>LPNX010920359.1:8601-69491 GCA_001517045.1 Pseudotsuga menziesii | reverse complement strand
TGCTTCAGCAACAAGCACTTCTCTTCTCCTTTTCCTCCTTCAAAATCAATTTTTTTACCTGGTTACTTTGTTCACAGCTTTGATATTGTTTATATATATTATCTTAAATTAAATGTAACCTATATCTATCTCCTCAAATCCCATAATCTAGATCTTGTTCTTAAAAGGTTTCAGAAGCATTCTAGATCTAGCTTTAGGGAAATCGTCCTTTTTGCATGGAATTTTAAAGAGAATTTGTAGCTTGCATGCATTAGATTTCTGTTTTATATTATAAAATATAAATATAGCAATCAGTGCACATCATATTGGCTGCCTAAAAGGAAATACAAGATCCCAAGGAAATCTTGCTTTCCTTGGTTCCCTTTTTACCTTTTTAAACTAGTTTTAACTTAGCTTTTTTTTGTTAAAAGTAAGCTATCCCAAAGGTACTTTCAGAGTGATTTTGGGAACATTTAAGTCTAATAATATTGCTGGTTTTTATCAGGTATAACATAAAATAGGAGGAGCTTCTTTTCGAAAGTGACTTTTGGGCCTTCTGAATCCCCCCAGTGGTCTCCCTTTTTGACTGGAATTTTTAATTTTTGCAGTTTGTAAGATCTTGGTTTCATTATGTATAAGAATCAAGAGGAATCCCATCATTTTTCTGATATTGTAACTTCTGGTAATAAAAATAATTTTGAATAGGCTCTTTCGAGCCCATTCCCCATCCCCCCTGGGGGGATTTGCGTCTGTGTCATTTTTTGCTTTTCATTCATCTTTTTTCAATCTAGATTAGTACTAATATGCAGGGTGGTATACTTTGATTTAAAATCATTTCCATATTCCATTTCTATTGGTTTCAGAGTAACTTTAATACTTACCCCACGAGCCTCCTTTTGAGCTGAAAGGTGAAGAAAGGTTCGTGGTAGTCTAATTAGAAAATTATGGTTTGCTTATATTTTTATGTTTCATTTTTTATCATCATTTGTTTTAGTAACCATAATAAAATCAACCCCTCCTTGATTCCTCAATTGAGGTCCACTTGGACCGAAAGAGATTCCTGGAGATTTTTCTTTTTAATAAGAACATCCATCTCAAAATTTACTAAAATTGACAAGACTCCGGTGTGTATGCTCTGAACTTGGCTGCAGTTCATTCAATCAGTCAAGCTGTATAAAGAGAACTTGAGTGACTAGTATAATTAGGATTCACTCTCCCAAATTGACAAACCATCAAGTGAAAATCCAACACCTGGAACAAACCATTACAGTGGCAAAATACCCAAAGGAAGCGGGAACTTTTGAAAAGTGACCTCAGGGTGCCGATCTCTGTCACACCCTAACGGGTGCGTTATGAACAATAGCCCCAGAGACTCCATTCAGCCCACATATTCCTTGCAGGTAGCCATGAAGTTTTAGTTTTGGACATACTCCAAGTACTCTCGGGTATATCTGGAGTCCACCCCTTCACCTAATTTTAATCAACTCATATGTCACATTAACTTAAAACATACCAAGAGGCAATTGCAAAACATTCACTCCAAGCACATGCAAGTACATTGATTTTCTTTTGACTCCATTTTAAGGCACTGGTTATTTTCTTGCTATTTATATATATTGTGTCTCAGCATTGTGCTTTCGTGCGCTCTATTTGTATCTTGTCATCTATGGTTGTTTATGGTTAAATTTCAAAATCATATGTAATTCATTCAGTTTAACATCACCATACTAAGTAATTAGCCTTACTAAATTAATAGGGTCTACTCCCCTTGGCTTCATTAGGAGTTGAGCGTAAATGGAGGAGTCAAGAATAAGGTGACAGCCTTGACTCGAGACTTGCCCCCAAGGACACACCGAGTGGCTTGAAGATTTCTGCCACGTGACCCAGGTGTGTGAAAAGCGGCAACAAGTAACAAACATCTTCACCAAATTTTTTTGTGAGAAGACATTCAGAAATCTCAAATCACTACTGGGGATTGTTGATCATGCTGTGAAGCATGATTGATGACAATATTTTCAAATTTTGTTTTCCTGTCCATGTTTAAGGGATTATTTTCCCACTGAGTTTTTTCCTCTTTCCTTGGTTGTATAGACAAGCAGTATGTAAAGGGTGACTAATCCTTGTTGCTAGGCCCTATAGTTTTCTGATATTTACTCATAAATTCAGTCTTAAGGGGGGGTGTTAGAATAATCAACCCATAGTTACCTACCTTAGACATTAATTAAATCATTTTTGTCTTATTACCTAGTCTCCTAGACTCCACTCTATGGTAGTTTCCTTCTACATGTCCTAGAAGTCAACACATGCCAAAACTCAGTCATGGAGCACTTGGGAAAATTCCTTGAAACCCATTTTAGCATGTCTTCTTTATTCCAGATCCTCGAAAGAGCATATCTACTTTTTCTGAAAAGATGTCTGTTTTATTGAGAATTAAGGCAAAAGGAAAAGCTCGACTAGGTGTAGTTGACTTGTTTTTTTCCCACATCCTCCTCCCTCCTTTTCTCCTAATAAAAGCATGTATGAGTTTTCTTTCCATCCCTCATTAGCTTGCCTACTTGACTTAGCCAATTTGTGAGCATCTTGGTGGATTTGGAAACTGCTTTATGGACCTATGGGGGATTTGACTAGATTTAGTAAGCCCACTTTTTGACCTTTTTGAATGGCATCCTTATGCATTTGAATATCTCATGTAATTCTATATTGCAGAAGCCTATTACTTCACAAGGTTGGCTATTGTACACTTATTTAATACATATTAGTGTTATGCTCCAATTTCAGTCTTCTTTGATGTTAATTTTCCATGTTTGATTAGCAATTTTTGTGAGTGTAATTGTTCTATCTCTTGGGTTCAAACGTCGAGTTTTCATCCATAGTTTTAATTACTATTGGGTTGATAATGACCTTTTTTGTACCGACCTAGATCTTATTATTAGATGGTGTGTATGGGAGGAAGAGATGACAGAAATCCTCTGTGCATGCCATGATGGGCCATGTGGAGGACACTTTTCTGACAAGAGGACAACATACAAAGTGTTGCATTTAGGGTACTACTAGACAAGCAATTTTAAGGATGTTGGCAGGTTAGTTAGAGGATGTGACAGTTGCCAAAGAATGGGTATACCTACATCATCTGATGAGATGCCTTTATAGCCTCAGGTAATGATTGAGACTTTTGAGAAATGGGCTCTTGATTTGGTAGGAAAAATATCTCTCATGTCACGCAAAAATAAGTACATCCTGGTTTGCATAGATTATGTCACCAAATGGGTAGAAGCTAAATCTTTGTTTCGAGCCACCGAGAAATATATGGTAGAATTTATATATGAAGAGATATTTACTTGGTTTGGTGTGCCTAGGGAAATTGTCATTGACCAAGGTTCTCAATTTACTTCTAAATTGATGAAAGAATTTACCACAAAATATTGTATCCAACATTGTAAGTCCTCACCTTAACATCCTCAAGCCAATGGCCAGGTAGAATCAACAAACAAGGAATTGGAAGCTATCTTAACCAAAACTATTCAATTACATCATCAGGACTGGGAAGATAGACTCTTAGAGGCCTTGTGGGCTTATAGAATAACTTGAAGAAACACTGTTGTACATACATCTTATGAGTTAGTATATGGGAAACAAGTTCTTTTACCTATTGAATTCCAAGTTAAGATTTTTTGTTTGGATGTACAATTAGGTATGGATTTGGAAGAGGCACAGAAACATCGAATTTTACAGATTATTGAATTAAATGAGATTAGGAAAGATGCACTCCAAAGGACAATATTAATGCAAAATCAACAAAAGAAATGGCATGATAAATTTATTAAGAAAAAGCAGTTTAATACTGGGGACTGGGCATTACTATTCGACTCAAGGTATACAAATTTCAAAGGAAAATTAACCACCCGTTGGATGGGTCCATATGAGGTAGTTACAACTTTCAATAATAGGTCAGTAGAAATTAATACAATTGATGATTCACAAAATTCCTTTGTCATAAATGGACTCAGACTTAGACTTTATCATTTACCAATATCTAGACAAGATTTTGCGAAGAATGTCTTACAACAAAAGGAGATGGAGTTGGTTGAACAGGAAGTCATTCCTCCTCCTCTTGATTCTTAAATTATTTTGTGTTGTCTTGATGTATATATGTAAATATACCTTTATTTATTTAATAAATAAATTTAATTTCTAATAAGATGAATACATTTATGCAGGGTTGAGTTTTATAATCATCTTATGGAATTTTGTCAAATAAAACGGGAAGGCTCTTTTTCTTTGTCTAAACTTTGATAGATTTTATATGACTTTTTCTCGATACATATGTTTTTGTTGGGAATAAATTTGAATCATCTGACAAGTGGTTTAGCAGTTTTACAAGAATTTTGTCTCTTTCATCAGCCCATGAAATGTTGCCTAAAAAGGGAAGTGCTCTAAGAACTTATAATACATCCTAACTCTTTTTCTTTAAAACGAGGATTTATAATGAAATTGAAATGTTCTCTATATCATTCCTACCCAATTTCTTCGATGATTCCTTATGATTTTATGGTATTTGATTCATATATGCACATTTTTGACTTATCATTAGAACAGATGCTTAGGACCTACTCTAATCATCATGTTCTTCAAAATTCTATCTTACACCTATGGACTACTAGTTCATCCTACACTCATTATCAAAACTTGTCTCTCAAGAATTTTTGAGGTCACTCAAGAGTAAGTAAAATTTCTGCTTGTGGGAAACATTACGAATATTTTGTGAAGAAGATAGACTAGGAGATCGAGGAACAACTTTAATTTATTATCTTTTGACATGATCTATAATTTAGGCCATTATGAAAAAGTTACGTATAAAGTCCACTCTCAAAATTTCAATTATGTGTTTAGCAGGCTTAACTCGCTCTAAGTACCAACTGGCTTCCACATATTAAACATTTGATATGAAGCAAACTCGCCAGAGTACTGAACATCCTTGCTGGAAGTGGGTCCATGCTAAGTAACATATTTAAACAAGGAATCCTGGTAAGTGCAATTAAACCCTTTGGAGTACTGAACAGGCTCGCTGGCAGTGATGCTATGCTTGCATGGTACCAAGATAAACCCACCTTGGTACTGAACATGCCTACTGGCAGTGGGGCTATATCAGGTAAAAGAGATCTGGTTAATGCATCACTATGCACATGGTTCGTAAAAAAAAAGTAAACAAAGAAGAAAAGGAAAAATACATGTTTAGGCCAATTCTTTATCATATAATTAGAGAATATATGTAAGTTGGGATTCGACCCTGTCATCTAATTCAATAATACCTAGGATATGATTATTCTAGAAATGGGGCCCACATCTTTAGAAATCTCACAAACTCCAAGGTGAACTTAAAATATTCTTTGGATGACAAGATATCCTTAAAATGAGGTATGGATGACTAGTTTCTCCTATGGCATTTTTTGCATTAGTTATACTATCATTATTTGTATAATATTCCTAAGAACTGTTATTTTTTATGGAAATACATATATGAATCATCTCCATTTCCTAGAAAGTATTTATTTTTCTTACATAAATAATAACAACATCGTAGAACTATTTGTTAAATTATTTGGACATCAATCAGTTTTTCTTTGATGGCTTAAGGACACACCATATTTTTGGTTTGGGGGAAGGTTAGAACTATTTTTACTTTCTAAATGTTTATAGAAAGTTTTGTTTATTTCTAACAAAAGTTTAGGTGTTTTTAGGATAATGCAAGTAGCGTAACTTAGTTCTAATATTTGATGAATGAAGAAGAGCACAACTGAAGGTTCAATAGAGTTGTTTTACATAATCCTTTTGTGTGCTAGCAACCCAGAAAAATTCACTGCATAATTAGCAGCAACCAGATCTAGTAGAGCGTATTTTAGAATAGAAGGTCCATATGAAGGGTCAAATGCCAGTTCAAATGGAATCCCAGATGATGATCCGAATGAAAATTATAACATTATAGAGACATAATGTCAAAATGTCAATTTATTATAATTTTTATGGGAAAATAGTTTAATTAGCTTAATCATACCCATAATTATTAGGTCTCATTCACATGCTTATAAAAGCATTATGATTTCATTAGGACTCACCTCAACCTATGATTTTGATTATGATTTCCATATGATATGATATTGTTTAACTCTATATTGATATGATATGATTTTAGGATTTTTTCGATTATCATTTGTCTTACCCTCTCATCAAATCACACGCAGAAATTCCTATCATCCTATTGATTAGAATTATTATGGTTTTAAATGCATTTTTTTATGGATTCCATAATAAATAAATTATTCAACCCATCCAAAGTTGACTTTGGACATGGTTGAATATATCATAACCTTACAAATTCACCAGTGCACACATCCTTATGAGGACACACGATTCAATATATTTGCTTTATAGCATGATCGTTTGAACGTACTAAATCTTTGTCCACAATCGTTCAATCGTTCGAATGGATCACATCTTAAAGTGACTCCTGCATGAATTTTGTTTCATTCTGTTTTCCCTCATCTTTCCTGAGTCTCTTAAGCCGAGCTTCTTGCAATCTCTTGGGACCATCTGTATCCATTTCCATTCCTTGAACTATATTTAACAATGTCAATCCACTATGATCCTAGCAATTACCAGGACTTGCTTCGTCTCCCTGAGTTCAAAACGTGTCGTGAAGTGTTTCTTCGCGCAGGATGGGGTCCATTCCTTCATAATCTTGATGGACATGATGATGAGATTTCACTGTTGTTTTCCAAAGGATTCGATGGAAAAATGACTAAGGTTGGCCCTCTCATATTTTCTGTGACTGAGGAGTCTATCGTGTTGTCCACCAAACTGCCCAGGGAAGGTGCTTGTTGGCACAAACACCTCTTTCTTCCGTGAATGACTCATGAATTCACTCTCAGGTCCAAATATCAACATGTTGCAGGTACAAAATGGTTCCATAAGGATCAGATTAAGCCCAAATACCATGAGCCCTTGACCATCATTATCTGGTTGATCACCTGCGAGGGTTATAAGTACACCATTTTTAAAGCTTGTCACCTGAGATTGTTGGCACATTTTGTTAATGATCAAGCCATGAATTTTTCATTTTATTTTCTAAAGATCCTAGATAAAATGTTTATCTAGGTTAGGAAAAATACCATTAATCCCTCTTGTATTTTATATCACCACTATCTTATTAAAATTTTAATCAGTCATCAGTTGAGGGTAAAGGGGAAAACTTGGGATATTTTTTGTTTGAAGTATTAAACCCCCATTTGGTAAAGAAACCCCTTACCAAAACCACTCACTCTTGGAAATGTCTTCAGTATACCCATGACTAAGAATCCAGTCAGACCCCTTCCATAGAAAAGAAGAGCCCCAATATTGTGCATATTGACGAAGATACGCCAGAAGCAAGTCTTCCTTCCCATTCACCTACCGCTGTCAGCCTTGTGTCCGCTAAATTTCTACCATTTTCGCAAGTTCAAACCAGGAGCAATAAGGTGAAGTCCTTTCAGATTAGTGTTCATCCTACTGTTCAGATCGATCGTCCAGATAGTATGGTTGAATTGGATGAACCTATTTTCGACTCACCCCTGTTTACATTAGCTAGTATCTTGGCTGAATTGCTCAAGGATGATGCTCTTGAGACTGATTCTCCATCTACTGAAGGCAAGGGATATGAAAAACAAATTCCCTCCATTGACCTTGAGACACCATCTAGAGAATTGAGTCTGCCTCAATATTCCAAGTGCCCTGCAGAACCGTTTACTCCTCATCAGCTGAAACTAGACCAACTAACTCAAGAATTGGCATGGTCAGCAAGTCGAAATGAAGAATATGCCAAGATAATTGCTAATATTTTCCAAGAGAACAAGGAGATGAATATACATGTCAAGGTCGCTGAGGACTTTAACAAGGCCATAACCTCTTCGCATGACTCTTGTCAAGAGAGGCACACTGTTCTAAAGGCACAGGCCAGGCAATTGAAATTCAAATCTCTTGTTTCCTCTGCTAAGTCAAAGGCGGTTTCTCATGCAGCTCAGCCTTCTTCCTAAACTTCATTCTTTTTTTGCTCAGTGGGACCTGGCATCTCTTCGATTTGGGGGAGTGTTGATCCTGATTTTGTCATTATTCTTGGATGTTAATTTACTCTTTTGGCATCACTTTTGTCACCTCTTGGTATACTTTTTGTCATTCAACCCTAGGTATGAACTTATTTGAGTTTTATGCAAGTCTTGGTGTATTTTCGTTATTTCAAGATTTTATTTGTAATTACGTGATATTTGTAAATGTGCCTGACACATAAAATTTCTTTGCAAATTATGGTCTTCAAACGAGCCTCCATGTGGACACACATCTACACTAAATACGCACAGATCACATCCATCTTGCCATAGAGCCCTCCGATCAACCCGCACACTGTTAGTTGGAATATTCTCAAATGTTTAAAGAACATAACGGTTTTTTGTTGTTATGTTATCCATGCATCTTGCTGCTATGATTGTATTTTCTTTAGAAGGCTCGAGATCCTGCCCTCTCCATTTGACACCATGATTCATGCCCATGTCAACAAATATCCATACATATGTATCCCATGCTATTAGAATAATAAACCCATAGTTACCTACATTAGATATTAATTTAATCATTTTTCTCTTATTACCTAGATTCCTAGATTCCATTCTCTGCTAGTTGCCTTCTACATGTCCTAGAAGTCAACACATGATAAAATTGAGTCATGGAGGACTTGGGAAACATCTTGGAAACCAATTTTAGCATGTATTGTTTATTCTATATTCTATAAAGTGCATATTTGATTTTTTTGAAAAGCTTCCTTGCTTTATAACTGATTTAAGGCAAAAGGAAAAGCTAGTCTAGGTGTAACTGCCTTATTTTTTTCCCACATCATCCTCCCTCCTTTTCTCAAAATAAAATCATGTATGATTTTTATTTCCATCCCTCTTTATCTTTCCCACTAGACTTATCAAATTTGTGAGCATCTTCATAGATTTGGAAACTGCTTTATGCACCTATGGGGGATTTGACTAGATTTGGTAAGCCTGATTTTTTACTATTTCAAATGGAGTCCTTATGCATTCAAAAATATCATGTAATTATATATTACAGAACTATAATACTTCACAAGGTTGGCTATTTTACACTTACTCAATAAATATTAGTGTTATGCTCCAATTTCAGTCTCCTTTGGTGTGAATTTTTCATGTTTGATTAGCAATTTTGTGAGTGTTATTGTTCTTACTCTTGGGTTCAATTTCCACATGGTATCAATTCCTTTGTATATCAATTTATCTCCTTCCATATTTCTATTATAGGTTCAACATATTGACTGGGAGCGCATTCTGTTGACTAGAGGGCACAGCTACTGAGCTATGGGCCAATCTCAGAAGATCATCTTCACTCCATTCAATTTATTTTAGTACAAAGATGAGATGGAGATATTGTTGATAGAAAAAGGTCTCTATAGGGTGACCATGGCAACTGAGGTAGATCCCAATGCAGCTGCAAAGAAAATTAATTGGCACAATAGGAGGGATGAGGCCTATGGTAATTTGTGTCTGAGCATTTCAAGAGACCTCCTCTTCCATCTTGATGGATTAACACCACCTAATGAAGTGTGGGAGAAGCTTGTAGAGATTTTTGGAAAGACATATGAGATGAGAGGACATCAAATCAAGAATGAGCTGATCTCCTTGAGTCCCAATAGCTTCAAATCATTGAAGCTCTACTTTTCCAAGTTTAAGGCCCTTCTTTTGCAGCTAAAATAGTGTGGGATCGAAAAGAAGGTAGAGAAACTATTCTTGTCCATACTCTATAAGCTTGGGCCTGACTATTTAGTGTTTTTTTCGACCTTCCATGCCACCAAGTTGACAACTTGAGCTTGGAAGATGCCTAAGCTTGCAGAGTTCATGGAATCCCTCACACAGGAGCAAGATAAGTTGGTGATCATGGGCACCATCAAACCTTCCAAATATTAAGCTTTGTTTGGTGGAGATTCAAGGGTGGATTCAAAAAGCAATAAAAAATATAAAAATCCACCTGAGCAAAAGAGAGACAAGAACAAGTCTGAAGAGGATCCCCAAGGCTCCAAGAAGAACTCCAAGAAGAAGAAGAATAAAGGAGAAATGAGCAAGTGCGCATACTGCAGTAAGGGCTATCATCATGATAGCTCTTGTATGAATAAGAAATTGACATGTTGACCCAAATCATATAGAAGAATAACATCTCCCTTCCTGATTGCTCAAAGAAGAGGGAAGGAGGATCAAATTCAGAAGACAGAGAGAGAGTACATGCCTTGGTTGCTGGCACATCAAGCTCACCTAGCTTCATCATATATTTTGGAGCTTCTAGACATAATGGTTTCAAAAAAAGAGACATTCTCCTCTCTTGACCTATCAAAAGGTCCACCAATAGTTTTGGGAGATGATTCTCTCACTGACATTTTGGGGAAGGGTAGGATTGCTCTTGACCATGGTAATTTCAATAATGTGTTGTATGTTCCAGGTCTTGCCTTTAATCTCTTGTCAGTGTATCAGATGACTCATACTGGGTATTCAAATAAGGTCATATTCTCCCCTGATGATGTTGAAATCATTGAGATTTCGAATGGTAAAGTCATAGAAAAAGGCGTTGTTGATCACACTTTGAAGGTATACAAGTTTTCCCATTTTGTACCCTACTCAAACCCCTATGCTCTTCTGATTCATGCTAATGAAGAAAAAAATATTTGGAATGAAATACTTGGCCATATTAACTACAAGTATATTTCTTATTTGAGTGAAAAATATATGGCCATAGGGTTACCAAAGATCAAGTTTTCTAAGGGAGTCTGTCAAGGTTGCATCCTAGGAAAACACCTAGAGCACAAGTATAAGAAAGCTAATCATGAGAGAACCTTTGCACCTATTGAGTTGTTCCACGGTGACATTTTTGGTCCATTCCCTCATATGTCCATGATTCAATCCAAATATTCACTCACTTTCATAGATGACTTTTCCAGGTATTGTTGGGTTCACTTCCTAAAGCATAAGTCTGAAGTTTTTGACCTCTTCATAGTCTTTAGAGCGTTAGTTGAAAACCAGTATGGGAGGAAACTCAAGAACCTCAGATATGAAAATGGTCATGAATAATTCAAGTTTGAGTTCATTCAATATTGAAAATATGCAGGTATTCAGATGCAGCATTCGATCCCTTACACGCCACATCAAAATGGTGTTGCTGAGAGGAAGGACAAATCACTGAAGGAGATGGAAACCTACATGATGGAGGCTAATACTTTGCCACCAAATTTTTGGGCCAAGGCTATAAAATGTGCATCCTACATCCAGAAAAAGGTGCCTCATAAGAATCTTGATGGTATTATGCCTTTCAAATCTTGGAGTGGGCACAAGCTAGATGTGACCCATTTCAGGATTTTTGGCTCAAAGGCTTGGGCTAGAATTCCAACTGAAAACAGGAAGGCTTTACAACCCCAAAGACAAGAGTGCCTATTTGTTGGGTATTATGAAGATTCAAAAGAGTACAATCTGATAAACTTGAGCACTAATAAATCTTTCATTGAAAGAAGTGTTCAGTTCCAAGAAGAGCCTTTAGCAGCAGTTGAAGTTGGAGAGTCCTCTTCCTCACTAGAACCATTGATTGTAAGTGAAGAGACTAATGAGTTTGCTGATTCTGATATGTATTATAATTATTATATTATTGCATATCCTAATAGTCCTACAATGCCAAAATGGGCAGCAAAGACCATTAATACAGCTGGGGAACTAGTTGGAAATCTTAATGACACTAGGAGGACTAGATCTCAATTTGAGAGTGCCCTTTGTGTGAAAGATCCTCTATTTGATGAGAAGTGTTATATGATGGTTGAATTAGATACACATACATATGAATATGTATCACATGATCCAATATGGAAAAGAACCATGAAATAAGAATTCAGCTCGCTTCAGAAGAACAACACTTGGGAACTGGTTGATCTTCCCCCAGGGAGGAAGCTAGTTCAATGTAAGTGGGTTTTCAAGACTAAGTTTTCTACTGATGGTTCACCTTTGAAATATAAGTTGAGACTAGTATCCAATGGATACTCACAAGTACATGGTATTTCCTATAATGAAACCTTTGCACCAGTAGCAAAGATGGACTCCATAAGGCTAGCTCTAGACATTGCAGCTTCGAAGCAGTGGGAAGTGCATCACATCGATGTGAAGTGTGCTTTCCTAAATGGAGATCTCACTAAAGATATTTACATGTATAAAATTGAAGTTTTTTTTTTCTAATCCATCTTTAGTGTGCAGGTTTAAGAAATCATTGTATGGGCTCAAGCAAGCCCCCAAGGCTTTGTATGCCAAGATTGATGGCTTTGTGCTGCCACTGAGTTTTTGTTAAATGAAGTCTGATCCTAATTTATATTTGAAGATGATTCATGGTTATTTGATGATTATTGGTTTGTATGTGGATGACCTACTAATTACAGGAAGTTCAAAGAAAGAGATTGCCTCCTTGAAGGATGCAATGAACCATGCATTTTCTATGACAGATTTGGGATTGTTGAGCCAATTTTTGGGTCTCAAAATTGGTCAATCCCAACATGGAATAAAAGTACATCAGTCCAAGTATGCTTCAGATTTTCTCATCAATTTCAACATGAAATATTGCAAGCCAAGCAAGACTCCATTCCTTTGAGGAGTTAATCTTGAAGAAGCAGGTTCTTCTCCTATGGTAAATAATACACCGTATAGGCAGTTGATTGGGTGTTTGCTTTATCTTACACACAATCAACCTGATTTATATTATGCAGTTAGTGTGTCTTAAATATACATGGATCAGCCTCATGAGATCAACTAGAGTGCATCCAAGAGGATCCTAAACTTTGTTCAAGGAACAAGAACTCATGGGATCTTCTACAAAGAAAAATATGATCTTGATTTGATTGGGTTTACTGATAGTGATTGGGTAGGTAACAACATAGATACAAAGTATACATCAGGATATGTTTTCATTCTTGCAAAAGGGCCAATCATCTGGTCAATCAATAAGTATAGTTCCATATTCCTCTTATCTACAGAAGCAGAGTATAGAGGAGTTGTAAATGCAGCAACTCAATGTTTGTGGTTGCAAGGGATACTTGGAGAATGTGGATTCAAATCATAGTTTTCAAATATTATCTACTGTGATAATCAGAGCACCATTAAAATATGCAATGATCCAGTTTAGAGACAGCGAACCAAGCACATTGATATCCATATGCACTACATCAGACAACTTGTGTATGATGGTACCATTGTTCTACTCTTCTGTGCATATTCAGAACAAGTAGTAGACATATTCACCAAAGTTTTTTGTGAGAATACCTTAAGCAATCTCAAATCATTGTTGGGGATTTCTGATCATGCTATGAAGCATTATTGATGACAATATTTCCAATTTTTTTCCCTGTCCATGTTTAAGGGTGGATTTTACCACTGGTTTTTTGCTTCTTTCCATGGTTGTATGGACAAGCAGTATGTAAAGGGTGATTAAGACTTGTTGCTAGGCCCTATAGCCTTTTGATATTTACTCATAATGTCAGGATTAAGGAAGGGGCATTAGAATAATCAACCCATAGTTACCTACATTAGACATTAATTTAATCATGTTTGTCTTATTACCTAGATTCCTAGATTCCATTCTATGCTAGTTGCCTTCTACATGTCCTAGAAGTCAACACATGATAAAACTGATTCATGGAGCACTTGGGAAACATCTTGGAAACCAATTTTAGCATGTCTTCTTTATTCCATATTCTCTAAAGTGCATATCTACTTTTTCAGAAAAGCTGCCTTTCTTTATAGCTGATTTAAGGCAAAAGGGAAAGCTAGTCTAGGTGTAATTGCCTTATTTTTTTTTCCACATCATCCTCCATCCTTTTATCCAAATAAAAGAATGTATGATTTGTATTTCCATCCCTCTTTATATTTTCTGCTTGACTTATCAAATTCGTGAGCATCTTCATATATTTGGAAACTGCATTATGCATCTATGGGGGATTTGACTAGATTTGGTAAGCCTGTTTTTTGACTATTTCGAATGGAATCCTTATGCATTCAAACCTCTCATGTAATTATATATTACAGTAGCCTATTACTTCAAAAAAAATTCTATTGTACACTTACTTAATACAGATTAGTGTTATGCTCCAAGTTCAATCTCCTTTGGTGTGAATTTTGCATGTTTGTTTAACAATTTTGTGAGTGTTATTATTCTATCTCTTGGGTTCAATTTCCACACACACAATGAGAACCAATGCACAAAGGATCAGGAATATGGTTGTGCATTATCACCAATTGTCACATGGTTGTTTGTTAGCAGTTAAGGTTGACTATTTTTGGAGAGTTCGACCACTGAATTGGTCGACCTGCTCATCCATGTAAAAAACCTATATAAAGTCATCTCAAAAGGAATTCGGACTGGTTGATTAGTTATTCACCATTAGCAAAGAAATTTTGTAAACTCTATTCTGAATTTAATATAAGTTCGATCTCCAGCTGTTCATATATGTCTCTGTTCGTGAGTGGTTAATTGATTGAAGCGCAACCCCTTTTTATAGCTAAGTAATTTACATTTCCAGTTTCTGTATGTAGTTTGATTCTCTTGTAAATTGATGTTGATTATTTCCTTGTTTCTTTTAATGTGTGTTTGCTGTGAGCAATATAATTTATACTATGTTGTTATCATAGTTTCCATTTCCAGTATCGCAAGTGACCGGTTGCGCAATAGTCATTTCTAGTTTTCTTTTCTGTTTGTTTCCTTGTTCTATATTTGCAATTAGATAAAGTTTAATTATTTTAATATCTTAGGCTTAGTATGTAGTTAGATTTGATTCTGTCAACACCTGTTTAGATATATATTTACTTTAGTTATCTCTTAGTTTGTCTCATTAAACAATAGGAAGTAATTTCTCTTTTTAGCTGTAGGTTAGCACAAGTTATTCTTCTATTATTTCAATTATTAAATAAGTTTAATTACTGTCTTTTCTGCATTTCATCCTCATGTGCATAAATCAGCCAATTCTAAGATCATTCAGGATGCTCATTTTGTAATTTGCACTATTTTTCCCATCTAAACTGTATGCTTATACTATCATTCAGAGCTTCATTCAGCCTTTAATATTTACCGTTCTATTTTATTATTGTTTAAAGTTCGGTTCTCTTAGATTTTGAATTATGTTATGTTCTGGAATTAAACAGTAGCCATATATATATATTTAGGACCCTAGTCTAAACCACTTAAAATATCCATCAAGTTCCATAATCATTCCTATATTTCAATTCCTTTTATCTTAGTATGTTTTAAATTGTGTTCCTTTTTGTCTCTGATTTCTTAATTGATCCGTGTTTTAGAATTTACCAAGTGCATTCCTAGTTTAGTTTACTTCATTCCTATTTAGATTGAATTTAGAATTAAACTTGTTAATTTTATTCTTTAGAAAGTACACTAGTTCTTTAATAGTTTGATCGTCATTTATAGCATAGGATTTGTTCTCATTATTCTATAGTTACTAAAAATATTCATAAAATAGGATTTGATTTAGAGATAGGACATCTTTATTAAGTTTTCTACTTGCTTCTGAATTATATTCTCTTACATTTTTCTCATACAAGAGTAGTATACCTCCAACTTCAAAATAATTGTTAAAATAGTCTTTCTCTTTGATTAATAGATTAGTTATTGATAATATTTGGTTATGGAATAGATCAAAATGTTTACTATTACTTGTAATTGGACACTCCTTAATTTACATCTATTTGTAGAGGTTAAACTATACTTAATTCCATTTAATTTATTTATTTCTTTTGAAAGCCATTTTGATACACCTCCTTCTCCAATTCCAATCACAATGAATGCATACCCTCAGAACTCTGAAGGAGAGTGGAACTAGATAATTTAGTTTAAATTATTATTTATTTGCATGCATAGTTTAATTATTGAAATTCTTAAGCATATTCAGTAGTTGTAATCTTGTCTCCAATTTCTTGTATAGTTGGTTTCTAGCCTTTCTAATTCATAGATTAAGAAGCAGAATACTTAATTAATAGATTTCATTATAAAGGGTAGCTTACTTTCTTAGGATAATATTGTATATATATATATATATATATATATATTATTTATAGAATAGAGTAGTATAGATCGATACTACTCTAATCTATTAGTCTTGTCCGAGTCTAATTACCTTAGTAGTTGAATTTCTGGAGTTTGACTCGGTTTTTCATTTTGAAAGATATTTCGATATTTTATTTATTCAAAAATTTCCATGACACCTTAGGTTCCCTTCTACCTTAGAATATATTTGTGTCAACTCTAATTTTACAAACGTCAGTCGATAATTAAATATTTGGTGAATTAATTAAGACAATAAAACCAACCAACATTTTTGGTTCCGTTGTTGGGGAGTTGTTCTGTAAGGTAGAATAAGTAGAATTCCTGTATGAAGTTTAGCAATAGGTTGTTGGTGGGGGAGTGGTAAGACGATAGGTAAGAACCTACACATCTGTTATAATAGGTGCCCCCAAATCCAACAATAATAGTAGTATTGTAGGTTTTTGTTTAGTTTAGCTTTTCATGAACAGACCTAGAGATTCGAAAGGTAGATACATTAGAACTAGTTCTCAAAACTTTGTTAAAATTCCTACTAACCTTCTTGGGGGGCGTAACACCCCAACCGGTAACTCAGTGGGAAGGTATTGGAGAACACACATAGGAAGTAGTTCTACTTGGAAACCTAAAGACTTTATAGGAGAATCCATAGAATATAAAGAAATCCTGGGAGGAAGTTCTAAGGAGCCCATTCCTGAAGAAGTTCTTGAGGGCCAACCTTTGGAATTCCTCAACCCTCCACTAGATAAAAACCTAACGATACAACTTTCTAGCTAGTAGGGGATCCAAACTTCATCAATTTCATTGATCCTACTTAGGTACAAGATATCTTTGGAAGCTCAACTAATACTGTTAACTCACAAATTGAAACATCCACAGTAGAACCTACTATTTCTATTGAACCTAATAAATATATAGATGACAACTCCATTTATTGGAGGAATATCTCCCCTAAAAAAGAATGTTGGAACTCCCCATTATCACCTCGGAAGGAACCTCTTGGGTACACTCTTTTCAAGAATCGAATCTACATGGAGAGATGGGGAGACAATGAAGATCCTGATGAGGTTATAAATGATGAATAAGAAGGAGAGAATCGAACTGAGGCTACCTTCGGGTTTCATATTCTACACACTACACAAGATGTAAATATGAAGAACATCCTTCCTTCCTCCTTACCTACTTTCTATGGGAAGAGTAATGAAGACCCAGACACTTTTTTGTTCGAGTTTGACATCCTCTGTAGAAGCTATAACTATCTACAAGATGCACACAAATTAAAACTTTTCCCTGCTACATTGAAATAATATACATTAAGATGATTCATGGGAGTAGGAGAATATGGTATCGAGACTTGGGAAGATATGAAAATCGCATTCTTGCATAAATATCAAGAGTATTGCAAACCTAGGGACTCTTGAAATGCTATTTTTAAGATACAACAACTCGAAGGTGAGAGCTTGGAATATTATCTCGAGAGGTTTATTTATACATTACACAAATATAAATATAATGACCTTTGAGAAGATGCAATATAGACACTCTTCCTTAAGGGGATCTCAGAAGACTTGGTAGAAAACCTTAATATCATGGCATATTGCAATATCTCCCACAAACCTTTTGCACAAATTGGGGAGATGTGTATAAATTACTCTAGAAGCAGGGGGAAAGTTGGGAGAAATTCCTGAGAGCCTTACAATAGGAATATAAAAGTAAATACCTGCATTTCTGGAGGAGTTACAAGGATACAATTAGGAATCCTATTGGAAAACTTAAAGACTGATATTTTAGGAGAAATGGGTTATCAATTATATGATTTATAGTCCAAAAAGAGGAAAGAGGAAAAGCATGCAACAATTTTTTTTTTTCTGTCCAAGATGTAGTACTAAGAATCCCCAAAGGAAATGCCCCTTGAACAACATCTCCGTATGTCACATCTATATGGATGATCATACGACATAAAACTTCCCATCTCTACCTGGGTTACAAGCCATATATAAAAGTGGGGACATTTGTGAAACATCTAGGAGGCCTCCTTGGAAACCAAGGGACCAACCACCATATCAAAAATTTTCATGACATCCCCCACCGTATTATCAATCCTACCAACCACCTCAATAATGGAACATTGCATGTTGACAGAACTCACCACCCCAGTATCCTCCTCTCCCTCATTTTACTCAGAATCGTTATTGGCCAAAGGGATGGATAGGACAAGCATATCCCTAGTCATATCTTGTCTCTATACCTAATCATATTTATCCTCCATATCCATCCAATACCCAAAAAACATTTCCTGGGTTTGTGCCTCTGGTTCCCGTTATTGCACAACAACCTCATCATTTCTAGAATACAAACCCTCCGCGACCTACATTATTACCTAAACAACTGATACCTAACCCAAACAATAAGCCAACTCAAGCTCTTAATAGAATTGAGTTGCACACTCTTGCATCCTATGTTATTTAAACTATGCCCATGGATGAGATCCAATTACGATCTGGAAGAGTCTTGAGTGATAGACCTAAGTCATCAGTCATCATTCATGAAGAGAATGAAGAGGTAGACCAACCAAATGAAGTCATGAATTATGATATTTTTTAGGATGTGGATATTCCAAATAGTCCATCACATACCCATCCTCAACAAGAACCAACTCAAGAACAAAGAATCCTCCTTTTCTAGAACGATTAGCAATATAAAGGTCTATAATTCATCCTGAGTATGATATTTTAATGGAAATAAAAAATGTATGTTTCACGATCCCTTTATTACAAGATATTAAGGATATACCAATTTACAGTAAAGTAATAAAGGAACTTTTCATTAAGAAACTAGGAAAGAAACAAAAATACCCCCCCACAATTCATGTTATACGAGAGATGTTTGAATATATGATTGACCAGTCTAGAATTACAAAGTATACAAATCTAGGGAGCCCAGTAGTAACTTTTATTGTAAATAATATTTCCATATAAAATACACTTATTGATTTGGGATCTTCTATTAATATGATGACCCCTGCATCCTTAGAAGTTTTACAGTTGGGACAATTTTTCTAACCGACCCACTCAATCTTGGAACTAGCAGAACGCACTATGGTGAAACCAGTCGGGGTTCTGGATGACATTATTGTGTTAGTAGCTTCATGGGAATATCCTATTGATTTCATGATAGTAGAATCAAAGGATCCTTCTAAAGGAAATCCTATTACGTTGGGAATACCATGGTTGGCTACCACTAATGCCTTCATAGGATGTGGGATGGGGAACTGACCATTTTCAATGGGTTGTCCACACAAAAGTTGGATTTATACCCCCCATTGCAACCTGTAACTGAAAACTTGTGTTGGTTAGACTGCCCCTTTGGGGATGAAAATATTCAAGATCTTTTCTTTCCTAGTGACTACTCCTGGTCTTTTCAGCAGCAGACTACCGAGAATGTGTTAAACCAATTTGTTTCTTCAACAACCTGTATATATTTTCCTCAGCCTTTTGCTCAATTTGATCAAATTTTTGGAGATGAGTTTCAAGAAAATATGGCCCTCTCAACATTTTTGGATACACCATGTGTCTTTGCAATTGAAGAGAATGTAGGGTATTATACCATACCTTCTGAAGTTATCCCTGGAAAATTTCTACACGTAAATGTAGGGTTAACCGAGAATCAACAAGAACAGTTGCTTAAGGTCCTTAAAAGTAAATCTGGAGAATTTGCATGGGAGTACATTGATATGAAGGGTATACACCCTAATAATTGTATTTACCATATTTACATGGATGCTAGTATATCCCCTATAAGGCAGCCTCAGAGGAGGATGAATCTTTGCTTTGAAGGACATAGTTAAAGAAGAGTTACAAAAACTCCTCAATGTTGGTTTCATCTACCCAATCTCAGATAGTAAATGGGTATCTCCTCTAGTGGTGGTCCCAAATAAATTCACATGGAAATGTCGTATTTGTGTTGACTTCTAAGAACTGAATAAGGCCACACTTAAAGACTACTTTCCTTTTCCCTTTATTGACCAAGTTTTATATACCCTGTCAGACAAACAATACTTTTCTTTTCTTGATTGGTATAGTGGATACAATCGGATTTTTATAGCACCCGAGGATATGGATAAGACTACTTTTACATGCCCTTGGGGGACATATCCCTATAGATTTTTTCCATTTGGCTTATGTAATGCACCTGCCACTTTTCAACGTGCAATTTTAGGAATTTTTGCTGATCTTATACATGACTACATAGAGGTGTCCATGGATGATTTTATAGCTTAAGGTAATACCTTTCAAGAGGATCTTGATAGCCTTGAGAAGGTCTTGAACTAACGTCAAGAAAAAAAGCTATCCCTTAGCCACGAAAAAAGTAAACTGTTATTGACATAAGGTATAGTCTTGGAGCATCATGTCTCTTCACAAGGGATCAAGGTAGACCTTGCTAAAATAGAAGTAATTGTTGTTCTTCCATCTCCAAAAACTCAAAAGGAGGTAATAATATTTCTTGGACATGCGGGTTACTATCGTCGTTTTATCGAAAATATCACTAAAATAGGATATAGAATTCCAATGGAATGAATCCTGTCAAAGTGCTTTTGAGGTCTTAAAGGCTAAGCTATCAGTAGCACCAATACTCATGGGGTCCTGATTGGTCTCTTCCTTTTCATATATATACTGATGCTTCTGACATGGCCATAGGAGGAGTTATTGGTTAAAAAGAAGGCCAAGCATCTTATGCCATCTACATTATTAAAAAAAAATTGACTCATGCCGAACTGAATTACACTGTTACTGAAAAGGAGTTTCTAGTAGTAGTCTACTCTATCAATAAATTTCTCCATTACATCACGGGATATGAATTTTTTGTCCAAACAAACGATTCTATCATCATATTTTTGATGAATAAACCAATTACCAATGGTAGGGTGACCCGATGGATTCTTCTATTACAAGAATTTAATATCACCGTCCTCGATCGACCTGGTAGAGAGATATTGGTGGCATATTTTCTCTCTCATATTCAACATGATGATTGTGCTAAACTTGTTGATGATACTTTCTCTGATGAGCATATATTTGTTGTGTCTGTTCAAACTCCTTGGTTTGTAGAAATTGCTAATTATTTAGCAAACTTGTCTCCAGATGAGAAACATTGAGTTGTCATCTAGAGTTCTAATTACTCTTGGGTTGATAATGATTTTTTTTATACGGACCCATATCTTATTATCAGACGATGTGTACGAGAGGATGAGATGACATAAATCCTATGTGCATGCCATCATACAAAGTCATACAAAGTTTTGCATTCCAGGTATTACTGGCCAAGAATTTTTAAGGATGCAACCAGGTATGTTAGAGGATGTTACTGTTTCCAAAGAATGGGTAGACCTACGTCATCTAATGATATTGCTTTACAACCTCAGGTCATGATTGATCCTTTTGAGAAATGGGTTCTTGACTTTGTAGGACCAATATCTCCCATTTCTTGCAAAAATAGGTACATCTTGGTTTGCAAAGATTATGTCACCAAATGGGTAGAAGCTAAATCTGTATTTCGAGCCACAGATAAATATGTGGTAGAATTTATATATGAAGAGATATTTACTCGGTTTGGTGTTCCTAGGGAAATTGTCAGTGACCAAGGTTCTCAATTCACTTCTAAATTGATGAAAGAACTTACCACAAAATATTGTATCCAACATTGTAAGTCCTCACCTTGCCATCCTTAAGGCAATGGCTAGGTAGAGTAAACCAACAAAGTATTGGAAGCTATCTTAACCAAAACTATTTAGTTACATCGTAAGGACTGGGCAAATAGACTCCTAGAGGCCTTCTAGGCTTATAGAATAACTTGAAGAAACACTACTGGACTTACACCCTATGAGTTAGTATATAGGAAACAAGTTATTTTACCTATTTAATTCCAAGTTAACACTTTTCGTATGGCTGTACAATTAGGTATGGATTTGAAAGAGGCGCAGAAACAACAAATTTTACAAATTAATGAATTAGATCAGATTAGGAAAGATGCACTCCAAAGGACAATGTTAATGCAAATTCAATGAAAGAAATGGCATGATAAATTTATTAAGCAAAAGCAGTTTAATACCGGGGATTGGGCATTACTATTCAACTCAAGGTATAAAAATTTCAAAGGAAAGTTAACTACCTATTGGATGGGTCCATACGAGGTAGTTACAACTTTCAATAATGGGTCAGTAGAAATTAAGACAATTGATGATTCACAAACTTCCTTTGTCGTAAATGGACATAGACTTAGACTTTATTATCAACCAATATCTAGACAAGATTTTGTGAAGAATGTCTTACAACAAAAGGAGATGGAGCTAGTTGAAGAGGAATTCATTCCTCCTCCTCCCGATTCTTAAATTATTTTGTGTTGTTTTTATCTATATATGTAAATATATATTTATTTATTTAATACATAAAATTCATTTCTAATAAGATGACTACATTTATGTAGGGAATTTAGTTTTATAATAATCTTATGGAATTTTGTAAAATAAAACATGAAGGCTCTTTTCCTTTGTCTAAACTTTGATAGATTTTATATGACTTTTTCTCGATACATATGTTTTTGTTGGGAATAAATTTGAATCATCTAATAATTGGTTTTGCAGCTTGATTACAAGAATCTTGTCTCTTTAATCAGCCCATGAAATGTTGCCTAAAATGGGAAGTTCTCTAATAGCTCATAATACATCCTAACTCTTTTTCTTTAAAAATGGGGATTTATAATGAAATTAAATTGTTCTCTATATCATTCCTACCCACATTCTTCGATGATTCCTTTTGATTTTATGGTATTTGATTCAGATATGCACATTTTTGACTTATCATTAGAACAGTTTCTTAAGAGCTACTCTAATCATCATGTTTGTCAAAATTCTATCTTACACCTATGGAATACTAGTTCATCCTACACTCATTATCAAAACTTGTCTCTTAAGAATTTTTGAGGTAACTCAAGAGTAAGTGAAATTTCTACTTGTGAGGAACATTACTGATATTTCATGAAGAATATAGACTAAGAGATCGAGGAACAACTTTAATTTATTATCTTTTGACATGATCTATTATTTAGGCCATTATGAAAAAGTTGCTTATAAATTCCATTCTCAAAACTTGAATTATGTGTTTAGCAGTCTTAACTTGCTCTAGGTACCAATCGACTTATACATATTAAAAATTTTATATGAAGAAAACCTGCTAGAGTAATGAATAGGCTTGCTCGCAGCGGGTCCATGCTAAATAACATCTTTAAACAAGGAATCTTGGTAAGTGTAAGTAAACCTGTGGGGGTACTGAACAGGCTCGTTGGCAGTGGGGCTATGCTTGCATGGTACCAAGATAAACCCGTCGGGGTACTGAACATGCCTGCTGGCAGTGGGGAAATATCAGATAAAAGATATTTGGTTAATGCATCACTATGCATATGGTTCGTAAAAAAAAAAACAAAGAAGAAAAGGAAAAATACATGTTTAGGCCAATTCTTTATCATATCATTAGAGAATAGCTGTAAGTTGGGCTTGGACCTATCATCCAATTCAATAATACCTAGGATATGATTATTCTAGAAATGGGGCCCATATCTATAGAAATATCACAAACTCAAGGGTGAACTTAAAATATTCTTTGGATGACAAGATATCCTTAAAATGAGGTATGGATGACTAGTTCCTCCTATGACATTTTTTACATCAGTTATACTATCATTATTCATATGATCTTTCTAAGCACTGTAATTTTTCATGGAAATACATATCTGAATCATCTCCATTTCCTAGTTATTATTTCTTTTTCTTACATAAATAATAATAGAATCTTAGAAATATTTGTTAAATTATTTGGACATCAATTAGTTTTTCTTTGATGGCTTGAGGACATGCCATATTTTTGGTTTGGGGGAAGGTTAGAACTGTTTTTACTTTTTGAATGGTTATATAAAGTTTCGTTTATTTCTTACAAAAGTGTAGGTGTTTTCAGGATAATGCAAGTAGCGTAAATCGGTTGTAATATTTGATGAATGAAGAAGAGCGCAACTGAAGGTTCAATAGAGTTGTTTTACATAATCATTTTGTGTGTTGGAATTCTAGAAAAATTCACTGCATAATTAGCAGCAACCAGATCCAGTAAAGTGTATTTTTAAACAAAAGGCCCATATGAAGGGTCAAATGTCGGTCTGAATGGAATGCCAAATGATGATCCAAATGAAAATTATAACGTTATAGCGGCATGATGTCAAAATGTCAATTTCTTTTAATTTTTATGGGCAAATATTTTAATTAGCTGAATCATACCCATAATTATTAGGTCTCATTCACATGCTTATAATATGGCATGATTTTAGGATCTTTTCGATTATCATTTACCTTAACCTCTCACCAAATCACACGCGGAAATCCTCAAGTGTCCTATCATCCTATTGATTAGAATTGTTATGGTTTTAAATGCATTTTTTTATGGATTCTGTAATAAATAAATCATTCAACCTGTCCAAAGTTTACTTTGGTCATGGTTGAATATATCAGAACCTTACTAATTCACCAACACACGCATCCTTATGATAGAACATGATTCAAGATCTTTGCATTATAGCATGATCGTTCGAACATGCTAAATATATGTCCATGATCGTTCAATCATTTGAATGGATCACGTCTTAAACTGATGACTGCGTGAATTTTGTTTCATTATGTTTTCCCTCATATTTCCTGAGTCTCTCAAGCCAATTTTCTTGCAATCTCTTGCAACCCTCTATATTCATTTCCATTTCTTGACCTCTGTTTAACAATGTCGATCCAGTATGAGCCTGGAAGTTACCAGGAAGTGCTTCATCTCCCTGAGTTCAAAACGTGCCGTGAAGTGTTTCTTCGTGCATGATGGGATCTGTTCCTTCATCTTCTTGATGGCCACAATGATGAGATATCATTGCTATTTGCCAAAGGAATCTATGGAAAAACGACTAAGATTGGCCCTATCATCTTTTTTGTGACTTAGGAGTCTATCGATTTGTCCACCAAACTACCAAGGGAAGGTGCCTGTTGGCACAAGCACCTCTTTCTTTCACAAACGACTCATGAATTCTCTCTCAGGGACGAATATCAACATGTTGCAGGTACAAAAAGGTTCCACAAGGAGTGGATTAAGCCCGAATACCATGATCCTTTGACCATCATTATCCAGTTGATCACCTGTGAGGATAAGTACACCATTTTAAAAGATTGTCACCCAAGATTGTTGGCACATTTTGTTAATAATCAAGCCATAAATTTTCCATTTTATTTTCTGAAGAGCCTAGAGAAAATGTCTAGTTAGGTTAGGAAAAATACCATTAATCCCTATGGTAGCTTATATCACCACTGTCTTATTAAAATTTAAATCAGTCATCAATTGAGGGTAAAGGGAAAAACTTGGGATAGTTTTGTGTTTTAAGTATTGAACCCCCATTTGGTCAAGAAACCCCTTACCAAAACTACTGATTCTCAGAAATGTGTTCGCTATACCTGTGACTAGGAATCCAGTCAGACCCCTTCCACAAAAAAGAGGAGCCCCAAAATTGTGCATATTGATGAAGATATGCCAGAATCAAGTATGCCTGCTCATTCACCTACCCCTGCCAACCTTGTGTCCATTGAATTTCTACCTTTTTTGCAAGTTTGAACCAGGAGGAAGAATACGAAGTCCATTCAGATTAGCGTTCAGCCCACTTTTCAGATCGATCGTCCAAATAGTATGGCTGAAGTGGATGAACCTATTTTCGACTTGCCCTTGTTTACATTGGCCAATGTCTTGGCTTAATTTCTCAAGGCTGCTGCTCTTAAGACCGCTTCTCCATATGCTCAAGGAAAGGGTTCTGAAAAACAAATTCCCTCCATTGAACTTGAGACACCATCCAGAGAATTGAGTTTGCCTCAATATTCCAAGTTCCCCACAGAAACGTCTACTCCTCATCAGGCTACAATAGACCAAATAACTCAAGAATTGGTACGGTTAGCAGGTCAAAATGAAGACTATGACAAGATAATTTCTAATTTTTGCCAAGAGAATAAGGAGCCGCTTATATAAGTCAAGGCCGTTGAGGACCTTAACAAGGCCATAACCTCTTCGCGTGACTCTTGTTAGGAGAGGCACACTGTTCTAAAGGCACAGGCCAAGAAATCAAAATTCAAATCTCCAATTTCCTCGGCTAAGTTGAAGGCATCTGCTAATGCAGGTCATCCTTATTCCTAAACTTCATTCTTGTTTTGCTTAGTGGGACCTAACATTTCTCCGGTTTGGTGGAGTGTTGATCCCGATTTTGTCTCTATTCTTGGCTGTTAATTTACTCTTTTGGCATCACTTTTGTCACCTATTGGTATACTTTTTGTCATTCAACTTATCATTCAACCCCAGGTACGGACATATTTGATTTTTATGCAAGTCTTGGCTGATTTTCGTTATTTCATGATTTATTTGCAATTATGTGATATTTGTAAATGTGCATGACACATAAAATTGCTTTGTAGATTATGGTCTCCAAACGAGCCTCTATGTGGACATGCATATACACTAAATACGCACATATCAGATCAATCTCACCATACAAGCCTCTGATAAACCTGTGCACTATTAGTTGGAATATTCTCAAACTTTTAAAGAACAGAACGATTTTTCCTTGTTCTGTTATCCACGCATCATGCTGCTATGATGGTATTTGCTCTAGAAATATTGGGATCCTTCCCTCTCTGTTTGACACCGCGCTTCATGCCCATGTGAACAAAGATCCATATTCCTGTATCCCGCATGAGGAGAACCAATGTGCAAAGGATCAAGAAGATGGTTGTGCATTTTCACCAATCGTCACATGGTTGTTTGTTAACAGTTAAGGTTGACTATTTTTGGAGCGGTCGACCACTAAATGTGTCGACCTGCTCATCCATGTAAAAAAACTATATAAAGTCGTCTCCAAACAAGAGTCAGGATAGTTGGTTAGTTAGTCGCCATTAGCAAAGAAATTCTGTAAATCTGTTCCAAATTTAATATAAGTTCTATCTCCAGCTATGCATATATGTATTTGTTCGTGAGTGGTTGATTGATCGAAGAAAAACTCCTGATTGCTGAGAGGGCCCTTCGACAACCAACAATATCCCATTTCTGTGTGTTTTTCGTTATTTCCCTTTTTACAGCTAAGTAATTTACATTTATTGTTTCTGTATGTAGTTTGATTATCTTTTAAATTGATGTTGTTTATTTCCTTGTTTGTTGTAATGTGTGTTTGCTGTGAATAATATAATTTATACTGTGTTGTTAACATAGTTTCCATTTCTAGTATCGCAAGTGATCGGTCATGCAATAGTCATTTCCAGTTTTCTTTTCAGTTTGTTTCCTTGTTCTATATTTGCAATCAAATAGAGTTTAATTAGTTTAATATCTTAGGATTAGTCTGTAGTTAGAAGCAAAATTCCAAGTATGTTGTTTTTCAAATCAAATATCCCACTCCATGTTCTTTCATTAGCAAAGACGTAAGCATGACAACATATGAATGATGCCAATATTAATATACAAAATATTCCTTTACTTGGTTTAACACATTTGGTTCAGATCCAATATTAAAAACATAAACTGAAATTATTATAAATTAAGGTAGAGTGGATTCCTCTCAACAGTTAGAATGGAGTCTAATAAAAATATAATCACTACATATTTGGATGGGGTGGCATGGGAGTGTATCCAAAAACACTAGATGCACAGAGTATATGTAGTAAACTTATGAAATTGGGCTTGCAGTTGTAATTCTAATCTATGAGGATGGATTTTTTATCAAAAAATAACATGATCAAAATATGGTCTACACCTTTGGTTAAGGTCCAAGATCATAAAGATAAATCAAAAGTAGTATAAATTAAGGTAGAGTGAATTCCTCTTAAGAATTAGAATAGGGTCATGTAAAAGTCTAATCACTATAAAATTGGATGAGGTTGAATGGGATTGTATCCAAAGGATCTAGCTTTATAGAGGTATGTGTGGAAAACAATAATGGACTTGCACTTGTAATTTTAATATATGAGTATTTTTTTGTATCAAGAAAGGACAGAGTGGAAGTATCACCTCTAGGATCTTCACATAGGATAAGTATAATATTTTACGTACAAATCCTAGGGGGAACTCTAGGAAGTTCTATCCACTATCACCTCAACAAAAAATTCCTTCGTATTAGGCCAACTCTCCTTCATCACAAGGGGGGATTCCCTAATAATATTTTTCAAATTTTCCCTTTAAAATCATTAAGAATTTCTAGATTCAACAAATTATAAATTTATGATTCCATTGAATAAGAAGTTGAGAAGAAAAGCAAGACTAAGTGTTTTTTCCCTTAGGAAAATGGATTTAAAATCAAATATGATGAACAAGGTCCAAATGCAAGGGAAAAATCAACGAGTTATAAACATTACCATTTCAATCAACATAGAACTAGTGAAAATCTATTACAATGCCATTTTAGATCCAACTCAAAATAAACCAGAATATTATCTAAGCATCAAATTAAAATGAGAAACAAACAATCATAAAAAATATGAGTGAACAACAACCTTTATATTCATTGGAAATTTTGGTTACATCAAGGGTTTAGAAGGATGAATGGATTTCATAAAATCCTTCTCTAATATATCAAGACAACCCCTTGGAAACCCTATCATAAATGTGATCAAGAACCCAACAAAATGAACATTATTTGACCAATAGCTCTTCCTCCGTTGTAACTAAAAATTAAAACACCTTTGTCCTTCTAGAGGGATCTCTCTCCACTTGAACTCTAATTTGAAAAATGAGAATATTCTCCTTTTTATAGAGATGATGTTCAACTAATGTCGAATAACAAATGATTGAGGATGTTCTAGAATACTTTAGATCCATCCTTTCTTGAAGGGATAATATTACAATATAATAATATTCTAGAACTTCCCTTGTATGTGGCACATGTCACCAAAATAATCCTCAATATAGTTCGAAAGTGTCCAAGTGTTCCCTTCTCATGATAGGATTCCCATCAAATATAGCCCTTTTTCAAGGTTTGAGTTGTTCTAGATTCTTCTATAGTAAACACCTCATTAAAGTAAGTTTGTTGCATCAAAATTAATAGTTTAATATTTCCTTGTAGATTTCTCAAATCACGTTGCTCCACAACAATATTTTTTTTGCTTGAAGAATGTTCCCTTCAAGATGCTTCTCCATGGAACACTTCCTTTAATTTGAGATTATGCATCATAAAAACATCAAAATTTGTCTTCTAGATTCTTATTAAGAAAGTCACTCCAATAATTATGGCTTCAAGTCTACTTAAATACAAATTTTATGAGTGGGTGTGCTAGGTGTTGGCTATAATGATGTTTAGCCTCAACAAAGAAACATTCTATTTCCATGAATGCACCCAAAGTTTCCCTAAAGGGTGGAAGACTCATCAATAAAGTGTAATCGTTCCTTGTAGAGGGTTTGTGATGTCACATGTACAAATCATATGAAGGGTGTCCAATGAAAACGTCATACAAGTAATGATGAAATGTCGAATTGTGCCTCCAAATATGTAGAACATGTGTCATGAATTGTGGAATATGTCCAAGAAGATGACCATGCCTCCAAATATCAAAATATGTCTAGAAGAATGTGAACATGCATCAAAATTACAACTCAAGGTAAAAATGGACATCAAAATATGTATTTAATGCTCTAAAAGGTGAATCAATTCCAAATTTGCAAGACTTCCTCCAAATGTGTGACCTTAACAAGTAAAATCTAATGCTTGCGAGTATGTAGAACACATCTCATGAATTGTGGAGGATTCCCATGAAGATCACCATATATCCAAGTATGGATATATGCCCCAAGGAATGTGAACATGAATAAAAAGTACAACTCAAGGAAAAAATGCATTTCAAAAGATGTAGAAGATTCCCCCGAAGGTGAATCACTTCCCACCCCAATGTTGAAATTTGCCTCAAAAGACATGATCATCTCTAAATTATGTGGAATAAAAAAAAAAAATTAAGGCTACTGATGTACAAATTTATTGTGTAATGATTGTTAAGAGAATGCCGATGAAAATGAAAATTCTATTTTGCATATTTAGTGGAAACAACTTGCTCCATATGGAGACTACACACCCTTGTAGAGTGCAAGAGAACTCAAGAATCTCTTGTGAGCGTTGCATCACCATGGAACCCATATAGAGCCACTTTTAACACTTAAATGAAAATATCACAATCTAACTTTAGCAATGGAGTGTAAGTGACTATATTCTCTTGGTTTCAAGCATTGATTATTTTCTATTTGAATGGTTGATTCTTGCTCAATTTCTTGTTTCTTTATTCTACCTCGTGTTATAGTCATGATAGAGTATGGTGTCAACGTATCAGTTAACTTTATATATTTTTTAAAACCATTCCTAGTCGTCGGATTTCCCACATGAATAGGATTACCTCCGACAAGAAGATTACACCTCCGATGACACATATCGTTGGATCTCCAACTAACACCAACATTGATCGCCATCAAATTTGCTACACAGATCAACATACCTATGAGGCTGATGAAAAAACTCCGATGACATATGCAGTCGGATATCCGATGACACCAAGAGAAAATTGATGTCGTTTTTCTCATCCAAAGTGTCAAATTTTCAACGCATGGTGGTCGAATATTCTACTCCATGCATGTTCATGCATGTCGGATATTTTACGACTAGTCAACTGTATTGGTAAAAACTTGGAACAAGTTCTTCGACGTATGCCTGTAAAACAATCTACAGATGGTTTTTTGGTTGGATATACGACATAGTTAAACCGACGTTTAAAAAAAATTAACTTTGTCATATTTAGAACGCACTGTGGTCGTATTTCAGGCAAATTATCCATCGCATTTGGGTTCAAAATATCATAGTGTGTAATTATTTCTATTAGCAACACCATTTTTCAGCAGTGTATTGCAATTGAATGCCATGTACAATGTAATAATTTGTAAATTTAATATTTAAATATTTGCTTTTATTTTTTATTTTTAACTTGTGTATTTGATGTCCAATTTGTTTTTCTTCAAGGACTTTGTAGGCCAAAACCATGTCAAAAAATTCACTCTTAAGTTTGAAAAATTAAACCCAAGTTTTTATGGAGACGTAATCAATAAAATTTAAGAAGTACTTGAATCCAAAAAAAGAAGAAGAAGGAAGTGGAATACACAAATCACTATGAAAAATATGCAAAAGGGGCAAGGCATGTCAAGAGGCACATTTGTCAAAACTATTTTGATTTTGTTTATTGAGAACACACCTATAAAAAAACTATCTCTGCAAGGAACGTGAGGAAGACTAGTAACCAATTTTTTATTACATAGGTGCTGCAATGATTGATATTTTAGATGACCAAATTGCTCATACCAAATTTTCTCAAGTAATCACCATGAGCAATAAAAAATGATGGAAAAAATGGTGACCCAAAATTGTCAAATTTGTACAACTTGGCAATATGATCAACAATTTTTCTTGTGGGACAAGTCTTACTATAGGATATTTTTAATCCTCAATTAAAATTTGGTGAGGTGAAAAATCTAAGTCGGTACCTTCAACAAAGTGAGTAATTTGATATAATGACAACATATTGTAGGAAATACCTCAACCATAGAATTGTTAGAAAACAGGACCACAGAGCAATAAAAAATATACAGTTAAATAATTAAACAAGATGCAAAACACATTAAATAAATTACAGAGACACAGATATAACGTGGTTCACCCAAATGATGGGCTACGCCCACAAAGAAATTTCCAATCCTTTTATTACAGTCCATAAAGATGAAATGATACAACCTACAGCAAAACCGTTGCACTTCCTCTTCATGCTCTCACAGTATCTCTCACACAATCACAGAGATTGTTTACAATGCTATAATACCGTACACAACGATGTTGCAATTCTTTCTTTTATAGGGGAAAAAATACCATGGGAAAATACTACGGTTAACCCAATACCATGGGTCCGCATAACTGTTGGCCAACACACATCCCCAAACCCCAAAGCAGGGGGGAATGAGTGTACAGTACACCTAGGGTACAAACAAGACTGAATAATATTTCTGGATCTGGAAGATTAGGCTCCACAACCAATAATAATACATCTTTGAAATGACCATCATATAGATAAACTATTCTAGACCCTACAACACTAAGTTGGATATCATCACTAACATATAGTTTTTTGGTGTTACAATAATTTAGATTAGAGAAATGTATTTATCCTTAGTCATATGATAATATTCTCTAGAATCAATGAGTCATTCATTAGAAGAAGTAGATGATGCATTAAAAGAAAAGACATAAGAAAAACATGCATGTTCATGAAAAGAAGAGTTAAAAGAAAATCAAGACTGTTGCTGTGCTTCTTCATTGTTTCTTGCAAGGATTCCATTTTATTAATTATATTCAACATGATCATGTCACCCAAAAAAACGAAAGTGTCATGCAATTTTATTACCTTTCAATTTAGTGCCTTTATTACTATTGGGTGTAGGAAATTGCTAAGAGAGTTTGGGACTATTGTTTTTTTTGTTGTTGCTTGTTTGGATGCTTGGATTTATCCTTATGTTGTTCCACTAAGGCTTTATTAGATGTACATGTAGTTTTGATCGCTCCAATATGCAAGAGATTATATTTCTCTCTAATAAAATATTCAAGACTGGGTTTTATATTAGCATCCCCTAGAGATTCTATAGTGGAGTGAATAGTAGATAAAAAAATAGAATAAGGAGGACCAATCTTAGTAGTAATGCAACAAATACATTGTTTTTCTATCTTAGATATATTTCATTCTTCAATTAAGAGCCCTAGGGTTTTGAATTTATATAGATATTACTGAATACATGATAAATCACTTGGATTTAAAGAAACCTACTCATTTTCAAGCTAGTGACCTTGAATCTCATTGTGGTAACCACATATGTTTTTTAATTTTTTTTTCCAACTACATCTAGTTGGTCAATTCATTGAAGGTGGAATCCTAAGTCATTAGAGTTGTACATCTCGATTAATCCACGTGCTTTGTCATTTTAATTATCCCATTTTACTTTCTTATTGGCATCAATGGGGGTAGTTTGTTTTTCTAAGGTAATTTGGTAAAGTCCCGTACTTTGTAGGAAATCCTCCATATGGACTCTCCATGAGAGATAGTTGGTGCTAGTAAGAAGAGAATCACTTGGGATATCCATATATTTTATTTTGAACAAGGGAATTGAAAACTAGGGCACATAATGTACTCATGTGACATAGGGTCTATTTTCGTCTACTACCACTATACCGTTAAGTTCAACCACACAGCTTGCCAGCATGGGGCATAGGTAAACCAAGGTTTGAACCTATAAAATTGCAAGGAGTGACTTAACAATTCACTCTAATGCCACTCGATCCAAACCCCTACAAGCCACTTGGAATATCCATATTATAATATGAAATACAATAGAAAAAAATTGGCCCTTAGTAGGGCCAAATATCTAAATAATGGGGTTGTCTATCCATATTCTTAAAAAATTATGAAGTCCTAATACATCCTTTAAAAATTTATCATGTATATTTCCTTACAAATTATCTAAACAACAACATTAATCTACAAAAACACTGAAACTAGAATATGGAAATACTAAACTTATGATTGAAAGTAAGAATCTACTTCCATATACTCTAGTGTCATTATTCCGTGACCAATTCCACATTACTTGTTTCCAGAATTAGAAACAAGTAATATCTTTCCTATGCTTTTCATGAAATTTATGCCATTAGTAGGAAACTAACGACATTCTTCCTTTCGATATATAAATTGTTCATTGAGGGAATGGTACTCATTAGAATTTGGATTCCTTTGTAAGAGAGGGGGTGCAAGGAATTCCAAGGGTAAACCAAGATGAAATAGAATTGTTTAAATCATATACTAGAGAGATATTATAAGTTTACATTGAGATATATATGATATCTCTATTGTGTAATATCTGATGATATTATCCTTTAGGATTAAATGTTTATTTTGATATTAGTGGTTAAATGCTTTGTTTTAAAATTGTGCATGACATTTGAAATCATGAACCATGCTACACTATTATATTGTTGGTGTGATTGTAAATATTTTCAAATATATTTTAATGAAAGGATCCAAGGATGATCGGGCATGACCAAAATAATGAGAGATCATGATATCACAAGTGGTGAACGTAGTGTGGGCTTGAGAAGTCCAAGTGTCAACCAACCATATATTCCCTCCTTAAATGACGAAGTGTTTGAAAATCCATTCCTAAAATATAACCATATTCCCAAATATTTATCCATGTGTTATCCTCCGATTAATCATGGCCAAGAAGGAGTCTAAGAAAAAAACATATCAATGATCATACTAAAGAGCGCTATGAAGTGTTGTATGAGGCATTAAACATGGTGCTTATTAATTCACTTATATGGGTTGGTAAAAGATGGTATCTTGAACAAGCATAAACAAGTTTATAAAACTCTCTATACACAATGTTATGAGCATTGGATGTGTTAGGTGTGGAAAATATTGAGAGTGTACTTTGTTTAGTAGAAATTTTTGAGTTAGGTGAGGTAATTCTATCTTATGGAAACTGAGATACCTAATCCCTAGTTCATCTTGGTGGTATCATGGCCTAGATTTGGGGGGACTTTTGAGATAGAAAGGACAAATTTTGTTTAAATAGTCTATGGTGGTTCATCGACCTACCCATGCCAATTTCCTAGCATGATAAATCATAGAACAAATAAGTTACTCTATTATTACTATTAGGTCATGTTATGATTTTTGTAATAAAAGAATGAGTCCAATTTACTATTCTTTCTATATAGAATTTATACTACAATATACATTCAAAATAGAAAGTACAAAAATAAATGTTTATAAATTATAGAAATGAATATTGTGCATATATGTAGGAAATGTCGTGTAATAAACAAAAAGGAATATTCACAAGACTGTTAACTTGGAGCTTTGATAGAACCACATGATATTTATATATTTTTGAAAGAAAATAATTGACTGTATTTTTTTCGAAAACGGAAACTATTAAGAACCTTGATAAATCATACTTTTCTACAACATGTATATTTTATTTTGTATTTTTATTTAAACAAAAAATTATATAAAACAAATCTTAGAATTATTAAATCCTTGAGTGTATTCTTTAAAATATAGAACAAAGCAAGTAATTAGATCAATATAGATGATTCAAAATGAAATAAAACAAATGTACTCTGTGTGTGTATACATGGGTTAGTTCAAGTGGTTGAGAGTTGTGAGTTGTAAGAAGAATGTATTGGGGTCATATCCTTGGGTGGCTATGCATAGATACATAAGGCCTCACTTGATGTTCCCATCTAGACAGGCTCCACAATCAAAGGAGATAGGGTGAATCCCCTTTGGTTGGATCCCCTAAGAATTCTTCTCGTTGACGTAGCAACCCTGATTGTTAACCACAATGATATATATATGTTAGGATTAACTTGTAATCATCCCATGTCCACCATAGTCTAAATGTCAGTTTCCTAGCTTAGGAGTAGGTTTCCACTTCATTAGTGCCATGGGAAAGTTATATGGGGCTAACCTACCACTTGATGTGCCACTATACATGAGTTTAGTGGCTACATAGGCCAACCCATCTAATTTGGGAAACCACACTAAGTCATGGGAGTACCATAATCAGTTCAGCCTAGCCTGTGTTGAGTTATGCCTCGATGGGAATAAGTTAGTTCATATTCAGTTAGCCTAGTGCCACATTTGCATGATTTAAGGAGGTTATGCGCCTTTTCTCACGTACCTTGTTTAGTTAATTGATTGTGAACTGATTTAGTTGTCTAAAGTTACACCAGTTAGTCCCTAGTGGTGATTTTCACACAGTTAGTGATATCTGGATTTGATCCAAGTCATGGAATTCGAATCACTCATAGAGGATTCAAACTCTATTCATTGTATCATATATGTATTACATACATAGAATTTAATGATTAAGAAATTATGGTTATGCTCTCAAAAATTTTACTCATCTGAATAATTTCACCATGATTGTTTGACATTCAAGCACTAAAATAAAATTATTCTTCCTCTTTCATTCTTGTTCCACATTGAGGTACAATCTAGCCTAATGATCATGTAGCTTTGCTAAATTTTACATGGTATCGGAGCTTGTGCTCAATCCATATTCAATTCTTAGAAACTTCCATTGATGCATTATAAGCAACTCGGTTCCACATAATTCCTGGTATCTTTTCCCTAATCCCTTTGGATTTATCCATAGAAGTCTATCCATGTGTGATTCACCCTGATAATGTGTAGATGTCGAAGTAGAGAGTGATTGAACTCATTTTCCTTCTAACTGAAATTTTTATGCAGGTAAATTAAAAATTTTAGAAGAATTGTGTTGCTCCTAAAGCTGTAAAATGGAAAATTCAATAGCCTTGACACCAAGGATCCTCACACCCTTCAATTATCTCGATTGGATAGAAGATATCCAGATTGTGTTGCACAGAAAAGATATGTATAGGGTGACAATGGGAAAGGAGGTCGAACCCCAGCAACCTTTAGAGAAATCGAAGTATATGAAAAAATTGGCTGAAGTGTTTGGTTTCATGTGCATTCATATCTCTAGGGATTTACGCTTCCACCTTGATGGATTAAAAACAACGAGGGAAGTATGGAAGAAGCTTGACTTACTATTTGGAAAGTAGATGAGCTGATATGACACATTTTGGAGAATAAAACGATTGCTCTTCAGCCCAATTTTTTTTAAAATATCCAATAATTCTTCTCCAAGTTCAAGTATTTGGTCATGCAGTGCAAGTAGTGTGGAATTGAAAATAAGGATGACCATTTGGTGTTCTCCATTCTGAGCAAGCTTGGACTATAATTTTGATTTTATTTCCACCTTCCACTATGGGAGACTAACTACCCCAAACTAGATAATTCCCTCACTTGATGCATTCACTGAATCCCTAATTTAAGAACAAGATAAGTTTCTTTAAATGGGAGCCATCAAAATTTCCAAGGATTAAGCTCTTTTGGTCGGGGAGACCAAGAATGTGCAAGATAAATGGAGAAAAAAATAACACTGAAACCAAACCTAAGGAGAAGAAAAATCCTTCATATGGAGCCTCTAGTTTGAAGAAGGACAAGAAAAAAATATTTGAGAATACCAAGTGTTTATATTGCAAGAGAGGGAATCATTCGGAGAGCCTATGTATGAAGAAAACCATAAAAAAGATGTCAAGAATCCTTAAAAATAACAATATTTCCCTCCCTGATGGCATAAGGAATCCTGATTCTGGAAACAAGACCGAAGATAATGAGAGATGACATGCATTGAAGATAGGATTCTCTCAGTCACAAGGTGTTCTCGTTGATTATGGAGCCTCCAACCACATGGTTTCCTCTAAGGAATCATTCTCTTCTCTAGATCTCTCTAGTTGTCCTAGCATATACATGGGAGATGAATCTTAAATCCCAACTATAAGGAAGGGTTCAATTCAGTTTGATCATGGAGTGTTGAAAAATGTCCTCTATTTTCCCTCCCTAGAAAAAAATATGATCTCTATATATCAAATTACCCATATACACTCACCAAAGCAAGTCATATTTGAACCTCACTTGATGGATATCTTAGAAATATCTACTGGGAACCTGATAGCGAAAGGAGTTGAAAATCATGCCTTTAAGGCATATGAATTATCATATTTTCTTCCTCACACTACAATAATTTTAACATTTAGGGGTGGTCGTCTTCTACCACCAAAAGTCACTTTTAGAGAAACCGCCCCTAATAGCACCAACACTAAAATTTTTGAATTTTAGGGGCTCTTCTAGAAGAAATTAAAACCACCTCGAAAAGTGACTTTTAGGGGCAGTTCTAAAGCCCCCCCCCCCCCCCCCCCCCAAAAAAAAAAGTGACATTTGGGGGAGTTTCTAAACCCCCTCCAAAAGAAACTTTTGGCAGTGGTTCTACCCCTCCCCCCAAAAAAAAAGACACTTTTGCGAGCAGTTCTAAACCCCCCCAAAAGGGACTTTGAGGGGTGGTTCAAGATTTGGAGGGGGTCTCTACAAAATATCCCTAATAGCACCGATGCCAATTTTTTTTCCTTTTAGGGATGGTTTAGGAAGAGATCAGAACCGCCCCTAAAAGTAACTTTTAGGGGCGGTTTTGATCCACCCCCAAAAGTAATTTGGGGGAGGTTTGGCTTCGGAGGTGGTCTTTACAAAACTTCCCCTAATAGCACTGATGCCAAAACATTTTCATTTTTGGGGTGGTTTTAGAAGAGGTCAAAACCACTTTTAAAAGTGAATTTTAGGGGCAGTTCTAACCCCTTCCCCCCCAAAGTGATTTGGGGGCGGTTTTGGATTTGGAAGCAGTCGTTGCAAAACCTCCCCAAATCAAACTGACGCTAAAATTTTTCACTTTTAGGGGCGGTCCTAGAAGAGATCAAAACCGCCTCAAAAAGTGACTTTTGAAGGTGGTTCTAAACCCCCCACCCCGAAAAAAAAAAAAAAACATATTCACTTTTATGGGCAGATATAAACCCCCCTCGTAGGTACCTACGGGGGTAGTTCAAAAACACCCTTAAAAGTCTCTATTATAAAAATATGGGGGTGGTTTTAAAACACCCTCATAGGTACCTATGGAGGCGGTTCAAAACACCCCTCGTAGGTACCTACAAAGGCAGTTCAAAACCCCCCTTACAGGTACAAACAAAGGTTGTTCAAACCCCCCCCCCCTCATTGGTACCTATGGAGGGGGTTTAAAACCCCCATTAAAAAACTTTACAAACCTTTGGGGGTGGTTATAAACCCCCCTCATAGGTACCTATAGAGGTGGTTCAAACGCCCCCCTAAAACTCTTTACAAACTTTTGGGGGCGGTTATGAACCCCCCTTGTAGTGACATATGAAATCAGTTTAGAACCCCCCTCATAGCCATAATTTAAAACATTAATATTGAAATATCATTAGGGCACGAAGGAATCGATACTTCAACCTTGTGCTTGTAAAGAACGCGCTCTACAATTGAGCCGAAACCCTTTAATAATTGGGAAAAGGGGAAATATTAACACCAAGATTGCATCATTTGTAATTCTAAGAAAAGACTAATAATCCGAACATTGTTTCTGACTCAAGAGACCTATGAAAGTAGTCTAAATGGATCTAAACTTATAATTTGGTTGAACTTGAAAGGTTTCATAAGTAGCATTGATTCAATAAAGAAAATAGTAATACAAAAATGTTTTGCAAGACAAAGTTGGCATTCAAGTTCATACGCATGTTCTATAAGTGAACATCTAACTAGAATTTCAAGCATTCATGGATAAGAACGAGCATCTTTTCTAATGGTTTCTTGATGGATCCATGTAAGAGTATCCTTATCTTAAAATTTATGTCAGTAGATCAATGGGTTCTACAATTATAACATATTTAGACCCAACTAAATCCAGTCTGGTGATATAAAATGCATTCAAATACACCATGGAGAAATACAAAGATTAAAAATTGCATAGCAAGGATAAATATATAATCTTTTCTAAGATAAACAAGTCATAATAATGAATTTATAGATATAAAATACCTGCAACTGATATAATCGTGAATGAACACCACCATCACTCAAAAGGACAATGAGATGAAGTGTGTCATTTTCAAAGCACTCCTTAATATATTTAAACACTTCTCCCTCTTAGATTTTTCCAAAGGCAAGAGCATAATCCACTAATTTTGCTCTGCATACAAAGTCAAAATCAAAGTTAATATGTTTCCCATTCTAAAAGATGTGACACAAATAAATAGTAAAAATATCCTTTCAGTTACCATTTATACAATTATAAAGTACATCTTATACAAATATCATAGGATATCGCCCCATTTTGTAAGGTGGTCAGAAAATTAACTATTACACAACCATGATTTCAACAAAATGTTAATGCTTACCAAATCTTAATGCAAAGAAAAATACCCAATGTATAGGATTCTCATAAGTCACTATGAATGCAGAAATGATCCACATGAAAGATATTCCTTCTTCACTCTAATCCTTGACTATTTTTATCAATTATTTTCCAAAAGTAAAAAAACCACAAAAAAGCAAAAATAAAGTGAGCTGCTTGTTTACCTTACTGGAAAATAACAGATATCAAGCATAGTAAGTCATAGAGGATAGTAGAGTCAAATAAGGACTTTGTTCCTTCTTTGAAGGATCTAGAAAATAGAGTAAGAGTTTTATTTAATCTAGTTGAGTCATTTAGATGGATAACTTAGCTTTAGCTTACAGATCTTGTTAGCTCGCAGAAGCTTTTAGGTAGCTTATTGGAGCTTAGTTAGCTTGAGGAAGGTTTGATCAAGAGGAACAAGATTAGCGTTTAGACTCTTGGAGCTTACACATAGAGAGAGAGACGTATATGTTTGTAATGATCGATCCATTGTATTTAGGTTCAGATAAAGGACCATTGTGAAATAAGATTGTATGCCTGTATTTTTGGGTTAATTGCGTTTATTGATTGAGTTTGGAAGAAATTTCCCATTTGAATCATATCTTGTGACCACATTGAATGTATGGTTAGTTGAATGAAAAAATGTCTTGAGTATTGACATTTACACACATTAATTCAATTTTAGTTTTGCATTGTTTTAGCACTATTTTTGTGCTAAATAGTTGGAGGAGTAAGATCTGCTAAATTTTGCATCATACAACCTCAAAAAATACCGAGAGTTTTCTGTAAACTTCCCTAAGGGTCATCTCTAAGCCTAGGCTGGAGGATGATCTAAAAGAGTTGAGATTTTATGCCTCGATAGTGTAGGCATAGTTGTAGGCATCTTCGCTCATCTTGGATGCAAAGAAGCCCCTATAATAACCAAAAACAAAATGAACAGCCATAATTGTAGGTAGTTTCACTCATCCTGGATGCAAAGAAGTGACGTTTTGAGGGTGATTATGTAAAGGGTAGAGGTGATAGGTAATCAAAGGTCCAGAATCCATTTAAACTGATCTATAACCAAAAATCAAATCCACGGCGTAGATCACTTTTCGAAATCCAAAGGTTCGTTGTTTTCACACATATGATAATCGGGGGGACCCTAATGATCAAACAACAGAAGGTGAGTATGGCCGTCACATAGACTGAGGCACGAAAAGAAAGGACAGTCTGATATAGTTACCAAGAGATGTCAATGAACGCCAAATGTTTGGTCCACATGCCATGAGCTAACTGAGGGATAATGAAGATTGGAGCAGAGGTCACTTCTGTAGTTGGTAGCATGACATCATCACAAAAAGTGGGGGCATGGCTAATATCTCCACATAAGGCTAGGATCCTGAACCCACATGACTGAGCATGCTGTCATCATGCTACTTAGTGATGGAATGTGTGAGGGTTTGATGGGGCCATTGCTGATTTGAACCACCTAGCTCTTTATAAGAACCACAGTCGGAGCCATTTGAAGATACAAACTGGGTAAATTTTGAAGATAGGAAAAGGTGGCTGAATTTTATTTGTCCAAGAATCATGAGAGTCTTGAAAGAAGGTTAATGATGGTTTTCCTATTTGAGAAACCTATTTTTCAAGGTATTCTAGTGGCTAATGGGTGCCACTTCGAAATTCTACCATTCCTAAGACTTCATGCTAAGAAGGCTCCAACTATAATGGTAAAGATGTTTGTTACATTAGGGAAGTTTTCTAACACCAGTAAGGTTGACGTAAGGATTTTGATCACATTACAAATACCTTTTGATGCTAGTGAGGTCATTTCTTTCCTAATAAAATGTAACACCCTCGTGGAAGAGGTCCTTGGAATTTTCCTGTCCAATGGGTATCTTGTTGAAGCCTCCAGATGTGGTCGTTGTCTCCCTAATCACAGCACGTAGTATCCATTTCTAGAGGAGACCGGTTGGAGAACATTATCGTATGGGGGGATGGAGTATCAGAGGCCTTCATTGTCATTGTCATCGACTCCACTTTCCAACTTTATCCAGGGTGATGACGAGTCCAAGAAGGTGTCGCATCGTATGAACTGTAGGAGGACCCTGCTCTTGGGAGAAGAGAAGCACAAGAATGACAAGCCCATCAAGGAATTGTTACTTTCAAAAAATAGGGCGCTTTTTCCCCAGGTCTCCACAAACAATAGTGTTACTAGGAGACATAAGTGTTGAGCGGGAAGCCGAACAAAGAAGGAACATAAACCTTTGTGCCAATTGTGAACATAGGAATAATATGCCATCGAACATAGAATGAACATAAAATGTCCAGAAATAGAAGGTCATGTGGCATGCCCAATAGGAGGAGAAACAACTCAAGTCGAGTCAACAAAAAATCACTAAAGGTGTCTCAAGCCATTGTTTTCATGACCGACAAGCCTGAAAACTGTAGATGCTTCATTACTGTTTAAGTCCATGATGCACATCTCTCCATATTATCTATTTTTTTATGTATTAATCATGGTGAATATTCCATGTCTATGTTTGTTAGGAGTTTGATTATAGTTGTAACTGATTTCTGGCCATGTTTCGAGGTTAGTCTCAGGGGTCTGAAACATATAAGTATACCCTCTATAGAAGGGGAAAGGGTTGAAACCTTCTAAAGGTTTTGGGATGGGTGGTTCTATTTGGGGACTAATGTAAATCTTGTCATAAATGGGTAGGTGGTTTTTGGGTCTACTATTTGGAATGTAATTAAGTGACTATGAAGTAATACAATCCTTTTATTTACAAATAAAAATGGAGAAATATTCTACAAGTGATTCAATTTCTCACCTTTCAGCAAAAAAGATGGATACAATTTGTATATAGTTTTATATTAATGTCTTAAAAGAAAATGAATTTACCACCAATGGCCACAAACAACTAAAAAGTAGTCAATGGGATTGTTAACTACATCATGTAAAATCCTTTAATAGTGGTCAGGGAAGCTTCAGGAAACCTGTAGGTGATACTCCGAATTCCTAAAAGGAAACCTATAGGTGATACTCCTAAATAATGTTGAAATTGTATTGATAATAAGGATCTATACCTCAAAGTTCAGCTCTTATGCCAATAACGTTAGATGAGCTTGGAGTCCTCTATACTTTACACAAATTAGTTGTTACACCCTCAATCAGGTATACTTATGGTTGTAATAAATATGTTGTAATCAAATACTTTCAATAATCTTCATTACATTACCTTCCCTTGGTCAATATTTATCCCACAATCAACTTATTTCCTTCAACAAATGTGCAATAAAATCATTTCATAAAATATACAAGTAAAATTGTACTTAAAATGAAGAAATCAACAAGTTATAATCAATGAAATGATAATAAGATATCTAATTGAAAAATTCATTATGGTGATAACTTACAAATATTCATTAGAGAATGATACAAATTGTCAGTATATTCCTTTCCATTGTGAAGACCTACATATATCATGACAAAATGGTATGTTCATATAAGCCATTGATAGAAATGTAAAAAAATGAATAACATATATGAAATTGTAAAAATATGAAATGAAAATACTTGAATGAGATTCTCTTGGTTTCAAGAATATCTTATTCTCTACTAAACAAAGCCAACCATGTGAAGGTTGAAGCTCATATGGCCCCTTCCCCCCCTCACATCACTCTCAATTCCCCAGACTCAATCTATCTACTGTAAAAATAAATGAAAGTTACATAACAGAATAAAACAGATAATATCCATGCATAAACAGTAGCATAACAAAAAATATTTGCATGAAAGGTAAATCCAAGTAATAATCTAAGATATAAATTTCCACAAATACAACTTATGAGAGATGATAAATAAATCATGCATGCTACTTACTGAACAACATCCAACCATGTTCCTTCACAATCTTGTTGAACATAATCCATGCCATAATCACCTATAGCTTCATCCTCTTTGCATTTTGTCCCTTCAAAATATACAACACTTGATAAATATGCATACTCCAATTCATATCTATTACAATTTCTTGGTCCCTTCGGAGGGCATGTCAACACTACACACTAGTCATTCTCTACTGGATCTTGTACATAAAATACCTATTACACTTGTGATGCTAGAATAAATGGATCATCTTGCACTCTATCCTTACTCAAGCATCTCTTCAGATTTACCATGGTGAAACCAATTTCATCAACTTTCATTCCATTGTTCTTGTGTACATCTATCCAATCACATTTGAACAATGGATACTAAACCAAATAGTAGTCCAATAAAATTATTTCTTGAATCACTCCATAATATGTTGCCATTTGATGTATAGGGTTTTTATCCTTTGCACTTGATCTCATTGATGTTTGTGCATCTATGCACACCACTATTTTGGGTGGCCCTGACATTTTCGATGCTTCTAACATGAAATATACACCCATTGATTAAGTAGGAATCATACTTAGTTGCGTATGTCCTTGTTCCATGTGCCAACCATTTAAGGGTATTAGAAATATTTTATTTTCCTTCCACCTGTAAATTTTTAAATGTCTTTAGAAAACCATTGAATTTCAAGATATATTAAAAGAATCTCACCTTCATACATCATACTATTCTTTATCAATGAAGTTCAATTAAATATAATATGAAGAACATATCATTACCTATTTTCTTAACCAATCACTAAATTGTTGGTTGTGGGGATTTTGTAGTAAGACTTCATCTTTTTGGGCTTGGATGTTACTATTGGAAATTTCTGTCAAGTGCATCCTATTTTCAAGTAATGTCAATAAACAATTTATGAAAATATTGTGATATATTATCATAAAAAAATATTTCATAAGTATGTGCTTATTACTTACTCTATCCAATGTTGAATTTCATCTATATTGTGCAAGACACATCTGTGGGCCTGTAACAAACTAGTTTTATCTATTTCAATAGAAGCTGCACTAGATAAGGCCTTCCCATATTCTCCAACCTCTCCTTCATCGTCTCAAGATTCATTTCTACTAGGAATGCTTTGAATATATTCCACACCTTCAACATATCCAACACAAAATTTTATGGATTCCTCCACAATGTAGTTCTCAGCTATGCAGCCTTTGGGCCTATTCTTAATTTTCACATATCTTTTGAAAACTTTCATGTTCCTAGAAAAAACACACAATTTGTAGTGAAATCAAAAGTATGAATAAAAAGTTTCTACTAATGTATAATTATTGTATGTGCATAAAATGTTGGAATTTATGTGGATGTCCACTTAATAAAATTTCACTGACCTTTCAAAAGAGTATATCCATCGATATGCAACTGGTCCACAATAACATAGCTCTCGCACCAAGTGTATAGTCAAATGTATCATTATATCAAAGAATGAAGGGGGGAATATTTTTCGAGTAAGCACAAATTTTCCAAAACATCATCTTGTAAGTCATCAACATCTGTTGGATCCACCATTTTTGCACAAATTCACCTATAAATGAAGCAAATCCTACAAATAGTGTTTCGAACTGCTTTCGGTAGCACATGGCGCAATTCTATTGGAAGGATTTGTTGCATTAAAACATGGAAATCATGTGCTTTCATACTATGAATCTTGAGATATTTCATAGATACATTATTTATAGGGTTTAAACTATATCCATCTGGAACCTTTAACCTGAACAAAACATGACAAAGAATCTATTTCTCCTTTTTTGAAAGAGTGTGTGGTGCAGGTGGAAGAAATATGTTTTTTCCTTTTTGTTGTGGCTACAATGACTTCCTTCTACCCAACTGTTGTAAGTCATCACAAGAATTTTTCCCATCCTTTGATTTATCTTTTATATCTAGAAGTGTTCCAAAAATACTTTTGCATACATTTTTTTCTATGTGCATTAAATCTAAAATGTGACACAGTAGGAGTTTCTGCATCCAACCTTATAAAAAAAAAATGAATTATAACATCAAAGAAAAACTAAGCAATATATTCCAATTAAACACAATGAAAACCTTCAAGCATCGTACATTTTAGGCCTTAAGTTAATGTGTGCACATACCTCCCAATATGGTAAACTGAATAGAATTGACCTTTTCTTCCACACATTAGTCTTCGAATTTTCACCTTATTTTAAATTTCTCTTTATTTTTGTACTTTTATACTTTCTCCATTTTTGTTCCCTTCCTTCTTTTTCTGTAAAAATATCTAACACTTGTCTAATTGTAGGTGAAATGAGATGCTCATACTTCCCATTAAATGGTCCTTTTTGGAAATGATACTTATGATTTATTGGAAGATATATCCTATGTCCCATGTACACACACTTCCTACTACATTTGAGATACATTGAAATTGTGTTCTTTCCACATATAGGGCATGCGCAAAACCCTTTAGTCGTGCAACCAACCATATTTCCATAAGAAGGAAAGTCATGGATTACCAACATCAATATAGCCTTCATATTAAAGAACGACCTTGAATGAGCATCATATGTCCATTCCACTTCATCCCATGTTAGTTTCAGTTCATTTACCAATGGTTCCAAATAAACATCTATGTCGTTTCCTAGTTGCTTGGGACTAGGTATTAAAAATGAAAACAAACAAAATCTCCTTTCTATGCTTAACCATGGTGGAAGGTTATATGTGACTAGTACTACTAGCCATACACTATGAGTACTACTCAAGCTTCCAAAAGGATTAAATCCATCCACTTCCATTGCAAGTCGTACATTGCGAGGACCATTGGAAAAATCAAGGCATTTATAATCTATAGTTTTCCATGCTAGGCTATCAACTGGGTGGTGCATTATTCCATCTTTACTTGCATTCTCATGATGCCACCTCATTTTCTGTGAAAAATATGTAGATATGTAACAAAAACATAAACAATCATATATACATTGCAATACTTGGTAGATTAAAGAAGATTATTTTTTAGTGGGTTGGTAGTACAAGAAGGTCTATGATATAATGGAATTATAAGAGTTAAAAATCATACATGTTCATTCTCTTCAACCTTGGTACTATAGGGAAATACCTTAGCACTTTGGCCGAGATACCTGTACGCACCTTTTCAGAATAGGCATCAACCTTCCATATTAATTCACCACATGTTGGGAATTCATTTATTTTTTAATATTTTCCCCAATATAAAATGCAATCATTGTGGCATGCATGTATCATTTCATAGTGCAACCGAAATGATTTAATCAAAATTTTTGCAGCATTTGTAGATTATGGAAGTGTATTTCCTGTTGGAAGCATTTCTCTTTGCAACTTCAACAACTAGGTGAAACTTGCATTAGACCATCCATTTCTCACTTTAATATTGTACAATTTCACAGTGTTCGATAAATTAGTGAAACTAGTGCAACCTGGGTACAATGGTGCCTTCATATCTTCAATTAACTTCAGATATTGATTGATATCATTTTTTATTCCATTGATTCCACTTTGTCATTTTCACAATTCACATCTCGATTTTCATTATAATATTGATAAGCATCATTTACCATTTCAACCATATGATCATCAACCATGGTTTCCTTGTTATGCTCATCATTCTCAATAACTTATGTATTATTTGAAAGCAATGTTGCAAACTCATCATTATGATTAGCATATTGATGTCCGACTATGTGTTCATCACCATGTGTAATTTCTCGAGGCAAATCATGCATCTCTGTTGTGTGGCATATCTTTCTCTTGTCAAATATAAATTCCAGAGTAGGAACTTTCTCTCCATGGAAAAACCAAGTTTTATATGAACTTATTATACCATGAATCATCAAGTGGTCTTGTACATCCTCAAACGTCAATACTGCAACATTGCAACATTTTTTACAAGGGCATCTTGTTGTGTTATTATTTCCTTTAAATTCCTTTTTGTAAACTATATGAATTATTCAACCTTGACTTGATATTCCTTTGACATCCTAGATAGAACAAATTTGCACATCATGTAAGAAAAAACCACTACAAATTACAATGAATACATATGTTATAAAATATCATATTGAAGAATCAAATATAAAAAGTATACCTCATTTTCAAATATGTCCAATCCCTTTTTTTGACCATTTGAAAATAAAACCAACCCAGTTTTTGAATTGGCTCCTTTAGAGTTGGCCTCTCAGCTTCCTTCCAATATACGGTTAGGAATATTCATGTAGTACACCCATATGCTTTCCAAAATAGCCTTTACTAGCACATGACAACCATATATTACACCATACAAGATTCCACATTATAATAACCAAATCTAAACATCAATTGCATAATATTTTGGTTTTATAATAAAGCCAAGATATTTAACATTTTAACCCATTAATATAACTCTAAAGATAAAAAACAAATTTGCGAAATATGGTGGGACCCTCCCCATTGGATATTGTGCTCGAATATTGGAGGTACAAAGGTCACTTTTAGGGAGCGCGATGGTTTATATGGTCACTGTCATGACTAGATGAAAGTTTTTTGAGGACTGTTAAGGGTCCCAAGCCTTTGTATGAAGGTACCATGACCTACTTTGGGTTACTAAGGGTGTCATGAGGGTGTGTAAATTTAGTTGGCATCCTAATTGTGTACTACTTGACTAGGCTTTGATATGTTAGTATGGATGGCAGTCTGTGTGAGGTCTAGTACATGGGTTTCTGCCCTTTATTGGACTAGTTATGCAACTAATGAAACCCCCTGATTTGATGCCTCTCATCCATGTGTTGGATACCAAGCTGGGATAAAATATCGCTGAGGTAAAAAAGAATGGAACCTACTCCTGGTTGAGGCCCAATGGAAAAAAACAAGTAACCATTGAGTACAAAAATGAGAGTGGTTCATGGTTCCTCTACGCATTCACACAGTTCTCATCTCCACTCAACATGATGAGATAGTGACCAATGAACAATATTTATCTAAAGGAAGTGAGAGGGTTCTATTTTTATACAAGGGGGGATATGTTTTGAATAGTAAACTATAATGGCCCCCATCAGATCTTGCTGATTTTTTTGGCTTATTTGCTTATGTAATTTGGTTAAGGGATTTCATAAAAACACTTGTAAAAAATACCACTGAGCTGTGCCAAATAGTATTAGTTGGTTTTTGTATTCAATTTAATTTTGATATGTTGATGCAGGAGCATAGGATCAAGAGGGAGAAGTCATTCATGACTTCATAAGGTCAATGGAACTCTTAAGAGACGTAGGGTCTCGTACATTCGTAATTTTCTTTATTTTGTAAAAGATGAATAAAATGGATAAGGAATCTAGATCCTTTTCCAAATGTAATAGTGAGTGTTGAGTTAGTTTTGAGTCATAGGGTTAGCAGATATTAATAAGGGTTGTACTCCTTTGTTATAGGATTTGGAAATAGAATCCTCTTGTATTTAAATCAGTTCGAGTTATTTTCTTAGCATCTTAGTTAGCTTACAGAGCTTGTTGGCTTGCATAAGCTTAGGTCACCTCATAGAGCTTAGGATAAGCCATAGAGGTTTGAGGATAGCTCAAAGAAGATTTGATTAGCTCATAGAGATTTGAAGGGAGAGAAATTCCACATAGCATGAATGGAGGAATGAGAGGTGCACATAAGAGTGAGTGAGGAGTGAACAAGTAGAATTATCTGTGTGTATTTGAATTTCCAGTGAATTGAATAAAGAACAAAGGATTATAATATGCGTATGGTTTTGATGGATTTCATGTCTTCATATAGTTGTGTAGAAGGATGAAATCATCCCGCATTCACTCCATATAACCATGTATATAAAATATGTGGCTTTGTATTTCCATAGTTGCCGAATTGCAGAGAAGAATCGATCTTGTCAGTGATCAATTAAGTGAAGCTTTGTAGAGGGTTAAACTTTAACCAGTCGCTCAAATAAAACAAGATCATAGACTGGGGATCGATTGTGGGGAAGATCCACAGTTTATAGTGACATCATCGAGAGAAGTTGCAAGATTTGAAAAACTTTTCATGTGCGTCCTATTATATGGATGCACTTAATAAAATTTGGAATCCTTCGTTGATTTGGTGGGGACATTGATAGAACGAACAAAAATCCATTTTGTACGTGTAAAAGTAAGTTGTACGAACACTCAGGGTGGCCATGAAATTTATAGATCAATGATGAGGAAGAAGCGTTGTGTAGAAACTCTTATTTCAGAAGTGTCGAAAGTTGAAAAGCCGACTTCCAATTCCCGCCTTCTGGAAAGAATTCTGCTGTGGAAGGGAACGTGTAGAAACCTAGAATTCTATTGTGGATAAAATATAGACAGTTTGGAAAGATGTTTAACAAAGAGGGTTTGTTTTAGATATCAAGATTTTTGAATTCTATACACAAATCAGCTCCATCATATGTGTAATATTTGTCTTGTATATTGACTATAATTTTCACATCTTGATTTTCGTAGGGATAACAGTGAACATTAAATGCAATAGAGATCGATTTTCATAAAAAACAAGGAAAATAAACCATAAATATCATATTCATATGAATTTGAGTTTACAATGACTGTAACAATAGTTCTAAGGTGTACAAGAAAATCTGAAATTACTTTAACTCTAACATGTAGCTTCATGGGTGTGCATAATGATTTATGTGAGATTTGGTGTCTCGATTTTTGTTTGGTGTCTTCCTTGCTCTGCCAGCTCCTCAAAACAACCCAAATTGTCTTATTCTCAAACTCCCTTATTATGTTGCATCTCCCTCCATTACTACCCAGAAATGTTATGCACAATCGTAGTAGATTCCTGTAGGTGTCAATATGGATTGCAGCTCCCTTTTTGGCTGTAACAACCCTTTATGTTGTCCTAGATGAAGCGTGGGGATCACTGTAGATGTGGAACTGTAAGGACATTTGACCAATAGAAAGTAAATCATCCTCACAAACAAGACTATGTCCTCTTCGGATGATGTCACAGCCCACGCAGTCCAAACTCAACCAACAAATGAAGAATACGACCTCCACAAGATGAAATCGGCCCCTTTGTTACACCTTTTTTTTCAAAAACATAAAAACCAAAATGAGAATATGCATGAATCTATAGAATCTTATATCTATATGGGCCTAAAAATTTGTTGTGTATATAACCACGACATGAGTTTATAATCCTAGGTATAATATAATATTGTTACTTGTTAAACTGATAGGAAGGCCCCCTTGGGCTAAACCTTATTATAGAATATGGTATGGGGATGGCACTAGGGAGTCCTAGTTTCTTGTATTTATATTTTAATTATTACATAAGCATTTATATCTTCTATTCTATTTCTTATCAAGGAAATTTATAACTTACATCGCAGGGAGGCTCTATGGGTTAAATATAAATATCTTTCTAATGTGGATATATCCTAGCATGTATACTAACTAAAATATGTTGTTAGTATGATAGGAGATAAATATGTTAAAGTTTTCACCACCATTTTAATATATCAATGTATTTTTAGGAGGAGTTAGAACTTTCTTTGAACACCTCATTTAATGGCTTGGAAGGTATGGGAAACTTCATTTCCTTTAAAGCTCAAGAAATCTCACTTGGGAGTGAGTAAATTAGTCAAAGGTGTAGTGCAATGGACATAACATTATTAGATATCACTTGGTTCAATAATTTCATGTGCCACATGTCGTTGACTCTCCAATGACCCAATTAAATAGAAATTCTCATGCATGCATCTGTAAAAACTACTACACTTCCACCACTAAAATGGTTCATTGAACAATGGAAATATATAAATGAGGTGCAGTCTATAGATTGGCATCACATGATTAAATGTAACACCGTATATCTCTTCTCATTATTCTAATATCCCTAGTTACCTAATTGATATGTCAATTAAGAAAGTAGATTAACTTGTAAGGCATACTGCCATAGAAATTTTAGCTCATATGATTTCCACAAGAAGAGAGATCATAAGTCCAACCAAGGAAAAAATAAGAAATAATTTTTTGAATGCATATGATAGATCTCTTAGTAAGGAAAGAAAAAATAATGAGTCATATCATACCAGTAGTTACAAATAGTATATAAAATAGAAAATATCTTGTGTAGAATCATAAGAGAGTCTATGGAAACATACTAACTTAGTACAATTATTTTATCCTTATGGTATCCTTACTTATTGGCATGGGTGGACCTAATGGTTAAGAGCACGTGTTTCCTCTTAGGAGGTCACAGGTTCAAATCTAGAGAGGGTAGTGTATGTACATCTCTGTATACTTTAGAAGTTAAATCGTTGCACAGAGGGGGGTCCCTTGTCCCACAAACAAGGGGGTCTCATACACCAATTTGGTGTCTCGCTTGGTGGTGACCTTAAAAATAGATTATTAGTATTATTAATTTGATCAAGTAACCGATAAATACACCTAGGTATAAATGCAGTAGATACTGACTAGAAATAATACTATGTCTGGATATTGTAACCTCAACCTCTTACCTTAGATTAAAATGGCATCCCTTAGGTGGTGAGATAAAATTGATTACTAGTGCACTTGAATTCATTGAAACAAACTCACTCCCCCCATCCTTCTACAAATAAACCTCACAATCAATTCATTATAAGCCATGATTATTACATTATTTAACTAATTCATGTCATCCACCACAATAGGCCAATATACATGGTTGATTTCATGGTAAACCCTCCCAACCTCCGCATAATTTGTATCAAGTCATTTTCCTTGTAAAATCCATTCATCAAAGGATTGTAAGTATGAATATTTGGTTGATCACAACCATTTTCCTTCATATGCTCCACTAGTGAAAGATAAATGACAACTTTTCCTCCTTTGCGATGTCCATTATTCAAGGTAGTATATGTTACTTCATTTGGTGTCAATCATTTTAAGTTAGGGATGATGGTTAATTAAGGGAATACTTAAGGATATATTAGATGAAATTTTGGATCTATATAGCCATGTTTTTTTCTAATATAGCTACGAGATTTTCATGGTTCACTAATTCATATAACAAGTGTCGTAGGAATTAGAAAGGCATCATTTCCATCATTAACACCTACAATACTAGCTCGTATATACCTATAATTTGATTGATAATTATAAAGAGATGGAGGGTTGACATTGTAGGTTAAAAACTATACTTATAAGGAGATGGGGGTCACATCATATTCATATGGTCACATCACATTCATATGGTCCATCAAGCAAGCTATCAGATTTTCATTAGGGGAATAGTTTCAATGATATAATACTGGTCTAAAAAATATAGGTTAATGATTCAAATTCCTTTTATCTTTATAATAATTGCATATGGTTGGAAGAGGTACGAATGATAAAAATTCTTAATACTTAAAAGGTTTATGTAGGTTCTTGTAGGTTTTCTCCAGGGAGGACCTTAACCAATGCATTAATGAATTGTCAAACTCATGGAGAGAATATAGATTAAATGTAACACCGTATATCTCTTCTCAGTCTTCTAATATCCCTGGTTACCTAATTGATATTAAGAAAGTAGATTTGTAAGGCATACCACCATTGAAATTTTAGCTCATATGATATCCATGAGAAGAGAGATCCTAAATCCAACCAAGAAAAAAACAAGAAATAATTATTTGAATGCATATTATAGATCTCTTAGTAAGGAAAGAAACAATAACGAGTCATATCATGATTCCAATAGTTACAAATAGTAGATAAAAGATAAAATATCTTATGTAGAATCATAAGAGAGTATATGGAAATAGACTAATTTAGTACAATTATTTTATCCTTATGGTATCCTTACTTATTGGCATGGGACCTTGAATGATATATAAGTAATTTGATCAAGTAACTGGTAAATCCACCTAGGTATAAATGCAGTAGATAACGAATAGAAATAATACTATGTTTGGATATTGTAACCTCACCATCTAACCTCAGATGAAAATGACATCCCTTAGGTGGTAAGATAAAATTGATTACTAGTGCACTTAAATTCATTGAATCAAACTCACTACCCCCATCCTTCTATAAATAAACCTCACAATCAATGCGTTATAAGCCATCATTAATACATTATTTAATTAATTCATGTTGAACACCACAATAGGCTAATATACATGGTCAATTTCATGGTATACCCTCTCAACCTCCTTATAATTTGTATCAAGTAATTTTTCTTGTGAAATCCATTCATCAAAGGATTGTAAGTATGTATATTTGGTTGATCACAACCATTTTCCTTCATATGCTCCACTAGTGCAAGATAAACGACAACTTTGACTCCTTTGCAATGTCCATTATTTAAGGTAGTTATGTAATTTGGTGTCAATCATTTTCAGTTAGGGATGATGGTTAATTAAGGCAATACTTAAGGATAGATTAGATGAAATTTTGGATCTATATAGCCATCTTTTTCTCTAATCTAGCTACAAGATTGTCATGGTTCACTAATTCATATAACAAGTGTTGTAGGAATTAGAAAGGTGTCCTTTCCATCATTAACACCTACAATAGTAGCTGATGTATTATTTATAATTTGTTTGATAATTACAAAGAGATGGAGGGTTGACATTATAGGTTAAAAAATATACTTATAAAGAGATGGGGGTCACATCATATTCATATGGTCCATCAAGCAAGCTATCAGATTTTCATTAGGAGAATAGTTTTAATGGTATAATACTGGTCTAAAAAGCATAGGTTAATGATTCAAATTCATTTTATATTTATAAGACTTACATATGGTTGTAAGAGTTACTAATGATAAAAATTCTTAATATGTCGTGTCCCCTCAAATTGACCATTATAAGTGTTAACCATGCTAAGTTCCTAGGGGCTCAAGTTGTTATTAATTATTCCTCCTAGGATAATTTTTTACTAATAATTGTTCTAAGGCATGTATTTAATTTTATTTCAGAAATTTTATTTATTATGCACAATAATGATGTGGAATTAAGGTTTCCATGTCAGGAGGGTGCATTGGGGAAAGCTAGTCAACTTGCCTTGGTAAAAATAAGAAAGTCCGTGACAAAAGCAAGCAAGAGAATAATGGGAAGTTGCGTAAAAGCAGAAAAAGCAGGAAAGTATTTCAAAGGGGAGGGTGTATTTTTCTCTTATGGAGCTCAAAAAATCTATAAGAGAAAAGAAAGAAAGTTTTTGAAGGAAAGAAAGAGTTTCCTTACGACCCAGGAAAAGCAGAAAGCTATCATAAATCAAAAGAGGCATTTTTTGACTAAGGGAGGATGCAGTTTCTTATTGTGAAGGATGATTTGGACTTGGAAACAAGTCCACATGGTCCTACTTGTGTAATTTCCCAAAGGGGGCGCTTTTGTGGCTAGGGTTAGGTCACTCATGGGGTTGAATTTCTCTCACAGGTCACCATTGAACTCAACTTACTAAGCAGGTCATCCATAATTATATAAAATATGAATTAGAACCCATTGCTTCAATTTGGTTGATGATTTGATTGCTGAATGCTTATGTGAGCATTACTTTTGAGTGTTGTGCCTCAGACTACTGGGAGATGAGCCCCAGCCTTCCATTTCCCTCTCCTTCCATCCACTTCTCTTCCATTACAGTTATAGAGCACTAGGTTGCAGAAATTGGAGGATAATCAAAGCCATTTGCATCCTCCATCAAGTTCAGGTCGAGCTCCAGTGAAGCCCATGCTTCACATATGCTCACAGTCCCTTGTTGGCCATAATCTGGGCCTCCCGCCCCTTAATTTTGGAAGCATATTTGTAATGGTCTGTTAATAATTTAATTTCTATTCTATATTGTCATAATTTTCTGAACATTAATTTTATCAGGTCTAGATATCTCTGCCCCTAAAGAATATTGTCTCAGTTTCATCAAAAGGGCCTATTTTATCAATGTATGGGGGGATTGAGTAAATTTGAGTGATGTAATCAATATTATATGCTGGGGAAGTTATTTAAGGTAGTATTAATGTTCAAATATATTATATTTATCTCTGTTACAAATCTCATATTTTACAGAAATGAATTTGAGTTGATTTAATTTCTTTTTAAGACCCTAGATAGATTACTAGTTTTTATTAACTAGTTTTACCAAAACATATGTAAAACAAGTTTGGAAAACTAAAACTGAGCTATATCAGTTCCTGTGGGTTAATAATAGGCATACATTCCCATATCCATATCCATAAATATTTTTTGGGGGGTCATACCACCTTTTTGGATCCTCCTCTGCGCAGGGTTTCCCTTGACAAAAACTGCCAAAAATCCCCAAATTCACTTAAAAATTCTTAGAAATTTTCAGAACATAAGTAAACTATATAAATCCTTTATTTATGCTATATAAATTTTGTAACAAACCTATGAAAATTTCCAAAATCCCCTGGTTGAAACAACCCGAACTACTCTCCTTAGTTTCACGGTTTGGCTGCCCAGAAGCGTGGTAGTAGGTTTCCACAGTGCAGACTATGAACCCTAAATGGCACCAGATATAAATGTGTTAGGGGAGAGTAAATTCCATGTCTGAAATATCTTTGTTTTTTTTCCACTGCTCACTCCTTTTGCCTGCAAATTTCCTAGAAGAAACCCCTTATTTTGCCAGTCCGAAAAGTCATTGTGTAAATTAATCCAAGTTCAGAAATTTTAATATAATTTACATAATTGAAGAGTGTTTAGGTATATACACTAGAATTGGGCAATAAAAGTGGTATCAAATCACTTTCCTCCACTCCTATGGAAATAAGGCTCTCTCTTGACTAACATTGCAGATAAGTAAGTCAAATTGCAACCATGAGGTTGCTACCAGTGATTGAAGAAGAAGAGGTGATCTATGTTAATGATGGATTGCAAATGTCAAGAGACCATGACATTTAATTTTGTGAAAATGAGGAGTATGAATACAAAATGGTTGAACCATCAATGGATAATCCTAAGAAGGATTTAGCAAATATGATAGATGCAAGTGAAAACTTGCCCCAACACTACAAAGAGTATCTTGCATTGGAGGAAAATATTTGTAAATTTCTTCCTTTCAAAGATTATTTTTATTTTAGATTTGGATTTGATCCCAAGGATGTGGATGAGAATTCTTTCAATGGAAGCAAATCATCCATAGAGGAACCAAGTTGTTCAAACTATGTGAGTAAGGAAGAAGAAATAAAATCCAAAAGAGAAGATGCAGCAAAGACATCTGTTGGTCCAAGCATTATGAGATTGTTTGGGTGTTCTTCTAGAAGATATTCCAAAAGTGGTAACATGAGTACTATTATAGAGAGTAAAGTTTCATAAAATTTATTGGAGAATCAAGATCCACTGACAAAACTTCCTTCGAAGGAGAATGTCATGAACTTTATAGAGGAAGAAACATTTAGTGCTTCTAATGGAAGTATTGATGAGGAAAAAGAAGAAGGGCATGTTGGTATGAATATTCTGGATTGGAAAGATGAAGAGGAGGATGAGGGACCAAACACATTCTCAATCATGGAAAAGGGACTTGTTTCAATTATTTCTTCAAGTGATGAAGGAAACTAATATATCCATGAGGTGAAGTGCAAATCACCACAAGGTGGTTGCATAGGTGAAGGAGTTGAAGGTGAAGGCACTTTGAGTTTTTGGGTGGGTGATCTCCAGATCACTACTCAAGGTTTTGGCTCATGTATGGGTGGTGAGAAATATTTTGGATCATATCCAAAATAGGTACAAAAATCAGATTTATAGTCACATTTTGAGCCACATAGTGAAGAAGAAGTGCTCTGCCTAACCGGTAGAGCACTATCTGTAATGTTCTCTATCTTAAGCTCATTCCGAGTTAGTTTTTAATAAAAATCAAGACATTTAATCATATTACATATATTTATATCCAGGTCTGTTCTATAAATTTTATAGACATATGTAAGTACAAGTATGAACTGTAAACATATTCAAGTAAAAATTTCGAGCTGTACCTATTGATAACTTCATGAATTTTTCATAAATTAGACCATAATAGCATGCATGAGTTTAGTATCTACATACCTGAAATTTAAAAACCTGGAAACAACGATTGTGGTAGATCCAACAGTTTGCTCTAGGCTCCTTCTTCTTCCAGCTTTCCGTCCGAGTCTTAATCAACAAAATGATGTGCCTCCCTGCCGACCAGCTCTCATCATGTGCTGGCCCTAGGAAACCCACGGGTTTCCTAGCCCCCGAGCCCACAGACCAATAATACCGAGAGAAGCTTCCTCTTCATTCTTTTTCTCCTTAGTCTCAGTCAGATATTCTAGTCCTTGAGTTGTCCCCCTCCTCAAGTATTTTTCCTCTCCCTTCTCCTCATGCCCAGTCAAAATCCCCAAAATCCCCCTCCTTATACCTCCTTCCCCACCGCCTTCCTTCTTACACCGCCTCTTTCATAAATTAATTTAGGTTATTCTATCTTGGGCAGTGTAGTTCCCTTTTTGTCTAACATGTGTTATGTATTAATAAATATTCATTGTACGTGTTTACAAACCTAACCAAATGTCATACATTATCAAACATTATTTATTTAATTCTTTACGCAAATGGTAAAAACAGTAAAATAATTAGTATAAGTTTAATTTAATAAAAGTATTTACTAATAAACTTTAATTAACATTAATATGGTATAAGTTTAGTTTAATAAAAGTATTTACTAATAAACTTTAATTAACATTAATATGGTATAAGTTTAGTTTAATAAAAGTATTTACTAATAAACTTTAATTAACATTAATATGGGGCATTACATACACCCACCCTTCAGGAAACTTCGTCTCGAAGTTATGGTCAAAATAGTGATACAAGGTACTTTTATAGGTTTAAAACAATTCAAGGTACATTTATAGGTTTAAAGCAATTCACAATTACTTAGTTAACCTATCGAACTATTTAAATATTTCATACTAGCGTGCATGTGTGAGGTGTGCATGCATGGCCAGTACATGCACAGGCTACACATGTACTATAGAAAAAACCCCTAAATTCTAACTGATACAATTAATATTTCACGCAACATGACCCACACACAGATATAATATGATTTCTTGTGACATTCGGAGTTATTTAACAATTATGTTCTTATTATTTAGTGAGTTAATATTGGTACCTACCATCACTAATCCGATATCATAATTGTCCAACATTCAACCATACTAACTAAAATGTCCACCCATCCTAACCTACGTCCGCATCCTCCCTATCCTTCCTCTGCTAGTATAGAAGTGGTTGTCGGCTTCACCGACTTGACCACATAAGAACCTGAGAGTGATAGCGTCGGCTGAACAGTGGACCTAGCCTCTCCTAGTAGGCATCCGACCATCGTCATCACAACAACATGGGGAGCGTGTCTCAGCACGGCCCTCCCATGACCTCGGGTACCCGACTGTCGTCATCACAACAACATGGGGAGCATGTCTCAGTACTGCCCTCCCACGACCTCAGGTATCATAAAAACATAGGGTGGAACACATCCATCCCTCTCAACATCCTGGGGTCTATATACCCTATCAAAAACATACTTTGCTTCTATCGATATTATTGGTTTGTGTCATTGTATCATCAATTTTGGTAATCAAGGCTCTTCTGCAGAAATAGGTACTATACCACACTTCATATAAAGTATCCATTTATTACATAGCCCGTGTGTCCTGCATATTAGTACTTTGAAAACATACATTCATAATAATATCTCCATTCAATCATCAGTTGGTGCATATTATCAACAACATTTCCTTTCATTGTATAAATCATTAAATTGATCACATCATGGGTCGATATCCATGTACCACATCATATATATATTATATTTATCAATGATGACAGTTAAACATACACTGTCTTTATGAACAAAGGAATATCATGATAACTATAACATAGTAACTTCACAATCACAATCAATGTATCAACATAAGCATAGTAACATCTTAGACATAGTAGCAACATCTATCATGTCATAAATATGGTTTACTCAGTCGAACTGAGTCCAACGCTTACTAAGAAAATAAAATGTAACATGTCGATATGTCTAGTCAATTATGGGAATTACATACGATTATAAGAATGTATTATTATGCATAATATAGGTGTCTTACTAGTAGAATTCATTAGTTATGGTAGTCCCACTTGGACCTTTACTTGATCAACCTGTCGATGTCATTTTACTATTTTACTTCTTTTATCACCTAATATATCTGAAAAACGTATCCTAGTAACTACTTTTGTCCTCCTCGAGGATCCCCATTTGTAACATGCATCAAGGTTCATTATACCCTACTAGATTCTTATCAACAACAATTTATATAGTATTCTATAGTCTTGTTATGATTAATAAGAATATGTTATAGCCCAAATATCCTTTATTTTGATTCTTCGTTTTATGATTATTAAATTATTATTCTTTTTATATAGGGCTTGTTTAGGAATTGAATTATTTGTTGACTCTCTCTCTCTAATTTATACGGCTTATGATCTCATAAATTTGTATGGCTTACGACTTTTCAGGATCCATATTGAGAGTGGTCTAGTGTCTTAATAACATGAAGTCCACTATGTTTATTAATCAACTCTCATTTATCAATAAATTTTCTTTAAATAGAACTCTTACACCATGAGTGGCGCATTATACATAGAATACTTACAATTGCACTACTTATTTCTTGGTAATTTTAATAACGTGATACACTCCTATAATATGAAGTTTAATTGTTAGTTTGCATGCTTTTCATATCGTTTTCTATGACAATATCTGAATTCCATTTATACGTTCATCTCCTTCTATACTAATTCCTATTATTAGTCCTCCAATAATTGGCCATTTTGTACCAGTCGTTTATCGCTAACATTCTTTGTACCACTCCGTTTAATATGCATAAAAATGTAT
>LPNX010920351.1:334404-370848 GCA_001517045.1 Pseudotsuga menziesii | reverse complement strand
AGGGACTCCTAGGGCACCAAGCACACAAAAGACCACTGAAGAGATTATTTAGACACTAGCAACTTTTGCGACCCACTTAGGAACTTGAACACTCTACAGAGCTTTTGGCAATGTCCCAAGGCCTCCAAGGGCTTCAGACTTGGGCTTGGACAAAGTCATAAAGGTCTCCTCTTGACACAGACAACCCACAAAACAAACACAACCTTTAAGGGCTCCACAAGGGGCACCAAGACTCACTGTTGGCATCAATGACCAGGCACTGTTGGCATCAATGACAACTTAATCAACAAAGATTTCACTGGTTAGTGATGTAAATGTTTTTTTTAGTTTATCAGTAATAGAATCTTTTGATGAAAAATAAGAATCCACTGTGTTTTTCCACATCTGGGTTTACCAGACCGTACTCCAACACAGGGGTAAAATTATAAAGAAAGATGATATGATGATAATATAAAATAGAATATGAATGGAATTTCAGAGTGTTTCTTTGTATGGTTTTAAAAGAAATATCTTTTGTATCAGGAATTGTATTAACCTGTAATGAAGACTGTCAAGTCTTTTAGAAACAGAGAAATAAATGGTATTGTTTACTAATAGTAGTAGGTTCAAGAAGAGAAAACAATCTTGATATTATAGTTACTTCTTTATTGCTATTTGAACAGCAAAGAAGAGTATAGTAGTCCACTAAAGAAGACTTAAGTTATAAAAAAATGCTTTACAGTTTACCTACTTACAGATTAAACCACTGCAAGTATATTATTCAAATAGAAAGAAGAATAGCTAGAATCTCTATTTATTTTTACAGGTACTAAGTTATTAGCAGAATTTACTTGGGAAGTAATATATTTCATTTATTCAATTATGTTCTACTTAGTTAAGTTTTAACAAAACATACAAATGCTAACTTATACTTTTATGATGTTAACAATGTAGGACTTACTTAGTTCTCTCACTTTCTTTATATTGAAGTTTAAACCAGACAATAAGGGACATAGAGAATATGTCTACAAAGTAAATAATACAGTAATAAAATAAACTAAGAAGCCATAGCACTTACAGGTAAGACAATAGTCTTATATTATATCCTCTCTATTATATTATATTCTTTTATATATGTCTCATAGACTAAGCATGCAGATTATGTACTAACTATAGAAACAGTTTCATTTTAAATTCAGTATTATTTTTAGATAAAATTACAACTTCTATACTTAAAAGAAGAGAAGTAATTGTTAGTTATTTAAGTACTATGTATAGGACTTTAAGTGTTTTATTTATTTCTTTAGTATATTATATATAATAACCTTGACAGATTTTATAAAATAACTGAAAATAAAACAAAATGAAAATAAGAATAGTGTACAGGAAAAACCCTACTAATAATTTATAAAATTGTTATGAAAATAAAATCAAGTATACTAATGCGCTGTCACTAATTTAACAGAGTGACAGAATGTTCAATTTATTAAACTTAAGTAAAATTTATACAACCCAACTACAACCTCATAATTGAACAGAGGTATATTATAAGAAAAAGATAAATGTAGTAAATATTATGTTATTGCCGAGCCTCAATTATCAATTATAATATAAACAAGTATATAAATTTTAGTGCTATAACATAAACAAAGAATATAGGAAGGAAAATAGTATTAACAACTATTATAATGGATTTAGGGTGGAAACACTGTAAACTTTTTATAATTTCAGTAAAAGTAAAAGTCACAGGTTGTAAACCCTTTTCCAAGACAGGCACACGGCCTCAAATATTAAACAGTAATTTAAAAAGAAGCAGAGTTACTTCTTTACTGTCAAAATTTAGGGTAAAACCCTATTCATCCAGAATATACAAAGTTAAAAACTGTAAAACCCAGTTCAATAATTTTACTCACGGCTGTACTGAAAATTTACATAGGGAGGCTTTTACAGCCTGTTCTTTTACATTAAACACAGTATTATATACAAAAACAAAATGTACACTCACGGCCGAAGCCAGAGGGCCCTGCAGTAAGCGAGGGTCTTAATAAACCATGAAAAACAACGAAGTAATCAACCAAAAACAACCAAAACCCATGAGGGTCTTTCAGGCCGCAACGACCAACCCTTAATACCCCATAAGGGTTTGCACAAGGTAGAACAACCATGGAAAGTCCAGGGCTTACCGTGGCCTTCATGTCGCCGTAACCTCGTACTCGCTGCACAGATGGAGAAGAGAGACGAGTCGTACCTGCACATTCATCGCATCCTACTGTTAGATATGATATATATATATATATTAAAGGCAAAGAGTTTTGTAAATCAGGAAATGTGCAGCAAAATAATAAGAAATTGAGTGATATTCTTACCTCAAACATATTAGAAAGATAAACACTGATAACCAGTAACGCTGCGACTAGCACGAGAAGGAGGTCTATCTTCAGCTGCAAAGAAAACGACAGTACAATACTTCATCAACTACTGACAACGGAAGGTTCCAGTTCTCGACTGGCAAGGTAAAACCCTGAAGCCGTGCTGTTACTCAATACAAAACAAAAACACAGTATCCTGTGCAACTTAAGCCACGACTCTTTGAATGGAAGAACTACCCTCGTTTTGGAAACTGAAGAAGAAGGTGGGGAAAGGCTGTTACAGTAAAGGGTTCGGATAAGCCACTAAGGCAACGAAAAACCTGAAAGGAGATCAAATGGCTTACGACTAACAACAACGCTATGGCACGGTCTCGTTATTGTGCTTCCGGACAGGCTAACAAGAGGAGTAAGCCAAGACAGCGACAGCATTACTCAGGTAGCAGAGCAGCCGAATACTCCGCGGAAGAATGACAGGAGCCCGAAGGCAGTGGAAGACTAATGAACTAGGGTTAGAGATAACTCTTTTAAACTGACGATGCTTGGCCATCAATCAGCCATGTTTCCATGCAAATATTTGCATACAATGGGTAATTCTCTATAGTATTGATGAGCCATCACCAAGCGCGATATTATTAATCATTTGGTTGAGTTCAAAAGGTTCGACATTAATCCTCAGCCGAAGTCAACCTATCATTGCATTATGATAACAAGAACTCGTTAATGTATATATAAGCCTTGTATTATAGCTTACTATTGGCGTAAAGGTTAAACATTTCATTGTGAATACATTATGGTATATCATCATTCATGCAATACAATCAAGTTATAACACTGTTCATCGTGGGTATAGATTAGCACCACGACCTAGAATTTCATAACATGTTATTTCTTACATAGTAAATAATTGATCAAAGGTTATACATTATACATTATCAAGAGTGTTAAGTTCACAACATAACTTTTATACAAGCTTGGAATGGGTGAGGTAAGGGTTTATAAGAGTTCTTCTCTAGAGTTAAATCCATAAACTTGTTATGACTTGGTCTTAGTCATGATCTCTCCATCCATGTGAATGACTATTTTGTCATTTAGCACTTACAATCTTAAATAGAATAATTTTTGTAACATGATTTTAGGAGGAAAGTGTAATACATTTGGTTAAGTAAGAATAATACTTATACAAGTATTCCACCAACATCTATAATATAATTATAGAATATTCTAATGGTTGATATTAATGAGGATTGTAGATTCAACTATAGTGATTATTCTATTAATAATGTTAACCCTTTGGCCTTGCCATATTTATCTAAGTTTGATAAATACTTACAAAAGGAAATAGTAACCAAATATTTTTGATGAATGCATTATCTGGAATAAATGTTCTTAACCTAAAAATTGTAACATATAAGGGTGAAGCCATTAATCTCTTAACAGAAGTTTTATCAACGTAATTGTTAGACCTTAAAACTTTTATGTTAAACATTCTTTTAAGGATAATAATCTAATAAGAATAAGCCCTTTTTATATAAATAAAGTGATAGAATAAAAACCGGTTACAGTAGATTATCTATCAGACCTAAGATAAGCTTTAATATGCTTCGAATCAGTTGTAGTGTAAATAAGACTTGGTGCATCAGCATGAATATATCCCTATCAGTGGGTAGTTTGAAATTGGTAACAGTAAATTGTAAACCCCCTTATTAATACAATTTACGAAGTAAATGTATTTATGCATTCTTAAACGTAAACTTTTGATTTTTCAACCCTGCCATTTCTTACTCTACTTGTAGGTAATTATAATTAAGATCTTTTGACACTGACAACTATGATAGATATCGGACAGTTCCGTAATCTTTAAGAAATATAAATCTACCTCTACTAGAAAGAAGAACAGTTAATGGATTTACCTCAACAAGCATTGATATATGCTTAGCAATTATTGTCTTATTGAACTTCTGCTTTGCAACAAAACTTGTCCATAAAGACTTCAGAATTTTTACATGTAGCAACCAATCTTCTTACCTGTAATCTGTAAGGACAGGGGAAACTTTCTGCATTAGCTCGAAAGCTAAGTAAGCCCAGTTTTTCCCACCTTATGGTCGCAAAAAGAAACAAGTCAGTAAACTGAAAAGAACTGTTCTATCACTATACACAACCAACAGATGAATTCAAATAACAAGCTGGTAACATATAACTAATTAAATGATTAGTTAACTGCATTTATGTTAATGTTATGCAAATTTAAAAATTTTAAATTTTTCGGAAAATTTGGGGTTTTGACAACTCCTCTGCTCCTCCATCTAGTCCACCTTACACGAGTCCTCCAATGGCCAATACAAATCCTCCTGCAGGACCTAGGTGTTTTGGAAACAAAATTAGGGCTTATCCCCTTGACTTTTCCGAAATTCAAGGTTCTCCTCATGGCATTCTTGAAAATTACTTCAATAAGCTTCCTAAATTGAATGGAACCTCTGCCATCACTATTGAAGATCACATTCAAGCGGTATGGTATTACATTGAAGCCTATGGAGATGAGTAAGAAAATGTCTTCGTGAGAGCCCTTATATCATCTTTAAAAGGGGAGGCTCGATGATGGTTTGATAGGTTACCTACATCCTTAATAGATGGATATGACACTTCCACTAAAAAACTTATTGAGGGTTGGTCGATGAAACCTGAAAACAAATTCCTTTTGAATCAATTGTTTGAGATTAAGAAGGAGAATGAGTCGGTCCATGAATTCAACATTCGATTTGATAAGATCATCTCTAATGTCCCACAAGATTTAAGACCTACGGAACATGTTGTTATTATCCTTTATCCTTTACTTGAATGGCTTTGAGGAAAGGTTTGGTCTTAACCTTAAAGAAAATAATCCAGATGACCTCAGAGACTGCTCAAACTTGGGCCAAGAAAGCTGAAGCTAATGTAGCATCTATGGGGAAGAATAATTCCTTTGATGTTTATGCTCCTACTTCTTTCCGTAGTGACACCAAGATTAAAAAGGCTAAGGAACCTATGCCTGATGAAAAGGAAACTCTGGAAAACATGTATGAAATGATGAAGAGCTTTATGATATTCACCAAGGACATAACCAAAACAAGGGAACCTAAGCGCTATAGAAATCCTTATGGACCAAAATATCAATGGAAGAATCAAAGAAGGCATGTAGATGAAGACAATAGGAAATTCCCTAGGAAGACTCAAGTAGAAGAAATAAAAAAAAAGTGAACTTATGTGATGAACCTGAGGAAGACCCTGAAATTTGTTATTTTGGAGAACAAGTCATCAACATGGTAGATGACTTTGACTTTGATGAGGATTTTGGACAAATTTTGCTTGAAGAAGAAGATGAAGAGTGTATTGAAGAAGAGCATATGGTTTATAACGTAGCACAACCTAATTTCAAGGTTTGCCAACGAAGAAATACATACCAAATTGCTACACCTTTCTTTGACAGACACTTAATTCAGAACACACAAGAAGATGGTCAACATTCACATGACTATGAATTAGAAATTGACATAGAGAAATAATTAATCAAGGTTGTGAAGTATGTTCCCCTAAGCGAGTTAATGAATTTACCCACTATCAAGGATAAGATTCAACAATTTTTTTATAAGATCCTTGTAGTCAATACCCCTAGGGAAGCATACGAATCTTGTCATATTCAAATCCTTAAAGGAAAGGAGGTGGAGGAAGACCCTCCCATTCACATTCATTTTGCTGTTTATGAACGAAAGAGTGGTGGGAATCCCCTACTTTATCTAACATTGCATATTAATGACGTCCTTCTCCATAACTGTATGCTAGATTCAAGGGTTTCCATGAATGTAATGTCTTTACGAATCATGGAAGATATGGGTTTGGAATCACTAGGCCTTATGGAAATGTTTGTGGCATTGATTTAAAGAGTGTACCACCCTATGGTCTTATATAACCTCAATGTTGATCTGGTCGCTTGCCCATATTTAACCACTATGATGGATGTACTAATGATTGACTTACCTCCTATTTATGGCATGTTACTTTCTAGAAAAAGGGCTGCTGGATTAGGTGGGTATCTAATGATGGATATTTCATACGCTTGCACTCCTAATGATCATGGGGACTTAGTTAGGATAAGTCGGGAACCTTTCATTGATAAACACTTGGAAACTTTTGAGGATGGAATGAGGAACACTTATGGTGAGGGTAGTTTGACTATTGGAAGAATCAATGCAGTAGAAGATGGAACTATTCCTCCGATCTTTTTCATGGGCGTGGGTATTGCTGACTTTGAGGATGAAGCTGATGTGAGATATATCTAGGAACTTATCTGTCAAAAGTCTATAAGGGAGATTGAACCTCTAAACACTATTATCACTCCACATGAGTTACTTCGTGAAATAATAAATAATGAATAAAAAAAAATCAGATGCTCCCAATCATCTTTAGAGGGTGCAAGGTCTAGTTCACAAAATGAGTCTACCTTTGTAAATGACCATGCAATTGAAGGCATAACCTATCCCTCGAGAAGGATAACTTATCTCCATATTAGATAAATAAGGCAAGACCTACAAGATAACCTTAAGAGGGATATGAGGGAGCATACCCATAGGAGTTGGGAAGAAGATGCTTTAGTTAACAATGCACCCGGTGAGGAGTTTTCCTTAAACAATTTATCCATTTTTCAAGCAAACACTCCTCCGCATACAGTTGTAAACAAGGTTCAAACTATAGTTCCTCCAATTGTTACCCAACATGAACAACCCACTCCAAGAGAAAGTCTTAGTAACTTTCACGACCCTCCTCCTACATATTTCCTAAGTTTCTTGCTACCTCTAGAAATGCCTATAACCCCAAGTGAAGATATCCACGATTCATCTCACATTCCTATCCCTCCTATAACTTCCCTAGAAGATGAAGTTGAAAGGAAAATTTGCTAGTACCTCACGGAGAAAGTTCTAGTTGTCAGCTTGAACATTTTGACACCATTTCTCCCATTTCCAATGATGTTGAGAGGGTTTTTTGTGAATTTTGGACCATGGGAGAAACGATTAAGCAAGTCATCACCTTACAACCAGAGGAAGCTAGCACTGATCCTAGTGAACCAAGATGAGAAGTAAGATATATTTTAATTGGGAGAGTTTCCCTTCCAATAGACGGGGTTCCCCCATGTTTAGATCTTATACCTCAAGAAGGGAATAGAACCATGCCTCTTCCATGTTCTCCATGTAACGTTGATGCCTCTGTATTACCTACCCGTGATATTCAAGTTATACCATTTATTGAAAGGGTCATATATGATTGTTTCCTTTCATGATAATAACAATTTCATTTTGCAGGACTTAAATAATGAGATTTTGGAAGGAGGTCCAGTTAATCTATCTCTGTGAAGAATGCTCTCTCAACTATATGCTCTGGTCTGCTCGAATCTAAAAATAGGAAAACGTCCTCCAGCATTGAAAACGTGCCCCAGTTGTACAGTTGCGTCCTCACTCCTTAGAGGCACAACTCAAGTGATCTGATATCAGTCTGACTCTGACTGATCACATAAAGTCTTTCCCCAAACACTGAGGAAAACCCACAAGACTCTGGGCCCTCTCTACCCCCTCAGCAGATGTGTAGTAGCTCCCTCACGCCCCACACATGTGACCTGTTGTTGCTCACGTTGCTACTGCTCTTCAGACACTGAATTTGCTCAGTAAAATTCTTATGATACTGTATAGGAGAAAAGACTTCAATCTCTGAAGATTTGTCCTTTCTACTTCCTCAGGAATGCACTCCCAGTTGTTCAAGCATTATGTGCCCTTTCCTTGATATGTGTAGCTCTGCTCCATAATCCTGTGAATATGAACTCTCTCCCTCTCTACTCAAGAGGCATGGTAAACTAAACACTTAGAGTTCCTTTTATAAGTCACTGAGAAATTAGGTTACCAAAACCCTAATTAGGGTTCCAAAACCCTAATTTCACTTTTATGCAAAATTACTGTTTTGCATCTTTCCTCGTCATATATTTCAACAATTCATAGGTCAACTAGATAAACAAGCCTATTGTGTTGTCCAACATAATTACAACATGGCCTTCTTTGACCAAATTACTCCATACAGGTCAGTGATGTGCATAGAATTAAGGAGTGAAATTAAACCCCAAAGTATCATATCTTCTTGTCAATGGTTGAGCAAGATTTAAATTGCACAACAAATTCTTGATTAATAACAATCTAACCCAAGTAAAAAGGTTTCAATAGTTGGACAAAATCTAATAGCCTATGGTAGAACCATGGATACCTGTGGATATGTTACAGAAAATATCCTTGCAATTAAAAAATATATGGACAAAAAGGACCCAAAATATTTCTTTGCAAAAGATACAAAGTCCATTGGAAGCAAAGTGTCTGTTAAATCCAGGTCTACAAACTAAAAATTGACAATAGCAAATTGTTTGCCTTATATTGACCAAATTCCACCTTCTATTAGTATGCCTAAAAGAAACTTGAAGAGATATCACAGAGCCAAAAATCTTATGTCCAAATCCTTCCCACATAAGACCTAGAAGTCTATGTTTCCCATGTCATATTTGAGAGAGCTTATGCTTATTTCTAGCCACTATGGAAAGCATTTGAGAAGCCCCAACTTGATAATTGGAGGGTGCAAGCTCAACCAATCGTGACCATACAAGGAGACAATTCCCTAATGATTGAACAAAAACAAAACTGGCAAAATAAATGGACACTTTATGCACAACACACGCAATACTAAAAGTTGTGTTGCAGGGGGTCCCCAGGTGCTCGGTTCACATCCCCGTCCCGGAAACCGTCCCCAAGTCCCGGAAACCGGATCGGGTACTTCATCGACATCCCTTGAAGTCCCCAAGTATCAGGTACTTCTGGCCCAAAAACAAGAAACTTTGCTCAATTTGGGGACTTCGAGGAAACTCTAGTATGTGAAAATTATTAAAAAAAATTACCTTTATGAAGAGGAACGTGGTAGGCATGGTTCCCCCTACCCTCTTGAGACCCCGCAGGCCTATCCACTTCTCCCAACACAGAGTTGAGTCTTGACTTTTGTTGGATCCTACGAGAGGAGAGCTTGTTGCGCAAAGGAGATGATATAGGCAGAGGAGAGGCAAGACAAGCTTAGGTTGTCTTAGACTTGAAAATTTTGTGCTTTTAAGTTAATGACATGGCACTATCTATCTTGGAGGGGATGGTATCTATTCTTAGACTATTTCTTCTAGAAGATTGCCTTATTCTTTTATGTCTCCGGATCTTGCCATTGGATTTTATTGGCATAGTTTGTGTTAATTATTGATCCTTTGTGCAAGTTGTTCCAATGTTGTTGCACAGACCGTATTCTTTGTCCTTCATGAATGATAGAAAACCTACTTTGTTGATGTTTGTGTAGACGTTTCTATGCATGTGCATATTTCTAATTTTGAAAAACCAAAAGCTCCATCAACTAAAGTTATGTCTATACTCAAGGTTCATATGTAATTCCCACTTTATATCAATGATTTATGAACTTTGAAGCAATGTGCACGTTAATTGTACTTGTTAATTATTGAAATTGAATACTACTTAAAAATAAATTGATTTAATTTTTTATTTTATATATATATACCCCGTGACGTACCCAAGTCCCCTGTTTCAAAAAGTAGCATCCCCATCCCAGTCCTCGTCCCCATACCCAAGTTTCCTGGCAACTTAGACTAAAAGGAAATGCCATCATAATTGAAGCATCTTGTTCAGCTATTGCTGCAGATATGGGCAACATAGCAAACACTATAAATATGTTTATGGGTGACTTCAAACAAATGTACAATACATTGGTCAAGAATATAGAAATGTCAGATAAGTCTATAAAAGAAACATAATTAGAAATATTGTTTGAAGAGATAAGAGAAATCAAAATGACTGAACTAGCAGTTTTGCTTGAAGAGAAGAGAAATAAAAAGACAAAGACATCCGCTAAAGATGGTACCTAAGGTAGAACTGTTTTCTAGCATTTGCAAGGTATAATCTGCAAACCCTCAAAAATCAAATGAAAAATTGTAGATCAAATCTTCTTTGAATCTACCTTTAGATTTTGATAATCTGTCTACAAGTTAGAGAGCATAAAGATTACAAGAATGGGTTAATCTTTATCATTTAATCCAAGAAGATAATGACTTTATAGATGATGAGATAGTAGATATGCCACAACTCAATTCAAAGGTATATTATTGTTCTGGATGGCAAAACTGCCTCTAGTGGCAAATGATAAATTCGGGTATATAGCTCAAGCAAACCCTTGTAGCTTCATTCATATTACATAAATAAATATCAAATGATAGTATCTTAAAATGCTAACAGGGAAGGAACTAGTTAAGCCTCAAAGGATTCAACAAATTCATGGTTAATGATGAAAAATTAGCATATATGAGTGGCCATGGGGAAGATAATGCCGTAGAGCAAAATCTCATAAAAATAATTCCACGTCCCATTCCTAAAAAAGTTCATGTGATGATGCAGAACAAAAATTGTGAAATTGCAGAACAAACATTAGCTGATGTAGCTGAAATTATTAGAATTTGTGTAGAAGATTTTGGTATGGATTAACAATTGATAAAACAAGTAAAAAAGAACAAACCTAATGCCAACCCAACAGATTGCCAAGTTTTTTCTTTTGTGAAAACCTATGGCAAACCAGAAAAACAAAAATGTCACTTTCAAAAGAAAAGAAAAAATTGGTTAAGAAAATATTCAGACAAATATGGAAATTACAGATGAATTTTTTGGAAGAAAATACTTCATGAAAGAAGGTGGTTTAATAAAAAGAAGCAAGTTGACAAGCATGGATGCTGTCTTTGTGGAAAATCAAACCATTTTAGTAAATGTTTCCCGCAAAAGAAACCTAAGATCAAAGCCATGTAAGCAAAAGAAGAATTTGGCAGACACCTTGACCATATACTTGTCGGAAGGGCCTTGCATATGTGAGTATAGTGGTAGGTTTTGGCTACAATATAGATGGTAGTTACAATGTTTTGATTTCCTTGAGATACTTCCTAAAGAGCCCATTGTAATTATAAATAAGAGGTATAGCTTCTCATTTAACACATGAAAAAGATTAAGAGATCATTCCTAAAAGCCTGCCAAAAGATCGAAAGAGTATGAGAGCCCCCTTCTTTCTTTGTAAGAATCCCTTTTCTGTTAATATTGAAGACAACTAAGGCTAGCTCTCCAGGGAATGTTCTCTCAATCTATTGAATGTTGGTTGCAGGATACTGCGAGGTTCTCTAATACTTATAGTCACAACTCTCTTATTTATAGTTCTATTATTTTCCTTTATGCATCTAGATAGTTGGAGTATGCTCTTTGCATTGTGCCTTCTGGTGATCTGAGGAAATCATAAATGAATTTCCATTGCAGAACTTATTTGGATTACCAGTATCAGGGAACAAAACATCCTGTATGAAGTTCATCATACTTGGCATTAAATATCTAGTCCTTAGAACATTTGTGGGATCATTTGAGAGGGCTTTTATATCTCGAGATCTGGTAATCACAGAGAGAAAAAAAGATTGCTTGATAGTTGGATATATAAGGGCTAAATTGAAGCGAAGATTTCCAATACTCAAACCCCTCGTCATTTGGTCATAATCACGTGAGTTGCCAAAGGAGCCAAGGTTTATCCCTTGCAACTCTGGATGCAATACAAGAACTGAGTCACAACACAAGGAAAGTATCAAAACCCTAGGACTGGAGTGCATAAGTTTGCATGAAAATAAATTGTTTGTGCATTGAATTTCGTATTTCCTCTCATTGTCTGTAGATTGATGTTTAGTTTTAGTCAGCGAATCTACCGTATCAATAGTTGAAGCTGGCAGCACGATATAGATAGGTGGGGTAAGACCACTGGTCCCTTGGCAATTGAGTATTGATTTATGACCTTCCATTCCTACTTACAACATCAGAGTGGTGAGTATAATACACAAAGTCCCTCTAATGGCACAAAGATCTATCACAATCAAATCCCAATACACCCTTAGTACTTCTTCATCTGGAGTCAATAATCTCATCAATATATACAAAAAGTTGCTTTATTGATAGCAAGGACCGCAATGCATTCCTTGAATCCCTCATCAAAGAATTATAAAATTGAACAAATTCAAAAGCTCTATATACAAGTTCCATTAAATAGTCCGAGTTGATATCATGACAACCACTGGATCAAGACTTGTTGTTGTATTCCTTCCTTCTTGACAGAAGCAGAATGTAGAAGATGTGTGGCCAACAATGAAACAATGACAAATATGTACATTTCTCCCATTTAGATTTTCCGATTAATCCCTTGTTTTCATTTGAAGTCAATGTTGAATATTTAGTCAACATTATAGATGTTGCCCATGTGGAATGGCAGGAGGCTTGCTGCTGTCAATTCAGAGGTCAATTAGAGAAACATGCATATTGTGTTGTCCAAGTTAATTACAATATGACCTTATCTGACTAGATTAGAATTAAGATGAGTGAAATTAAACCCCCAAGTATCATATCTCCCTGTCAATGTTCAAGAAATATTTAAACTGTACAACAACTTATTGACTAATGTCAATCTACAATAAGGAATAAGGTTTCCTATAGTTGGACAAACTTAGATGGCCTATGGTAGAACCATAGATACCCATGGATATGTTACCCAATATCCCTGTAATTAAAGAATATATGGACAAAAAAGACCTTGATCATTTCTCTATAATATATACAAAGTCCATTGGAAGCAGGCCATCTCTTAAACCAAGGTCTACAAACTAAAAATCAACATCAATAAAGGTTTGTCTTATATTGAGCAGATTCAACCTTCTCTCAGTGTGCCTCCAAAACAACTTGATGAAGAGACATCACAGAGCCAGAAATCTTAAGTCCAAATCCTAACCGTAGATGACCTAGATGTGTAAGTTGCCCATGTAAGATTTGAAAAAGCTTATGCTTATTCTTGGCCAGCATGGAAAGCATTTGAGGAGGCCCAACCCGATAGATGGAAGGTGCAATCTCAACCAATCATGAGCATACAAGTAGATGACTCCCTGATGATTGAACAAAAGACAAAACTGGCACACCAAATGATGCTTTCCGCACAACACACAAAGGACCATTTATGGTACAAAAATACTATTGGATAATGAATTCCAAAGTATTAAGGTGAATCTTGCAAAACTAAAAGGCAGTGCCACCAGAATTGAAGCATCTTGTTCAGCTATTGCTGCAGACATGGAAAGAATAGCAAACGTTGTAAATATGTTTATAGGTGACTTGAAACAAATGCATAATACATTGGTTGAGAATATAGAAATGTTAGAGTGGTCTGTACAAGAAAAATTGGCAGAACTAGTAGTATTGCTTGAAGAGATAAAAAAGAGTAAAAATACAAAGATATTAGCTGAAGATAGTACCTAAGGTATAATGTTTCCTAGCTGTTGCAGGGTAGAATCTGCAAACCCTCAAAAATCAAATGAAAAATTGCAGATCAAATCTTCTGTCAATCAACCTTTAGATTTTGATAATATGTCTACAAGTCAAAGAGCAGAAAGATTACAAGAATGGGTTAATCTTTGTCATTTAATCCAGGAAGATAATGACTATACAGATGATGAGTTCGTGGGATGTGCCACAACTCAATTTAGAGGTATATTAATATTCTAGATGTCAATACTGCCTCTAGTGGCAAATGATAAATCTAGGTATATAGCTCTTATTGGATAAAAGTCGTTTGAGCACATACTACAAATATAGTCTCTCAAGAAAACCATTGTAGTTGCACTGAGTATCTTGGTTTATTGAATGTTTCTTGTAGGATACTCCAAGGTTCTATAATACTTGTAGTGACAACTTCCTTGTTTATGGTTCTGTTATTTTCCTTTCTACATCTAGATAGTCGAAGTATGCTCTTTGTTTAGCACCTCCCAGCACTCTGAGCAAATCATAAACAAATTTGCATTGCATAACTTACGTGGATTACCAATATCAGGGAACACAACATTCTCCCTAGAGTGTTTGTGAGACCATCCCAGAGAGCCAACGTATCTTGCGATCTGATAATCCTAGAGAGATAAAGAGACCGCTTGATGGTTTGATATATAAGGGTTAAATTGAAGCAAAGCTTTTCAATACTCTGGACCTTGTCATTTGGTCATAATCCTATGAGCTGTCAGAGAAGTTAAGGCTTATTCCATTCTGCTTCAGATGCAATACAAGTGAGCCAGTGCAAGACTTAAGTCAACACAATTAATGTATGAAAACACTAGGACTAGAGTGCATTAATTTGCATGCATAGTAATACAGATTGTTTGTGCATTGGGTTTGGTATTTCCTCTTCAATTTTTGTAGATTGAAGATTTTTTCTACATAGTGAATCCATTGTGCCCACTGCCAATACTTGAAGCTGGCAGTAGGCTCTAGGAGTCTAGATAGGTGAGGTAAGACCCACACACCCTTCGTAGTTGAATCTTGATTTACGACCTTCCTTTCATGCCTACAACGTCAGTGTGGAGAGCATAAAACACAGTCCCTCCAATGGCACAAAGATCTATCTTAACTAGATCCCAATCCACCCTTAGTACTTGTTCATCTGGTGTCAATATTTTCATTAATACGTGTAAAGAAAAGTTGCTATTGTCGATAGCAAGGACCACCATGCATTCCTTGAAGCTCTCATCAAAGAATTATACAATGAAAAAAATTCAAAAGCTCTATTTACAACCTCCATTAAACAGTATGAATTTGATATCACAACTAGATCAGGTGTCACCCCTATATTCCTATCCTTTTTGACAGAGGCAAAATGTAGAAGATGGGTGGCCATTGGCCAATATATGTATACTTGTCCCAATTATTATTTTTTAATAATCCTTCATTTGCATTTGAAGTCTCTATTGAATACTTAATCAACATTATAGATATTGCCCATGTGGAAAGCAAAGTCTATTCACTGCCAGTTCAAAGATCAATTAGATAAACAAGCTGTTGTCCAACTTAATTACAACATGGCCTTATCTGACCAGATTACTCTACATGCGTTGGTGATGTGCATAAGTTTAGAATTCTGTAGTTTTAACCATTCATGAGAAAAGTTCGACAAAGTGTGAAATAAGATCTCTGACTGATTTTCATTAAACAAAACACAAACTTAGCTAGCTTTAAATCAAGAGAACTACCTCAACAAACTGGGAAATAAATGCTTAACAAGATCCCAAAAAATAGCAGCTAAAGATAAATATAGGTCTAGTTGGAGACAAGATCTCAACAAGCCACAAGAATAGGAAACCAAGAAGGCATCAACACAATAATAATCACTTAAAACACAAATAATAATGTGAAGCACCAATCCCAATTATATGCCAAGCACTAAAGAATCCTTGTCAAAAACTAAACCCAAAGTATTGTATCTTATTGTAACTGGTCGAGCAATATTTAAACTACACAACACATTCTTAACTAATGTCAATCAACCCCACGATTAAGGTGTCCACTAGTTAGAAAAAATTTGATAGCCTATGGTAGAACCATACATACCTAGGGATATGTTGCAAACACTATCCCTCCAATTAAAATGAACAAAAAAGTCCTAGACCATTTCTTTGTCTCAACTCATTGAGAGTGGCCTTAGAGGCAGGTCAACGAGTCAGGTGCAATTATCACCGCAACACTCGACTCCTCTGTTTAGGACAACTCCTAAACAAAGCCAAGGAAGGTAGACACTAAGAAATCTAAGGATGGTCACTTTGGAAAAAGCGACTTAGGAGTTAATGAAAACTACACAATTAATCTAGCAGTATATCTGACAAGTAAATCAAATGTGCAAATCACAAGATCAAGTAAATCAAAGCTTACAACAATATAAAATAAAGACCAGTACTTCATCCATTGGGAAAACGAGATGTGATTGCAAAACTTGAAGTAACATGTAAGCTAAACGATGGATTAATTTACTTGCAGAAGCAGAAAGTTATATAATTACTAGAAAGCAAAAGCAAAGTCAAATTGTGAACTCGCTACTGAGGATTGACTTGCTTGTTAAATGAAGGAACAAAAAGGAAAATCACTTGTTGAATTGTGAACCTGCTTGATATAGGATGCAGTTATCAGTGGATTATTAAAGGGAAAGGGGGATTTCTAATATATACAAGGTACGTGGAAATGAGTCCAAGTTCAATGATGTCTAATGTGGTACTACTTGAAGAGGGGTACTAGATCGAAATTGCCAGGGTTGTCCAACACAGCACACCAAATGAGGGTGTAGCTTGAAAAGTCACAATCAATAGTCACTACCTAATGTGCTCCATCAACCACAGGTTTACCTACGTAACGACATTCTCCTGTGGATCTTTATAGACGTAAGAATGCATCTCTAGGGAAGATTAAATTTAGTTAGAGGACGCAAAGGCTCATTGCAATTGAAGAAAATTATAACAGAAGACGCGTTCGAGAAGCAATCGAAATAGAAAAACATGAGAAGAATTTCAATAGAGATGATGGACTTATACTGAGCGAAACCTGGAAACCTGTCATACACAAAAGAAATTAGTTAATTAATTAATTAAAAACAAGAAAAATTAATTAATTAATTAAGTAATTAAAGAAAATCTGAGAGTCGACATGATAAATATAAAAGATTTCACTATTTATAAGGAAACATGGCCCTATATTCCAATGAGAAACATCCCTTCTCCTGAAGATGGACTCAGCTAAAGAGTCTGAAACGTGCATCGAGAATGATAACACCAAAAACGCAGGCTTCCTAGTTTTCAAAATTAATTCTTCCTGCGAAAGTCTAAATGAAAGGTAAAGATGTTATGATTGACTTCCTTCACTATAACTCAACAATAGATCTACGATAGCAATACTATGAAGCAAGATACTATTCAACGAGGTAGTAATACCCTTTCAATGACCACAATAGAATTAGAAACACATGCATAAAACAACAAGATACAATCTAGCTCAACAAAAGCATGAAAAGCAAGCTACGCCACACAACAATGAGCCACACCATAACTAGCCTCCAAAACCTTTCTTTATTGCACAAAACCTAGTCTCCAATTGAGACATTGATACAATCAATCTCAAAGTATACAACAATAACCCACCAAAATGAGAGAGGAAAGGCTTTCTTAAATAGGAAAATGCACTTTGGGATCTTCTCCATGCATGGAAGGAGAAGGTGCCATCTCAAATGGAGATCCCAAGGCAAAGAATGAGAGCAAGCCACATGGAGGAGCTAATCTTAAGGCCACAAGAATGTGCCAGCTCTAGAGCTCATCCCAAAGTCAATCAAGGAGAATACACCACACTTGGGAGGAGAATCCAATCCTAGGATAATGCGCCACCTTTGAGAGGAGATCCCAATGTTGACAAGGAGAGTTAATGCCACATTTGAAGTTAACTCATTAGGTAGGTGAGGGCGCCATCTTTACTCCCCTGAATGAGGGAAAGCTCATGAATGAGGGGGGCGCTACACCATTTTGAGGGGAGAGGGGGGGATAGGGGGCTTAGCTTAGCCCACAAACATAGTCATGTCTTTGGATCTAGGGGGCACTACACCTTTTTGAGCCCACTAGAACTTCATCATGGGAAGGGGCATATTCTAGGAATATTCCCTTTGTAATATTTGACCCCCTTAACCCCTTATTACATAGTTTTTTTACTTTTTTACCCTACCAAGGGACCTAAAAGTTCATAACTTTTGCTAGGAACATGGTAATTGACTCAAATTTTGACATCAGACTCTAAGGACTTGGACACCAGCCTGAGGCACCTGTATTATAACATATGTTGGCTTTGGAAGTGTGAATGAAAAAACCTAGATAAACTTTGATCACTAGGATTGAAGTTCATTTAGGTAAAAAAAACACTCAAAAGTAGCCATAATACAAATGATTCACTCGGGCTAGCCCTTTTACACATATAATGGATGTCAAAAAGTATTAAACAACTTCCTCTAACCATGAAAAAGTTAGTGCAAAATACAACTGGACAGGAGACTACCTATCTAGATGAGGAACTAAAAGCTCCCTAGTTGGCTGGTGTCTTCTGTCTGTTGAACATCCTGTGCAAACTAGGTGGTAACACATAACATCCTCTATTTCCTCAATTTTTGAAGGAGAATCCTACGAACTAGAAGATCTCACATCCTCAGCAAATATCACAACTCTTCTCACCATCGTCTCCCACTATACTAGAATAGCAGTCCTATAAGTTGTAGATGTATCAATATATCTAACAACATAAGATGTTATCACAACATCCATTATAGGTTTTGAACCTATCCCCATGGTATCTGAGTCGAATAATTATTCGCTCACACAATGAATTCACCAAAAGACTTGGTAAATCAGATAAGCCATAAGGCAAGTATATATTAATGATAAGATAAGAGATGATATGTTACAAATGGTGGCCCTGCCTTAAATATGGCTTGGGTATTTAATGTTGAGGAGACGCCTCATTTCATAACCTAACTTAGTTAACCTAATTATTAATTATTTAATTATTATCTTATTTTATGTTCGTTACATTGTCACTCTCTTAGAAAGGCTTTGTCCTCAAACCTTATAATGTTGTCGTGTTGTTGTTTCTGATGCCGTGGCTGATGAAACATGTCAATACGAACTGCTAAGTGTAGAGCATAACTTTCGATATGTGGATGGGTCAATCCATCCTAAATTGATTTGTTGTTGATTGTTGGGATTCCCTACTGATCTATCGTCAGGAGCTTTGATCATATTAGAATAATTATCCTTCAACATTTCCCACTTTTTAGAATTTCAGTTTTTATGGTTGGGGTGTCGATAGGGAATTTTCACAATGTCAATTTCTTTTACGAGTGTAGTCTTTTGAGCATTGATGTGAGTTGGAAGTTGTATTTTCGTCCCTTGAGGTTTTAAGGTTTCATTCTGTATCTTTTCCAACTGCACGTAATCATTTTGAAACTTCTTAATCACTTCTACTTGCGCTTTTCTCTCATCTTCAGACTTCTTAAGTTGTTCCTTAAGATCTTTGTTATGACTTCTGATGCAACTATTTTCTTCCTGCTTGTCTAGAAGTTTCCCTTCAATGTCTTTCATAGATTGTTCTGTCTTCCGACTATTTTTCAACTTTTTAACTTTCGTGACTAATGTTTTGTTTTGATTCCTTAATCTGAAAATTTCTTCGAAATTGTTGGATAGTGTTTTATTACTTTTTGCGATATCCGACTTTTGAGTCTTTTTAGAGTCGTCATTTTGTTGTTGAAGAACTTTTATCTGTTGTCGATACTGGTCGATCACTGATTCTTGATTTTCTAATTTATGTCGTATCTGCATTAGTTCTTCATCCTTGTCGCTAACGATTTTGTTCAACCGTTTTATTTTCGCTTCGTAATCGTTTATTTCTTTCTTTATATCTCGATTTTTCAATCTCTAATTAAAATCGTTTTCGTCTTTTAATTTCTCAATTTGGGCAGACAATTTTTCTATATGATTTTTTTGGTCGGAAATTTTTTGTTCCTTGAGCTCTTTTTGCATTTCATGTATTTTAATTATTACTCCCGAGTTCGTATTTGTGTCTCGCAATTCTTCATTGTCTCTTCGATAATGCTTTAACTTGGCTTCTTATTTCTCTATTTGTAGTCGCAAACCAGATTCCATGATTTGACTTCTTTGGTGACAGATGGTCTATCTTTGATTCCTTCAGCGATATATAGCCCTCGACTTTTCACTGATAGAGGGTCTTTGACGTTTTTTTTCTAGTCTTCCTTTGACTTGACTTCTCCAGCGATGGATAGTCTCTGCTAGATCTTTACTTCTTTTCTTCAATTTGACTTTTTTTTCTTCTTCAAATCTTTTTTTTTAATAATTATTATTTTAATAAAATAATAATATTATTTCTTTGTATTTTTTTATATAATAATAATTATAAATTATATAATTAATAATAATATTATTAATATTTTTATAAACTATATAAAGTTTTTTTTCCAAAAATTAAAATATTTAAACAATATAATAATATTATAATGTTTAATATTTATTTATTTTATTTTATATTTTTTTAAATTAGGGTTTCATGGAGTGAAGGGAAATGGCGGAAGGAAGGGTCTGGGCAGAACGGCCGAAATGACGTGGGAGTATGAAGTGGCAATGGATGACTAAGCGTGAGAGAGATTATGCATAATGGAGGCGTGAGGGCGAGAAGTTGCAGAGGGTATATACACATCAGAGGAGCAGACGGTGTTGAGCGTGGAGCAGCCGACGGGATGACGCGAGCAGGTGGTTGGAGGAGTTTGTGGTGGATGGAGGAGGTGTAATGGATGACGAAGGCACGAGGGATAGTGTGCATGATGGAGGCATGAAGGGCGAGAAAATGCAGAGGTGGAGGCGCGAGGGAGAGTGTGCGCGATGGAGGCGCGAAGGGCGTTGAGCGTGGAAAGGGCGCAGCAACTGGAGGAGCTGCGCGAGGGAGCTGCGCAGGTGGGAGGGCGTGTGAGCCGAGGGGGGAGTGGAATGGGCGGTAGGGCAGGAGGGGAGGAACGCGAAGGAAGGGAAGGCCACTGGAAGATGAGGGGAGTGACGGCGTGAACAGGCGGCGGTGGGAGCAGATGGTGGGTGTTGTGGAGGATGGGAGAAGCAGCGGTGAAGGAATGGGACGCCAAAGATATGGAGGAAGGGAGGAGTGTGAGGACACGAAACAGGAGGGCGCGCGTAGGGAAAGTGCAGCGAGAGAGAGAGTGCTCGAGCTGACGTGGGTGGAAGGAAGAAGATTGAGGGATGACAAGGGAACGGTGAAAACAGAGAGAAGGTGCGAGGAAAAGAAGGCATGGGAAGAGTTGATGGTGCAGGGTGTGGGGAATGGAAGATTGCGTGGGGGCGGGGATGATGTGTAGGTGCGGATGGTGCATGAGAGTAAGTGTGATTTCAGGAAACCCTGGAGTGAGGCTAAAAGCCAAAAACCAGACAAAGTCTGAAAAATAATGGCCACAGGCCGTATCAGCCAACGAGGCTCTGATACCAAATGAGTCGAATAATTATTCGCTCACACAATGAATTCACCAAAAGACTTGGTAAATCAGATAAGCCATAAGGCAAGTATATATTAATGATAAGATAAGAGATGATATGTTACAAATGGTGGCCCTGCCTTAAATATGGCTTGGGTATTTAATGTTGAGGAGACGCCTCATTTCATAACCTAACTTAGTTAACCTAATTATTAAGTATTTAATTATTATTTTATTTTATGTTCGTTACAGTATCCCACCATGCATGCACCTCTTTAAAGCTAGAAGGCTTTTCCAACCTCTCATTGGAATGAATAAGTGCCACTGGATTCGCAATAACTTGTAAAGGAAACCCTCCCACTACTCTAGCCAATGTCCTTGGGCTAGCTAGACTACAATCATTGATGATGCACTATTGTCCCTCAAAAGCAACTCCATTATACATCTATCATATAAGAACTGAAAAGAAGATTCTTCTTCAACCCAGGATAAAACAAAACATTATCCAATTCAAGAACGTCACTTAAAAGCATCTAAAAAGAAATTGGGCCAACTCCTCTCGTAGGATAAGTGGTATCATGATCTATCATCACTAAGCTCCACACTCACTTGAAAGAATTTGAAAAGAAATGGAGCCAACTCCTCTCATAGGATAAGTGGCATCATCACCAAGATCCGCACTCATGCCTCCCTCTTGCCCTTGAAGTTTGTTGAATAAAAACCTGTCATGTGTCATGTGTCTTCAAAGCTCCACAATCCACATACCATCCAATACTAAACACAACGTTAAGAGGACAGGCAAAAGACCAAAGCCTTATCCATCCTGAAAATCTACAATATGAAGAACATCATCAACCTATCAAAAGCGAAAAACATTGGCATCTACTGGAATAAATCAACCACCTATTGTAAGTCCTCTTGAGTATCCCACCTGCTGAAAATAAAACCATACTAGTCAACGATCATAGCACGACCACTTATCATTGGCAACCCCTAGAACAAATCAACCACCTATCACAGGTCCTCCTAGGCATTGTTGCATCACACCTATTGAAAAAATATCCATGACAACCACCAACGTAGTAAATCCATCATTTCTCATCATGAGAGAACCCCATCAAAACCTCTCATGACTGCAAGTGTTCATCTCAAACAACCTAGGCTTTGAAAGCCAACGGCCTCAACAAGGTCAATCCCCTCTCCCGGGTAATATCCATCTGAAATATATATTCCCTCTTACTCTAGAGTGATCTCAGTCACAACAAGCTCTGATTTCATGTAAAAATATTTGCACTCTTGACTTTTTATGCAAAACAGAGATTTCACCTCCTTGGCTAGAAGTTTCCCAAATCTTAACCCTATGAATTCAGCCTTAGGGTTGTTATGAAATAAGTATAAAATAGAAGCATAAAAGATACTCAACCTTCTAGGCAATCAAAGGAGAAAAGATATCAAACTGTCCAGATAAGTTTTCAGCCGTTAGGGACAACTTATCATACATGAGCAAGTTCTAAAACTTACTTTTACAACAGTTATAACAGCAGTAGAACAACAGATATAGTAGTAGCAAAACAACCCGTAAATTCTTCAATGATGATGACAAATCATTCAACAGATTGTCATTTTACTTATGTTAAATCAGCAAGACATATATAACTGTAAATAACAATACATGAATAGTATACATGGTTGGAAATCAAATCTGCAATAATCACATGTTGTGGACAGCTGGAAATTTCATCAATATGCTCAAGATGAAGTTCATGTACATACCACCGTAGCTTTCTCTCAAGGCTAGTACAAACCACCAGCTCTCCAAAACCTTGGCTAGTGAAAAATAAGAAAAACCCTAACTCAACCAATGAGCTCCAACATGCAAGAATCACTCCAACAAGTCCTCAAAGGAAATACATCCTCTTTTCTTCTTCTTCTTTACCAAATATGCCCTAGGGTTTTTCATCAAACCCTAATCTCAAACCTCCAAGGGATAAACCCTAAGCATGGACTTGAAGATGCTCCAAGAAAACCATGAAAGCCTAGTGACTACAAGGGAGAGAGAGAGAAATCAAGTACAAATGAAGATCAAGTGAGAGAGAAAACAAATGTGCTCCTCTTCTAGGTCACATCCCTACACAAGAGTGAATAAAAATGAACACACAAGTATAATAAATGAGAAGGACTCTCTCCTTCCTCTATATATATGAGAGGTGAGGGAGACCAACAATACAAGCAACCTACAATAAACTCATGTAGGCCTAAACAAGTGAAGCACTCCACTCCAAGGGTACACATGTCATGCTACAAGGTGATATCATACACAATAAGGGTTCCAAGATGATGTAGCTACACAAGGTGTGTCAACATTTCTTCGTCACAAGCCCACACAGACTCAATTGCTCCTCCTATGCCATGATCTCCATTAGGCCATTTTCCCCTGCAAGAACAGTGTCACAACTCAGGCATACCTGAGACAACTCCAGGCCTCCATATAGGAATCCAAGCTACGCCATGCTATCTAAAACCTGATGCCCTCCTCCAAAATGCACAATGCTCCTCCTCCTAAGTAGGTATTCTCCAAGCAAGTGAACCTCTCCATGTGGCCATCATGAAGGACGTTCCCCAAGTTGTCAAGAGAGCTCTAATACCCTAGGGAAGAATACCAAGCCAACACCTAATTGAGGTCAAGCAATCATTGAGCAAGCTGTCCCTCCACTATGCAAATCCATCATATACAATTCCTATGCGCCAATCCATCTTGAACTACCCAAGGGCTGAACATACACCATGTACCCCAAATCTCATGAAGCACCCCCAATCATGGTGTAAACACTATCAAAGTAACCTAAAGCTAATAGAAATCAACAAAGTTTTAACCTATCGGGTTCCATTCTCACTATGGTATGCCCCACCTGCATGGAATACGTTTCAAAGGGATGAAGCCAGGTACAAGTCCCAGAAATTTGGTAGAATAGCTATCCCTCAGACCAGGAAACTAAGCTGAAGGAAGTTCACTCTTTGTGGTGCAGCCCCACAGGATCCCACAGGATGTTTCTTGAAGCACTTCTGAAAAGAAAAGGTTGTTCCTATGAAAACCATAATGCTGCAATCTAAGTCACCTGACACGAAGACACGGGACACGGGACACGGAGGACACGGAAAAACGAGTATCCGACACGGACACGGCGACCCCCGGAATCAGGACACGGAGGACACGTTATATATAATATTAAAAATATATATATATATATTATACAAATTACTGTAATAGAGAAAATATTGAATCTTGATAGTAGATATTGATCAATGTTACATCATGAACTTCGAAAAAGATACATCAAAGATTCAAACACCAATACCATACAATTTTACAAATCAATCAAACTCTAGATAGTAGAGTCTAAACTCTAGATAGTAGATAGTATAGTATAAACATACTAGGGCAAGCCTCTTAAACACTTATAAGAAAATACCCTTGTTAAGGTTTACAAATTACTACATATGGGCTTGTCCTTAGACTTTCATACTGGAAAATGTTGTTTGGGACAGTCATAGTTAAATTGGCTTGGCTGGAAAATACATTGCATTCCACAGTCCCTTTGGAGTTGACAAACACACTTTTGCTATCTACTTGTGAAAACTTGGAATTGCTATAACTTTTGGCAATGGCATCCACAATTTTATTGAAAGTAACGTTTGGAGTCTGGACTGATAAAAAAAATACTTGTTGGCTGGAAATTATCATTTATTAAATTATTTGACAGTCCCATCTGGCATCTATCTATCAATTTTCAAATAGTCATTTTAGTGCTTGGTTGCCAGTGGCCACCTACATCTGCATAGCAAATATTGACATTGTTTTACAAGCTGGAAAATACATTTTGTGACAACTCTTGTATTAAATGTTTGATTGCAAATTGGGACAGTCATTCCATTGTTTATTTTGCTGGGAATTACATTGCCTACGGCTACAAGTCACCTCTTGCTCACCAATCCAAAGCTGGAAGTTACATATCTGTTGAAAACTTGAATAACATTTATGATTTATCATTTGAGTCTAGACTCTACATGCACAGTCACGTTATGAGTCACGTTATGCCATACCCCTAAACAGCGAAGATTTAAACAGCGAAAAAACCCCTAATTTCATCACTTTTCACAGGACACGTGTCCTAAAATCAAGACACGTTACAAAAGAGTGTCGGACACGCGTTGACCACGTGTCCCAGGGATAAGACACGTTTTGACCACGTGTCGGACACGTACCGTAGCGTGTCTTCACGTGGACACCGCGGGTACGGACACGTGGGCCAGTATGGACGTGTCAGGTAACTTAGGCTGCAATTGTTACTGATCGAAAGTTACATGCTCCTCAGAAACCATGACCAAATGTAAATCAAATATTATAGTTTGGGATCTAAGATAATATTTTATTTCTCTTTTTGAACTAAGTTTTCAAGCAATTTTAGTCCATAGCTCAACTCATTTATGTCTGTATGCTTTAGAGCTGAAAGAAGTAACCAGTTTCTACTTCTACTTCATTTATGTCTGTATGCTTTTGCCCTCTCCACATTTCTACTTCTAGTACCTTCCATATGCGATCTCTTGACAAAGTAGAAAACATAGATGGTTTAGCAATTTTTTAAACAGAACCACCCAATTTTGAACTGGAGCAGATATGAAACTCTTGGGATGTGTCATTATGGGGATCGCCAGATAGATGAGAAATGTGCAAGCACCGAAATGCTGGGAATCAAACCTGGGTCAGTGGAGGTAAACTGCCACCAGTTTACTGCTGCACCACAGCCCAACCGATAAGTCAACAGTTTAAAATTGCTGTGTTTTATTCTTTCAGTACTGCCAAAGGTATCTTTAAACTTATCTCATACAAAAATCAGAAATGTGTTTCTTTCTTCCAGGAAATGTACTTCACAAGCAACACCTTTTTATGACATTCTTTCCAGCTTCAGCCATCTTGGTCATCAAGTACTCAAGTAAGTTTCCAAACACTGTCCAGTGACTTGGATAGCTAGCTCTCCCACCATGCAACCCCTCAGGGGTAATGCCACATAGTCATGTCTAGCGTAATCCCATTTACAGCTTCAAGGCTTGGACTTATCCCTAGTTTCTTTACAGCCAGATAGAATGCTTTGGCCCTGGATGAAAATAGACACATCAATGCTATTGCACTTAGGGCACATGAAGAAATTCCATCATATGTCAAACTCAAGAAAAATGCTTAGAAAATGGCATCGTTGACAAATCTTAAGGGGCTTTTTAGTTGACAGTGAAGGACAGTACCTTGGAAACTTGGTTGAGTTCAAGCACACCAATACCAACTCTACCACATGATATATGAATATGTACTTTTGTTTGTTTATTAATGTTTAACAATAAAGATTGTTGCCACTATATTTCAAGATAGGACAGATGCATTCTGCACTCCATTGTTGTAAAGAGTATCCTTGTATCTCCCATTTCTATTGACATAGATATAAGTTGTTGTTAAAGATAGTGCAGCTGTGAGACCCATTCTCAGGGAGGATGGTACCCTAGTTAGTTAACTAGGGCAGAGTAAGACCCTGGAAGGTACCCTAGGGCCTCTAGTAGTCTCCTAGGGTTCTTGGTCTGGGACCAAGCAGGTTGATGCCATGGCATCAACCAGGCAGATTCTTCATCTGGGACCAAGGAGTTCCTGCAGGTACATTCCTGGTCAGTTGAAAAGGTGGATCTTGGTCAAGTTGACCAAGATGATGATCTCGGATGTCCTCTCTCATATTCGGTTATTGCTAGGTTGTTTTTCAAGGGACTGGCCACCCCTTGATGATGTCACTATCACCTAACCCTTAGGAGCAGTACTGAGGACTAGAGGATCACATCATCCAGTTTGGATCTTCTTCCTTATATTGTGACGATAAAAATATATATGAAACACAAGTGCCAATATACCTTGAGAGATAAAAGATTAAAGTCCTTGGTCTTGTTGGTCCTATGGATAAAAGGGGTTTTATGGTATGTGTGTTAAGAAGAGAAGATTGAAGATCTGATCTTGCACCTGCTCGAGGGTTCGCTGCTGATATTTAGGTTGGCGTCACGTCTAGGGTTTTGCTTCCACCTCTCCACTCAGCCTGTTAATGTTGTTGTCTCCTTGTCCAACCTATTGTTGCTAGTTATGATTGACGCCTAGGGTTACTACTGCTTTGAGTGGACGTTTTGGGTTCTTGCTACTTCATCCTTCTTGTGGACTGGGCCGTGTCTATCCTTGGTGACCTTTAGCAGGTCGTGACTGTATTGGGTTGATCCGTGACCATTTTGCTGTTGGTTATGTTGGTCGTGTTCATCTTTGTGGGCTTCTCTTGGACTGTTCGCCTAGGTGTCATTATTTTAGGGCTGCTAAACTTGTTTTGACTAGGCCGTGTTTGTTAACAGCCTTCACAGGTTGAGACGTGACTGTGAGTTTACCCTCTTACTGAGTTGTGGTAGCCGGGAGCCTTAAGGCTGAGCTGTGATTGTGGGTTGTCTCTCTTGCTGGCTTGAGACTGTGTTATCTCTCCTCTAGCTGAGCCATGACTGTGAGTTTACCCTCTTACTGAGCCATGGCTATTGGGAGCCTTAAGGATGAGCTGTGACTGTGGGTTGTCTCTCTTGCTCGCTTGGGACTGTATTATCACTTCTCTAGCTGAGATGTGACTATGGGTTGTCTCTCTTACTGGTTTGTGACTGTATTTGTATGCACTTTGGGCTGGCTTGGGACTGTGTTATCTCTCCTCTAGCTAACCATGGCTGTGATCTACTCCTCTAGCAGGCAATGACTTATGTAGAGCTCCTTGTGGGTTGGGCGTGACATTATTGGCCTCCTCTTAGCAAGCCATGACTCTTTTGTAGCCCTCTAGGTCTGGGCCGCAGACTGCAATAGTCCTTTCAGCTGAGTCATGGACTGTATAAGTCCTCTAGGACTGACCTTTGGACTGTTGTGGCTCTTTCTAGTTGGGTTATGACTGTTTGCAGCCTCTAGGACTGATCTATGACTATGTTAAGTCTTCTAGAGGGTGCCTAATTGTGTTTGGGGCCGAGTATCACTACTAGGTCTTCATGCTTGGTGACTGGGGTATCTCAATTGCTACTATATGTATCTTAATCTAACCTTAACCTACAACACTCTAACACTCTCTCTCTCAAGGTATGACATCCGTTCCTTTTGGCAGCTTGTCCTTACAGTGACAAGAGTTGATTCCAAAAGTGTCTGAGTATAAGCAGATCCAAACCAGATCTCAATTAACCTTTAATCTTTAATGTTCATTAATCTTACTACTGCTATTGTTAGTATTTATGTTTTGTACATTGCATTTGATGAATTGTACCAACTTCAACACAATGACTAGTGGAGTGTTAAGTTGAAAGAGATAAAAATTATGTTTCAAATTTATTACAGCGGTACTGTATTGGATCTAGCTCTGTTTTAGTTTTGTTTTTTGCATTAAAGTATAAAATTTTAATTTTCTTATATCAAACACTAACCTAACCTTAAATTTTGACGTGGTATCAGAGCTTAGGGTTTGAACTTTGTAGTTAACTCTGTTATGCAGTCTAACAGAGTCTACAATGATCCTAAGATAAGGGTTTCAACATTGTCAAACTAACAGTAAGGGTTTGAACTTTATTTTGGCCATCAAAGTGATAAAAATGATAAAGATCTGATATTTACAAAATTGATTGACCTCATTATTTGACTAGATTTAAAATCAATATTTCTGAGACATCTGAAGAAAGAGATGTGTTATTTCAGTCTATATCAGAAAATGGATTTAATAGAATGGGAACTTGATGACCCCTTGAAGAGACCAGCAAATCCCAGAAGGCTTGACTCAAGCATATTTTCTGTGATAAGTGAGAAAGCTTACTTAACTCTTCATATGATTGAATCTTGACTTATGATCATAATTATGATATCTTCTAGTTGATCAATTCTTCTGTAAAAGAGTTATGTGACTCATTTTAATCAGAGTTGCATAAGGAAGTAAGAATTCATTTAGGATCTTGATCATATGTGTTAAACTATCCTGACTTATACTAACAAGTGTGATGATGCATGAGATATTGAAAATTATATTATTTAATAAGTGCATGCTCAGATTTAAAGGACATTGGTGTAGAATGTTTAATCATTATTTGTGATGCATTGATCAATGTTATATGAATTTACAAGTGCAAAGAAGCTTAGAGCTTGTTCAAGTATTTATCATAATCGCATGTCTAGGGTTATGATCTAACCTAGATTGTGCTAAATTGCTAATGCATGTATATTATTGCATAAGGACGATATGATGTTGATACCTCAAAGAGTACATGTTCAAATTGATGTCAAGATCAAAGATGCACAATGGGATTTCTGCATAAGGGCAGATAAAAAGGAGGACTTTCTATCCCAACTTGTGTTGATTCCTTGTATTGTCATAAAAAATGGATATGCTCCTGATAGCATTTAGATAACTGCTTTGTACATATATGAATGATAAGATTGTGTTATTATGTGAAGTTGACATTGGCTACTACTGGCAATCAAACTTAACTTGTAAATAAGATCAACAAGAGGAGGAGGATGTGACAAGTGATGAATGTTTGCAGACCATGTTTATGCTTTGAATTAAATGCACAGCTCAAGAGGGAGCTGAGTGCTCAGGTACAGAGGGAGCAAGAGGCTCCACAAAATGATCAGTTATGTTGGATGGTGTCAGCATAGAATCAGCAAAAGAGAAACTGTCAGGCATTTGTTATTGATAGTTGGTTTCTTACTAGAATGGAACAAATGATAAGTTAAAAGATAAAGAGGGAACCAAATGTGCTCCTCAATCCCTAGTAGGATGAGATTGCAAACAAAAGTTGTGATATAGACATGGAAGCAAGCCCAGTCCATGAGTCATCTCTCTTAGATGAGCAGAGGGAGGAGGTCAAGGAGTCTTCAGTTGATCTCTTTGAGAAACCTATTGAGAGGTTTCATGATTGCTTTGGATTGATATCTCAGATAAGCCACGTGATTGTTTAGAATCCTCCATTTATGAGGAGGAAGACAAACATCAAGTTCGGAAAGAGGTAAAGATCTTAAATGACGTGTGGAAAATGGTTCTTAGCTAGGTGGATCTATAAAAGATCAAGCTTCTTGTTGACAATTAGAGTTGTTTTGAGCTCTCAAAAAATCTTGTTTACTGATGTGTTGACTAAACCTCTGTCGAAGTCTAAGTACTTCCGAGACAATCTTAGTGTTGCTAAGAATGCCTCTCTTGTTGAGAGGGAGTGTTAAAGATAGTGCAGCTACGATACCCATTCTCAGGGAGGATGGTACCCTAGTCAATTAACTAGGGCAAAGTAAGACCCTAAAAGGTACCCTAGGCCCCCAGTAGTCTCCTGTGGTTCTTGGTATGGGACCAAGCAGGTTGATGCCATGGAAAGTCCCTAACACATGGTTAGGGCCCTTATATGCCTCTAGGGTTCCTGGTGTGGGACCAGGCAGTTTCTTGGTTTGGGACCAAGAAGAACCTACAGGTTGAGGTAGAGACATTCCTGGTCTAGGACCAAGAAGTTCATGTAAGTACATTCCTAGTCAGTTAACCAGGTGGGTCTTGGTCAAGTTGACCAAGATGATGATGTGTGATGTCCTCTCTCCTATTTAGTTATCGCTAGGTTGTTTCTCAAAAGACTGGCAACCCCTTCATGATGTCACTAGCACCTAACCCTTAGGAGCAGTACTGAGGACCAGAGGATCACATCATTCAGTTTGGATCTTCTTCCTTATACTGTAAGGATAAAGATATATATGGAACACCTGTCACAATATAACTTGAGAGAGAAAAGATTAAAGTCCTTGGTGTTGTTGGTCGACCCTATGGGTAAAAGGGGTCTTTTGGTGTGTGTGTTCACAAGAGAAGATTGAAGATCTGATCTTACATCTGCTCTAGGGTTCGTTGCTGATATTTAGGTTGACGTCTAGGGTTTTGATGCCATCTCTGAGGTGCTGCCACCTCTCTACTCAACCTGTTAATGCTTTCGTCTCCTTGTCCAAGTTATTGCTGCTGGTTTATGATTGACGCCAGTGTTATCGGAACCGGACCAGAACCGACAAAACCGTCCGGTCTGACCGGTTTACAGGGTTGGCCGGTCCGGTCAGCAAAAAAATCATAAAACCGGATTTTTTTCCAAACCGGGTACGGAACCAGACGAAACCGGTCAAAACCGGTCGGTCTGGACTGGGGACTCACGAAACTCAATTTTTTTTTTTAAAACCAGAAAATAGAACTCTGCTTATGTACTTTGGAGCCTCTTTGTTAATGTACTTTGGTTTAGAACCTCAGAGATGTATTGCACTAGGTGCTATTTTGGATATTTTGCACCCATATTTGCTATATATATGAGAAACTTTGCATATTTCTGTATTAATGGTTTGGATTCATATGTATGCACATGAATATATATGTTTTTTACAAAAAATGAATATTTTATGTATTTTTTAGTCAGCGGGTTTTTTACCCGGTTTTTTGCCGGTTCCGGTCCGGTTCACATTTTGGGCTTTGCCGGTTCGATGACCGGTCTGGTTCCGATAACATTGATTGACGCCTAGGGTTACTACTGCTTTTGAGTGGACGTTTTGGGTTCTTGCTGCTTCATCCTTCTTGTGGACTGGGCCGTGTCTATCCTTGGTGACCTTTAGCAGGATGTGACTATAATGGGCTGATCCATGACCATTTTGATGTTGGTTATGTTGGCCGTGTTCATCTCTATGGGCGGCTCTTAGACTGTTAGCCTGGGCGTCATTATTTTTGGGTTGCTAAACCTTTTTTGACTAAGCCGTGTTTGTTAACAGCCTTCACAGGCTGAGCCGTGAGTGTGAGTTTACCCTCTTACTGAGCCGTGGCTTCTGGGAGCCTTAAGGCCGAGCTGTGACTATGGGTTGTCTCTCTTGCTGGCTTGGGACAGTGTTATCTCTCCTCTAGCTGAGCCGTGACTGTGAGTTTACCCTCTTACTGAGCCGTGGCTGCTGGGAGCCTTAAGGTTGAGCTGTGACTGTGGGTTGTCTCTCTTGCTGGAATGGGACTGTGTTATCTCTCCTCTAGCTGAGCCGTGACTCTTACCGGTTTGTGACTGTATTTGTATGCCCTTTGGGTTGGCTTGTGACTGTGTTATCTCTCCTCTAGCTGACCATGACTGTGATCGACTCCTCTAGCAGACCGTGACTTATCTAGGGCCCCTTGTGGGCTGGGCGTGACATTATTGGCCTCCTCTTAGCAGACCGTGACTCTTTTGTAGCCCACTAGGGCTGCGCCATGCACTGTAATAGTCCTTTCAGCTGAGCCGTGAAATGTATAAGTCCTCTAAGACTGACCTTTGGACTGTGGTGGCTCTTTCTAGTTGGGCTGTGACTGTTTGCAGCCTCTAGGGATGATCTATGACTATGTTAAGTGTTCTAGAGGGTGCCTAACTGTGTTTGGAGCTGAATATCACTTCTAGGTCTTACACTTGGTGACTGAAGTATCCCAATTGCTACTGTATATATCTAACCTTAACCTACAGCACTCTAACTCTCTCTCTCTCTCTCTCAAGTTATGTCATCCGTTCCTTTGGCAGCTTGTCCTTACAGTGACAAAATCTGATTCCAAAAGTGTCTGAGTATAAGGCAGATCCAAACCAGATCTCATTTAACCCTTTATTACTTGCTGTTCATTAATCTGTACTACTGCTATTGTTAGTATTTATGTTCTGTACATTGCATTTGATGAATTGTATCTCAAGGACCAACTTCAACACAATGACTAGTGGAGTGCTAAGTTGAAAGAGATGAAAATTATGTTTCGAATTTATTACAGCAGTACTGTTCTGGATCTAGCTCTGTTTTAGTTTTGTTTTATGCGTTAAAGTATAAAATTTTAATTTTCTTATATCAAACTCTAACCTAACCCTAAATTTCAACAGTTGTTTCTTTTCACAATTGTTAATTCATAGTTGCCGGGAATGGAATAAATGAAAAACAATAGCGCACAAAAAACACTTTAAAACAAATTTTCAACATAATTCGTTTCTCATAATAAGGATTGATTCATCTCAAAAGTTTGGCCATTGAGCAAAAACTCAAAACATGTGATCATGTAATGCCGGCATATATTGGTTGATCAAAAATTAAATGCTCACATTCTTTAGAAGTCCATAGAATATAGGCAACTCAACCATTCTCTTCTAATATCTGTGCTAATATTTCCTAGAGTGTTTGCATCACATCCTCTTTCTGACATCAGTTTTCCCGGTGCTAGTGACTAGCACCATAAATAAGAATTTAAAATGCAATTATAGTGGCCAATTTAGTTCCACTGACATCTTGAGCATAAAAATAGTTATTAAACCAAACTATTTCTTGTTCTGCAAAACATTCAGGCTTAGCTATAATCCTCAGAAATGTGTAATGATACAAGGATAGAGACCTTCTGATCATTCAATAACTGGTTCCAGCAGGGCTAGATAAAGATTAACAAATAAGACTTAAAAACTGCATCTTCATCTTAAGAGCTACAGTCGGAAGTTAATGATGTAGAAATTTAAGGCATTTCTGCTCATTTGTTATAGATTTTCATATTAAGTCAATAGAACCAAAAAATGGCTTAAACACTGTGCCATTACATGACAAAAATTCTAGATACTATCTTTGTAGTGAGATCCAGACATTTGAAATTACCTCCATGCATCTTCTACTAAATCCAATTCATTAGCAGGAAACTATTTACCTGATTAAAATAGCTTGTCCTGAAGTCACTGGATTTGATGCCTTACTTTGCCTTGTCAATGGTCAGAAGTTCGAGCACTGCTTTAACCCAAAAGACCCTATGGGGCCCACAAATACGTTTAGTGGAGTAGATTCCTTTCCGAATTTAATATGAAACGCTTTATAAGACCAACATCATATTACAGAGTTAAGGTTTGATTCGGGTTAACAATGATGACCTTTGATTTTGATTTTGAGCTGGCAAGAATGATTGAAATTTAACTCTGCACTTAAGATGCTATATAAGCATTATGTTTTTTGGCCATTGAAATCAGAGCCACTTGATTGGCTTGGTGAAGCATCGCCCAGAAAAAATGCAAGGACTTTAGTGGGTGACCGAAATCCAATCCCCCTAGGTGCAAACATGCCCATTTCAAGGGCTCCAAACACGTTTAAGTTCAATAACATCCCTTGCCCGCCTTGGAAAAGAATCCCTTCTACCCATAAGCTCCAAGAACCGGTCATAGAAAGCCAGAAGTGGGCATTTGTCTATTAACTTATGCCCTTCATACGCTTCTTTAAGAAAAACAGTACTATGAGCACCCTTATTAGTCATATAAAAAATGCCATTATGCCTGATTATGCAAGCCAGCAACCTGCAAGGGAGCTTATATTCTGTATGGAAAACATCCAACTTGGTGGCAGTCAACCGCTTCTCCATTGTCAAACTAAGGACCTCATGGAGCACAGCAACAGCACGCTTTTGCGCCGCAGCATGGCGGGGGTCAAGATCTTTGGGATTCATATAGGGAGACGAAAAGGCCATGTTTTGCCATTTTACCATATCTTCTAGATGCCTCATCCTGGGCTTAAAGCTGACAGGATACTTGATCTTGAATGCATAAGGCCCAGCCCAATTGCCATCTCTGGGTACGTAGGTCCTCCTGGTTAATGGAACCCCATTGGGCTCTGCACTTAATTCTCTTGCAGCAACTGCCAATGAAGGATCCCAATTCTCCAAAACAAGATATGAGGCACCAGAAACATCCATTAGCTTGAAAAACTGTGGGTACTTGGGCACTAAACTCTCTGCAAAATCATCTGGCAAACCAATCTCTTGCTTAATCTGCATTATCTTAAATAATGCAATCCTTCTATCAATCGACATCATAAGCAATTTTCTAAGATTATTAACTGCAATTGGCTCCATCTGCTCTCTAACTATAACCTCATCTTTCAATATGAATTTAGCGTCGTCTGTGAATTCTAAGACAGGGGGTCTCCTGTTTCCCCCACTGACCTTGAAAATCCTTGGGTATCTTTCAATGGTGGCCATGAAATTCCATTTTTTTATTAAACCCACTTCTTTTTCTAGGTCTCTGAGGAGCATGGACTCACCTTTTTGCCTGCGCAGGATTTCCTTGAGCTGCAGCACAAGTTGGGGTTTCTTCTGGAGCTCAATCGCATGGTCCAGCTGATGTTCCCTGTGATAGACTCTCTTCTTCGGCCTCTTGTTGGATGAAGAAGACGAATACCACATTTCATGCATAAGAGAGAACCAATGACCGCCATTTTGAGAAAACACAAATATCCTTGTACCCACTCTCCATTCTTGGTTTCTTGATCTCTGCATACTTTCCTCTTCTAAAGCTCAATGGTGTTCATAAAAATTGAGAGCGCAGGCTCTATATTTGGTAGCAACTCATGGTCGATCCTGAATTGTGGTAGGATTGTAATTTCGGTTAAACCCAAGTGCTCGCATTGGCCAAATTCCTTATTTAAGTTAATGGATAAGACATTCTACAACCTTAATACTTATACAAGAGTTTAGGTATGTAAGTGATGAATCTAACACGTGTTATAGTTAGTTAACATAGCGAACTATCTATATATTATTGGTTATTATTAACATTTTTCGTCTTCCTGGTCATTAACATTTTGACAAAGAAGTAGTCTTGTCAGCTACTTTTTTCATTGTGTAAACTTTTATGGCTTAATTAATTGAGGGTATTTTTAACAACTATTTGTGTAAACCTTTATGGCTTAATTAATTGAGGGTATTTTTAACAACTATTTTGGTGTGATTTTATGTTGTAAGACGTTTGTATTATAAAGTTTATGTGTGTTGATTGGATATTCTAGTTGTGTATGTTTAACAAAGTAGGGATTCATTCATCCTTTCTCTTTCAACGTATTTCTTTGTGTTAATTACTGGACATCTGCATTTTGCCTTTTACACTTGATTTCTACTTAAAAGTTAAACTTAAAGTAAAACTTCTCATATTTGTTTGGACAAACCAACATCCATAGTTTGAACTATTCCTGTGGAAGAGAGGTTAAGCACAAGATCAAAATTAGAAA
>LPNX010920351.1:266930-329583 GCA_001517045.1 Pseudotsuga menziesii | reverse complement strand
GCCATTGCCACACCCATGGCATCAAAATTGAAACTACTATGTAATGATTCTTCAGAGATAGTTGATGTCACGATGTAAAGACATATGATTGGTTCATTGATGTACTTGACGAACACGAAGCCAGACATATGCTTTGTTGTGAACACACTAAGCCAGTTTCTGAAAGACTCGAGACCTGTTCACCTGGTTGTTGCAAAGCATGTACTGAGGTACCTGAAGGGTACAATTGAGTGTGGGCTCAAACATGCAACGAATCATAAGATTAATGTGCATGGTTATGTTGATTCAGATTGGGCAGGTAGTTCCATATATAGGGAAAGAACTTAAGGATGCTACTTCAGTTTGGGATTCGGTATGATCTCTTGGTCTAGCAGGAAGCAGTCAAGTGTGGCACTAAGTACATCTGAGGCAAAATACATTGCATCATGTTTAGCTAGTTGTGAGGCAGTATGGCCGTGAAAGCTATTGTCATGTTTGTTTGATTTGGAGTTAGAGGCGACTTGTATCTTTTGTGACAACCATAGTTGTATGAAGTTGTTTGAGAACCCGATGTTCCATGAAAAGTCGAAGCATATCGAGATCAAGTATCACTATATTCGAGATATGGTGCAAAGAGGAGCAATGAAGCTCTAGTATGTTGCGACGGACGAGCAGATAGTCGATGTCTTGACCCAAGACTCTAGCGAGAGTGAAGTTTGAGTACTTCAGGGACAAGCTTAGAGTTGTGCAGACCAGTGTCCATCGCAAGAGGGAGTGATGAGTCCCAGTGGTTCCCTACATCAAGTATGAAAAAAGATCGACTCTGAAGATGATGAAGTCTTAGGTGGTTCTAGGCCTACATCCACTATGAAAAAGGACTAGCTCTTTAGATGATGAAGTCCTAGACAGTTCTAGACTTACATCCAATATGAAAATGGACTGGATTTGTAGATGATGAAGTCCTAGATGGTTCTAGGCCTACATCCAGTATGAAAAAGGATTGGCATTGCAAAAATATGCATCCAATATGAAAAAGGTCTGGCACTGCAGAGATATGCATCTAGTATGAAAAATGAATGACACTACAGAGATATGCATCTAGTGTGAAAAAGGACTGGCACTATAGAGATAGGCATCCAAGATGAAAAAGGACGGGCACTACGGAAATGTACATCCAACATGAAAAGGGTTGTTAATGTACGAGGTACATCTAACATGAAAAAGGGTTGGCACTGTATGAAAATGTTGACCTAGGCCTACATCCAATATGAAAAAGGACTGGTACTGCAGAAATATGCATCCAATATGAAAAGTTATAACACTACAGAGATATGCATCTAGTATGAAAAATGTTTGACACTGCAGAGATATGCATCCAATATGAAAAAGGACTGGCACTATAGAGATAGGCATCCAATATGAAAAAGGACTAGCACTACGGAAATGTACATCCAACATGAAAAGGGTTGGAAATGTACGAGGTACATCTAACATGAAAAAGGGTTGGCACTATACAAAAATGTTTACCTACATCCAACATGAAAAATCGCTAGCCCTGTAGTTGATGAAGTCCTAGGTGGGATCTAGGCCTACATCCAACATGAAAAAGAGCAAGCTCTGTAGAACTTCTCATGATGTATAGATTCGAGAGATGTCACTAGTCAACAATCGACGAGATGATAGTTATTTCAACGATGATGATGATAACTAGCAATGATGATGATGTCCAGAGATTGTGTCTAGTTGTGGTGATGACCGGGTTAGAAGAATACCTTCCTTGTTAAGAGGGAGCATTGTTGTAAATGTAACTTCAGAATATATTCTTCATTTTGTTGTATTATTATTTAATTATTATCTTATTGTTATTCTACCTCCTTCAAAGATGTTTTTCCTCCATTCGGAGATATTATTATACTTGATGATGTAAGAATATCGAGGTAAAACCTCCATTGCAGGTCGAGGCAATAGTCCCCAAAATAATACATGTAAAATGTATTTTTGAGTATCCTTAGGAGAAGTCGGACCAGTAAGGCTAAGAAGTTGACACTATTAGGGTTTTAGGTCACCCACATGAAAGAGTATAAATAGAGATTCGCCCTCTCTCATTTGGACACACAACAAGTGTAAGCAAGTTCGCTCCAAGGAAGAGAAAGACAATTTTGTTGGGGAAAAGAAGAAGAAGTTGCAAAAGTTATCTGATCTCTTGGGTTTTCTATCTTTGTTTGACATTGTACTAAGTGACGAATCTATACTAAAGAAGTTGCTAAGTTTTTCCCGAGAGAGGGTTTTGCGAGGATAAAATATTTGTGTCTCTTGTGTGTTGTGCTTGTCTATATCCCTTAATGAGGTATGGGTTTCGACCATCATATAGTAAAGCCCGCCAAAAGGTGTATATTACTTCAATTTATGTCAAATGTGTTTGATTGTGTCGTAAGCCTGTAATTGGTGCTTATGGTGGGGATGCTGCTTTTGCAGCTCTATCTAACATATTTGAATTAAAGTGCAAACTCTAACACTAAGAATTGCCAGCTATTGACATAACTATATTGATATATACAAGAGTGGTTGAATGGACCTTGTGTCACGGGCCTACCAATCTAACCAGTAAGGCTGAGCTTTATTCCACTTGAAAGGTTGTGCAGCAATGCTCGAGACTTCCCCTGACGATTGTGAGCCCAATCCAAGTTGGAAGCCCAACATACTACGCCTAAGGAACACTTCCATTTATTTATGTTTCATTTATACTTAGCCAATTATGTGTTAAACAATTGTACCAGTTATACACTTAGCCACATTCACAAGAAGAGAAAAGAACAACAAAGTATGGTGGCACCCCAATCTAGGTGTGTCGAAAGCTTATATATTACATTCAGAAATGGGTGCGTCCACAGACAGTGACCCGAGAGAGCGCCCAACCAACAATCATATTCGAAAACCTTAAGAATTCACCTACTTTGTAAGCACGCCCGACTTTGTTGATTTCCTCTTGAAGCAACCCACATGTCCACCACCTGTGTCACCCTACCACTTTGTCCAAATCTCAACCGAGTTTGTCCAGCCTTGGCTATGGCACTGTCTTAGCCAAGACGTGCCTTACCTTCCTACTACCAAGTTTTCCTTAATCTGCATCCAAACTGTTCTGTGCCAAGTCTGCACCAAGTCACCCATCAAGTCGTTGCACTATTGCCCAAATGTGCCTTTTGCTACATGCCCCCAACTTGTGCCTCATACCTGAATTTTCTCTGCCTTGTTCTGTCTTGGATGATATGCCCAAATGCCTCAATGCATCCTTGTATTTATACTTATTTGTCTTGCTAAGGAGTGTGCCCACTTCTTAGTCCAACTCCCCAACTTGGGCACGTCCTTACTGTTGGGGCTTCTCCTCTTTGTTGACGTGTCCACTTGGGTGCACCTCTGTGCACTTGGGTTCCCATCTCTTGGGTGCACTTCTAACCTGGGCGCATTTCTATCGATGCTCATGCCACCACATGCCATTGCCCATGCTTCCTTGGTTTTTGGACGAATTCCTTTGTGGGTTTGGTTTTGTGCCCCAACCTCTGCCTTTGGGTGGTCCTGACGCATCTCATCTTGTGCCCACGTCTCGTGCCGAAGCCCATAGTGATTTTTACTGGGTCTGATTTCCTGCCCAAGAGTCTGAATGTGAAGCTATCGAATGTAGACGCCCAACCCATGCCAATATCTTGCATGTCGTTAGACCATCTTTGGGGATTCCAAGTCAGGTCACATGCCAATGCGCCCGTCTTGGCTTCCTTATACCAAATTTCTAGCCAAAGCTTGTCGTGGGTGGTGAGGTGGTCAAGGTGTCTGCGAACCAAGATCATGACACCTTGCATGTTCAACGAAAAAAGCTCGTTATATCCATTAGCTTCTGGCTTTTGCAGTAATGTAGAGATTTTTCTATATCATGATGGTGAAAGGGAAACCAAGCTATCCAAATTCTTTATCTACCTTACCTTTGCAAGAGTATAGAGCTCTTCATATGCTATATCTCACGTTGCTTAGGGAGACACTATTTTATAGAACCAAAAGTTTGCTATGGTTATAATATCACACATGTTCATTGATCTCAAAAGAAATTATACACACACTTCAAGGAAAACCTTGCAAGGAACCCAAAGGGATGTAGACTAGTGCGCATAACACAAGGGGATTCGAATTAGGCACTTATTGGCACACAATTATCTAACTGCCCAACAACATTGGCAACATTCGTTAGGGTTAACCCCTTCAACTATTTTTTTTGTTCAAGGGGCAACAATCGTTAGGGTTAACCCATCGATTTAGACTAGTGTGCCTCTAACACCATTTGTGGCAATCGATTGAGCTAACCCTTTGGGCTCCTTGGGATTATATATATATATATATATATATATATATAGAGAGAGAGAGAGAGAGAGAGAGAGAGAGAGAGAGAGAGAGAGAAATCATAGATGAGCATGTGGTGCAACAAGAAAGCAAGGGGGGGTTTATCATGCCTATATGAGTTCAAATCTCACTAAGGTTTGTTCCGATGAGAAAGAAAGGGTGCAAAGTAGGGAGTGGTGGGGAGGGTGTTTTTTTAATCCCATTCGAGAACACATGTGAGGTGAATGAAATAACCCTTGATTTATATGGGTTTGTTAAGATACCATCAAGGTCACTCTTTCTTAAGTGCTTGAAGGTGGGATGAAGTGTTCAAAACATTTTTCAAGCGGTTGTTGCCAATGTTGTTGGGCATCTAACTAATTTCGTGCTAGTAGGTGCCTGATTTGAATCCCCCTAGGCAAGACACACTAATTTACACCAATGATCTTATTTAGGATGTCATTCGTGAATGTGGGGAAGCATCTCTTATGTTTCCCCACAAGGTTTTCGTTGGAGAATATATATATATATATTCATTGAAAACTTGTTGCCCATACAAACTATCTATCCTATGGCATAGATCTAAGATGATTACCTAAGCACCCAACCCACTTTCTTAAACATTTTTTGGTGCTTGTATGCTATATTTATTGTTGAATGTTGTTATTCCAATGCTTTATATTCACATTTGTAGATAATATAAAAATAGAGCCTTAATTTTGATGGTTACTATTTTCAGTGCTTCGACTGATGAAAAATGCTTGAAAATTTGATTGGAGCCTTGCTCATTTTCCAATAATTTTTTTAAAAGAGATTAACCAACTGTATGAACTAGAGATTATCATGGTCCAAAGATATGCATACGATTGTGGTTCATTTGTTCGCTTCATTATCATGGTCACGTTTTGTTAACGATGTTATTTACTGAGCTCACTCCACATCTTTCTTAACCCCAACGTATCTATGTCTTCCCTCTAGGCATTGATCTTTACATAGGGATCATCAAGAAGAATGAACATTGATGCATATATTATTACATGAATGTAGATGTCGATTTCCCCCCTCATGAGTCTTCTTCAATAGAGAAAACCCAAAATGCCTCCTAATGTCAAACTTAAGCCTTCTTCTTCTTCATCAAGTAATTTAATTCTTGTTGAGAATGAGGTTTCCATGTATGATGAAGAATTGAACACGTGCGTAGAGGATTTTAATGCCAAGATTAACTATGAAATCAACAATGTTATCCAGAACACCCCCCTTGATGAACTAAAAATGAAAGAAGGTGGTTGGTTAAAGAAGAATGATAGAGAAAATAGAAAGGGATGACCAGATGATGATAATAAGGGAGGCGATGGACCCAAAGGTGATGATCAAGCCAAGAGGAGTGAACTGATCTCTAAATAAACTGAACGTGCTCAGTCTATATAATAGAGATGTATTTGTTCTAAGGTACGCGTTGGTGTTTTTTCTCTGGCACATTCTAGAAGTTAGCAAACAACTAAGGATCCGCTCAACTTACTACACAACCAATGGAGAAGCTGCTCAACTTGTAGCATGAAGCACAACAAATTGTGCCCCAACAAGTACCATTAGTTTATGCTTCTCAACTAAAATAGATTGTTCCATCCCAAAAGAGAGCGAAAGAGATAATGTAAACATTATCCAACATGTATCCCTTATGCTTTAATTCACAACTAAACTTCAATACAACTATGACTGGTTACAATGGTTTATAAAAGAACAAGGTATTGTATTGCATTTCTTTTATGCATGTATGCAATTTTTAATGCTGAATCTTATTATCTCAATGATTAACTAGATTCACATTTGCAATCATCGAGGAATCATATGATGATCATCCCACATAAGGACGGGGACAATTAGGAAGGGGACAAGAAGGATGGGGACAAGAAAGAAGGGGGGTAGAGAGAGGAATGGTGGTGTTGGTGGTGATAAGAATGATGGTGGTGGGGAGAAGAAGGATTGTGGAGAAAACAAAAAGGGAGGAGGGGATGATGATATTAAGGGTGGTGATGACCTAGCTACCTCCACAACCTTATCTCTACTTAAACTACAAGGTTGTAAACACTTGCAATTAACTATCAGGATTTTCAAATTGGTCAACCCTTATAATCAACGATTTTCAATGTTTTAATAAGAGACAATTTTTCTACTAGTTGCTCAATTATATGATCACTTGTGTGATTAAAATTTAGTTACAAGGTTATGAATCAAAATTGTGTTATGGTTATGCTTGAATCCTTGGGTTGGGGAATGAAAGGATTGTGATTTGAGGATAAGAAGGTCATATCAATCCCACCAAAATCAAATAACTTATTTAGGAAGAATTCTTTAGCATGAATCTAAACAAGGTGGTATATCACAACAATACGTACTTAGCAATAATTGGAATGATGTTTAATTTTCTTCTTCAATGTAGTATACTGAATTTTGAAGAGGATGGGCTACATAGAGGATGTATGCTTACCCGATTGCTACCATGATCTCTCACATTAGGTCTTGTAGATTGCATTATTGTCAATGATCAATTGTATCACCTTTGAAGTATGACATCATAATTATGTGCAATTACGATAACAATGTCACATGTTCTTTTTTATTAAATATATTATTACGATGTAAATATGACACTATACATGTAAATACATGATGCTCATTCATCACAAACTTGGCTCAATACAATGCAAAAATGATGTATATGACGCATGTCAATATTTGGTGACATTAATATGACACAAAAATGGCTAAAGTACAATGCTAAATACTGCAAGGATGACACAATAAAAAATAAGTTTTTCAATATTTTTCAACGCCATGGGTTTAGGGGAATCTTGACATAACCTTGACATAAAAATCATGCCATGAAATCCCGAGGTGCGTCAACAAAGAAAAGTGAAAATGGAAAAATGGCTTGTGGTGATGTAAACCAACAATGTTACATGCCTCCGTTGTAATAGTGAGATCATATTCTTTGGACACTTACAATTAATGATGGAGTGTAGAATTTATTGGCGAATCAACATTTAGTTTTGGAATAATAACTCTTTCTCTTACTCTTATTTAGTTTTTATAGAGGGAGTTGATTCTATATGTACGGTGAGGACAACAATGCTAGAGGATTTTAATTTAGAATATGCAACTTGGTTCCCTTAATCCCATATAGGAGATAAACAATTCATGGCAACTTTTTTTGGAAATGCAACATTTAGAGCTTTCATGCTTGGTCATATTGTGAGTATAACACCACTTACTAGTGTTTTCATCTTCTTTTGCTAGAAATGACTTATGTGGCTTTCTTTTGTATAGGCATACTATTTTCCAAACCATGCATTATTGTAGGCTTGACATGTTTCTTTGATAAATTTTCATTATTTTTGATATTAGCGATTTTGTGGTCACACCGGTCATTAGAGGAGTTGGTTGAATACTTATGCTTATGCTTATGCTCAATCCTCTATATGAACCTGTGTGCATCCTTAAGTATGTTCAATGTTACAAATTCTAGTTTTTTGTTTATGTACTATTGTAATCAACTTTAGTACTTGTAAACAAGGTTGTCTTCCATCTCTTTGATGATCAAATGAACCATCAAGGCATGGAACTCCTTTGTGTAGTCATCACTTGATTGATGACAACATTGACACAATGATTATCACTACATGTATTGATCTTCTTGATACTTCAAAGGATAGAACTTATCATGCATTATCTTCATAATGTTACCCCATAGAGTGATGGGCTCATCATGATTTTGATATTATTAGCTACATGCTTCCCACCAATCTCTACGAGTTAAGAAAATGTTCATGGTCATGAGTTTGATATTTTCTACATCATTGAAGTTGTTTAGTTCAAAGTAGGTTTATAATGCACACACCCACTCATTGAGTGCCTTGGCATTAATTTTCCCTTCAAACAAGGAAATATTTGGTTAATCCTCACATTGAAGGTTTTTTCCCACCAAATGGACCCCTTCAATGCTAAGTGGATGTTCCAGGTTCAATATGAGTCACAATTATTTAGAATAAGTTTATAAATTGATAATAGGTTTTCTCATGCTAAATTTGATTTGTATCATAATCATGCATTGTACACCACTTGCATTAGGGTCAATAGAGCTAATGGAGTTGGTGAGGATTAAACCAAAGAAGTTGTAAAATGAGTTAGCAGTACACATAGTGCAAACTAGTGTATGTTAATCTTAACAATTAAATAAGCATTAACACATAACCAGTAAGCAATCAAATAACCATAACAATGCACACCTAAGACAGATAAATTTGATTAACTATAAAATTTCCATTGTCAGTATAGTTAGTCAACTACAAAATTGGAGGGCAAGAATTTTAACATTGAGAAGATTTATGGCTCAATTTGTGTGAAGGAAATGACTACATAACTAGATTTCGCTTAGAAATACGATGAATAAAGTCAACGCCGCTAAGAACTTGTTAAGAGATTTTTAAAAGTACAAATGATACATCTTTGTACAAGATTTATACATATTTATACAAGAATGAGTACTCACATTATTAATGGAGGTAGTCACAAATGACCAACCCCTATGTTGTGAACAAGGACAATTAAGTTAGCTTAATCATAAACTGATTTGGTTAAAGTCGATCATTGGAAGATTTCCTAAATTGACTTCGTTAACTTTGAACCCCTAGTTGGTCATGTGATTTATCCTTGTGCCATGTCACTAATGTGCATTATTGAGCTGTCACAAGGTCGACATGCTAAGTCATTTGTTGTTGATTTGTCTGTTGAGCTAGCACCAAGTAGACCAATGTGGATACTAGGAGGTTTCCGCATTGAATATCATCAAGCAATAGTTGTGTGCAAGGGGTCAAGTGCAATGAAGAAAAAAACATTGATAAAATAGGATGCCAATGTGACGTGCTTTATTTAAGTTCTAGCATGTTTTTTCTCTAGCATATTGTTGTTTGAAAAGGGACTTGTGTGGGCTAGAAGAGAAAAGATGCATTCATCACTTACTTACATTATATGAGTTTCCAAGAGATAAGACCAAGTGCAAGTCCAAAGCAATATTGGTAGAACTTTTTAAAGACTCCATCAAGTAGGATCAAGTAAACCCTCCATCTTCTTATAAATTCTTACCTAATGAGTGAAGGAGTTAACTCAAAGTTAATGAAGAGGTGTTTAAAAGTCAACCCAAAATGGGCCTTAGAATGACCTACTGTAATAAACTATGCCCATAATGACTTTTCTTGCTTCAGTAGCTTAAGACAAGAGAGAGAATTGTTAACAATTGATAACATTAATTGAAAATTTACCTCTAAAATGGGACATCAATTAACCAACTTTAACACAAAAATTGATCAATCTTTGGACAAAGAAAGACTAGCCACATATTTTTTTTACTTTTTACATTCAAATAAAACAAATACAAGCCTTTAATCCTTAAGATTAAGTATTAATAACTCAAAACACACATCCAATAAAACTTATTACGAACTCTTAAATTATAGGTATACTTGTAACTATTTTTTTTATAGGAGAGACAAATTACAATATTTAACTACAAAATATCTACTATAATTTGTTTAACAATGCAATCATGATTTCTACAATTTTATAACCTAATAAGTGTAAATGTAAGTGAGCATATATTTTGTTCTTTCCAACCTTAAAAAAAGTTGGATACAATAAACTTTACTACATAAATATGCATAAACAATTTACTAATTAACTAAATAAAATCTCATAAATGTTCAAATAAATAAGTAGCTAATTAAACATAAATATAACAAGTAGCTAATTAAACATAAATGTATGTTATGATTAAATCACTCAATACATGTTTTTAAATTTGTTTTTATTACAAGTACGCTAGTAAAAAAACTTTAGTGGATAACTAATAATTGAAGTGTGAATGTATTTAAAAGATAATCTAGAATTTATGATTTGATGTGCTTCAATTTTTATTTGGTGAGAGTCTACAACAATAGATTAATTTTTCATTTTAGCTATATCTTCATTTAAAAGAGAATTCCCAAAACAACATACATTTTAGGAATTCCAATTTTTTTGACGAAAAATAAGGTAATTTAAGTTATTAAAAAAATATGATTAGAATTTGGTCAAAATGATTAAACCTTAACTATAATACCAGCCCATGATTGGTTGGTAAAGTATTTCATAACAAAGGTGTAAAGTTTTACTTTCATAAAGTCCAATACCCCAAGTTACTTTGAGCAAGCCACTAAGTAGGAGATGGCATTGCTTATATTGCATGGTCTTGATGAAATAATGTCAGGTAGGGGAATAAGTCTACTTGGGAGATGGATAAATTTTGGAATGTATAGTGTTGGAGTTGTATTAATGGGCAAAAGCGATTTTGACAATCGATAGGGATTTAGGTAATTATTTCAATCAAGGTTTCACATTTTGACTGACAATGCAGTGCTTAGTTGGTGACTATTTGATGATTGTGAATATTAAATGGAACGAGCTGAATTTATTGTAATAATGTAGAGTTGAGATTTATAACTCTCCATACATCAAAAACAAATGTTTACTTATTAAAAAAAATTGTAGTGCTAAACAAAAACTATCACTATAAGAGAATACCTAATGATTGTGATATAATTATGATTCTTGAGACTAAACAAATGTAATTCATTATCTCTCTCTCAGAAATACTATATAAAATAAATACAATATTGATAACTATGATTTATAAATTTTATCAAAGATGTAGATTTATTAATTACGGCTCAATTCAAACATACTAGTTAGCATAATCTTACTTATTGCACTTATGTGTTAATACCTAAGTATTATTAAAATACAAGTATACAACTATCCATTGATGGATGTCTTGACAATAATAAAACTTTCACCAAAAACACATTATGGGATCTGTATACATAATATACAAAATAAAGGTACATTTGAGCATCATTAATCATGTGAATAAAACAATATAATGATAGCTTAAGATTTAAAATAGGATGCATGATGTTTAAAGAAACATTTTAAAGAGTTAAAATGGTAAGTTAAAAATTATTTACCAATAATTTGGTTCATTGGGTAGGTTGAGGTTATAGAGTATTGAGTCATCCTCTAAGGTTTCATTTTCATGTGTAACCTCTCAAAACTACACTCAAAATATATTTAATGTCCTAAAAATGCAATCTTAGAGGCACTTATGAAGGTTGTTCATTATCAACACAACTTATTATAGGAATTTTGGTCGAAAAATTGACCTTCTAATAAAATTGCCACCTCACAACAATGTATGCCATATCACACTACCATGTAAGTAGGTTAATCTAAAATTATGTCTCAATAGTTAAAAATAATAATGATAAGTTTAAATTCTTGTGTATACATCATAAATGATAATAAATATCATGTCAATTGGGTCTAACCAGAGTAGTTGTGGGATGAAAGTATCATCCTCCACACCTTGGCATTTCATTAATACACTTAACTTTGAATTGATAAGAACCTCTAAGGAATTTGTTCTATAAATGTTTCATACAAATCTTATTATATTATTTAAATTTTTGTTTATAGATAAAGTAAATGGTTTTGATTTTCGTTTCCTTTTATAAGAGTTGGAATTAATAATAGTAGCATGTGTAACAAAATAACAAAAAGCAAATGTTTTTTTAATATCCGTATTTCAAAAAATATAAATCTTATTTTATAATAACTTCCCATGAATAACAATAAAAGCAATAGACTAATATAAAAAAACAACATGTAATATAAAACCCCTCTTAATATACATGCTTTGGCAACTAATAATCACTCTGAACCACATGTGAGATTACAATCAAACTAGAGCTATATTGAACTTGCAACCATTTATTGTAAGTTCAAAACAAATCAAATCCAAGTATTGGAAATGTGCAGAAACATGCTCCTCAAGCCTGCTAATCTACTTTGAATACATAAATTTTCCTTTCAATAAATGCTTGCATTATGATAAGCTTAAATTAATTACTAAATACAATTATCAATCAATATATCATTGGTTAATAAAATCATAACCTACTAGGGTGGCAAGGGTGGGCGGATAATCTTTGATATCAAAGGAAGTATAGTCTTAACTCTATCGTGCGGCTTAGGTATAGCTACCAACAACCAAGCAAAAAGATACTCCCTACGTCTAAGTCTGGAGCAAGCAATCTCGATGGGAATTAATTCTATTGTTGTCATAGGGGACTCCGTATCGGTAGTCTCTCAAGCTAGGCAAAGAATAGCCCCAAAAGACAAGCCCTCCAATCGGCTCCAATTAAGAATTGAAAGACTCATCCCATGCTTCACCAAGGTTCAACTATATCATGTTCGTAGGAAAAATAATTCCCTAGCAGATAAACTTGCTAACAAGGCTTCCCTTCCACCTTGTGGTTGTATCATGTTAAATGGAGGACCTCCAACTAGGTGTTGGCTCACTTTAACTTGGTTTCATATGGAGCACAATAAATAAATTGGAATTTAGTGCATACTATCGACGATTTCCCTGTCACCCAGGTTGAATGAACCCTAGGGAATTAACTATGAAGGGATGAGATCATTGCACCTTAACCACAATTCTGAAGGAGTTAAAGAGGGGAGAAGTACAAATTTTCTGGGAGTCTCTAACTCCTTGTCACGGGTGCCTCTCTTGGTGTGTGGTGATATTAATAAAACCCTCCAAGCGATGTATTTCTATTGTCTCCAGTCTCCTGCTGAGCAGAATTGCAAAGATGGGTTTTGACTGTAAATTTGGAATGTTGTTGTAGGTTAAAGAAACTTGGATACCTTCCCCAGCCTCTCAGGGGACTAGTCACCTATTGTTTCTATAATTCAGTGAGTGGAGGATCTCTTTCAGGTGATATCTAGTGGTCATAGGTTAAACTCAGACCTCTCCTTCATTTGGGAGGTCTGGGACTCAAGATCAAGGGAGCAGGAATTTGTAGGCTACACAGGATGTGTTGTAGACCTCCCTCAGGGATTTGGTGGAAGTGTGAAGGAAGATTTAAAAGTCGTCAACTCTGGGAGGACTAGAGGTACTCACATATCTTTGTTCTCTTGGCTAGAAATAAAGGCTGGAATGAACATCGACGAGAAGATCTAGGAATTGTAGGAAGGTGTGACAGATAACAAGGCAGATATAAGAGATATCCGTAGTAATACGAAATGGATGAATTCACAACTCAATGGTTTAGTTGATGCACTTTGATAAATAAACACTCATTGGCCCACATACGATTCCCGATTGACAGATGATGAGCAAAACACCCTACAAATCTCGTCCTTCACTTCTCGTCTGGATAGTTGCCTTGAGGAAGTGGAAGTAAATACCTGAGCGTGGGAGGCCTAAATTGCTGAAATGGAGAACACTGTGAGAAAACTGGAGAGCATGGAGCATATAACATATCAAAGCTCATCGCAGTTTCCTGCTTGGACATTTGCTTGGATGAAGCCGAGGAAAAGCTTCGGGATCTAAAAGCTCAAGTAGACAATTCCATCGGTTGACAGACATGACAAGCTTCTAGCTATGTAATGGTCCGGTGCAACAGACTTCGTACGTAGCAGGGACTCTAAGGGTTCATATATCTGCCAACCTAATGTAGCTGTTAATATCTCAAGCTCAGAAAATTTTGAAGACATTGAAGCTGATCTAGAACAACATACTCAAGAACCAGGATTGAGATATGAGTGGTGCACTCAGTTCCACCTAGTTTTAATAATTGTTTTATGTTGTTTTTTTGTTTACTAGTGTTAGGCCAATTTATAAGAATCTACAATAGTGCAATAGTTGGAGGAAGTAATTTTGATGACTGTATATTAGATAATTAGGTGTAGCAAATGCTCTAGAATCTCTTCTCTTTGAACTAATATAGTGTAATTTCTATTTTGATGCTAATTTGATTCAACTGTTATATAAAAACAATTACCTTTGTTAAAAAAATTATAATCCTAATTATTTAATATTATTATTATTTTCCTTGATCTTCATTGCCATCCTTTCAATGAACAAAATATTCACATAAAAGAATGCCATCTCCCCAACCCACAAATCCTCTAACAAAGAGATACTCAATTTTGCAATAATGGATTAAAATGAACTATTGATTATTAAATCAACTCTATATGAACATCCTTCTCAATATAGCTTAAAATGCCATGAATGTAATTTATTTCGTCTATGGTATCGTTGTTATTAGCGAGAGTGATGCATCACATGATGACTATTGATGAAAAGCCTTTCCTACATATCTACAATGTTCAACAATCATCATGTCACTAAGTTATTAGCCCAAAATGCATCTAATAGATATTGTATGGAAGCCATGGATCTTACACATTTTTTCAAAAATAATAAAATTAAATTGCAGTATTTACTCCAACACATGACATCTTAAGTGCATAAGACAAGCCAACAAATTGTTTACAATTTACTTTATTTATGATATGTGGTAGTTATAATTAAAATGATCCTATTATATACAAGATGTAAAGAAAAGACATATTAACTATCAATTGGAAAACACATAATAGAATGTTATTAAAGAAATATGATTTCAACTTAATTTCTTTCTATGGGAGAAAATATAGTTATTTACAATGCAATCTCGGGCATCAAAGCAATAAAGTAGAGCTGCAAAGTCGATAAAATCAGTCCAATGTCGTTAACATGATAGCATATCTCTAGCAGGATTCCACAACAAAACATATCTTGGATAGTTTGATACCTGACACATATACACAACACTATCTTGACTAAGGGAAATAAAATACAACCACTCATTACGCCTTAAACCATAATAAACGCTACAAAGATTTTAAAATACTATAAAAATATGGGAACCTTTTTTGAACTTTATATGGCTTACATGTTCTCTAATAATAATAATAATAATCTATTTTTAAAGTCACATCCAAGCCAAACACCAATTTGGTGTATGAGACCCCTTGTTTTTGGGACAAGGGATCCTCCTCCATGAAGTGATTTGATTGCTAAAGTCCATGTAAGTGTACATATCCTACCCCCTCTGGATTTGAACCTTCAATGGCTTTCCATGTTTAATTTTTTGCTAGATGCTTTTGATCAACATGAGCAAGCATCCATTGTTTGACTTTATATCTTCAATGGTACATAAGTGTCTCACCATGCTACATAAGACATCCTTTAGAGAAGCCACTGCAAGTGGGAGGTATATATTCAACCAAAGTTGACTGCAATCGCAAGCACTGGTGTACAAATATGACGAGCACAAGCACGAGTGTTCAATGAGAGAGTTGAACCTCAGTGTTAGCATTAACACTCCGTTTTCACTAACCTAGCAAGCCACTATAAACAATTTCCATGTTTTTCTAAACATAAAACAACTTTTAGTGTTTAAGGGAAAAAAATACACGTTCTTATGTGTCTCTACACAACACGTTTATTATATATGTGCATTTTTAAAATGAATTTAAAAGAATAAAAAACATGTAGATTAGACCTAGAAAGATTTTTATCACTTGTACAAAATGTCTCTGAACGAAGATGGCATATGTTCTTTTTATGGGAAGATAATATTTACTTATCGCTGGGCACCAATATGTGCAATTACAACAATAGCTAGCGGTTACTGCAAAAGTGCCATATCTAACGAGGATGTAAATTGAGACCTAAACTTGGTGATTTCTCCACTTTTCCCATTAGATCACAAACTTATGTCATGAACAAGGTGTTGACCACCTAACCAACTAGGTGGCCAACCATGTACCACGCACATGTTGGATGTGACTTGAAGATAAGGATGAAGTACTTAGTGATTATATCAAGCAGGCAGCTCTTCTTCTCTTCTTCTCTCTACGAAATTTCCGCACCCCTACAGTGGATTTTGTAAGGATATGTCAGCATGAAGGTCTAGTTTTTTGTAACTTAATCACCTAAGACTTAGTCATTATGGAAGTCCTTTCATCGAGTGTTTGCACTTGGATAATTAAAATTTCTTTTTAGAGATTTTAATTATTTGAGTTTTTCACTCAAAATTACCTCCAAAGTGGTGAAAGGTGTTCTAGTGATCAAGTCCATGGGGTGATTGGGGCCTAGGAATGTTCTATATTACCATGCTAGACATTATCCAAAGTCTTACGAAATTTCATTAAGTTTTTCCTAGGATTTTTAATTTTTGGTGATTAAAAATTGTCACTCAACATAAAAAAGTAGTATTAAAAAGAGGGTTAAATGGCATCTAATGCCAATGAATATGGGTATGGGTACTCAAAATCAATGGCATGAGCCCCCCTACACCCTTAACGAAAAGTTTGAAGTCATTTGGATAAGTCTTGATAAGGTTTTGGTCACATTTTCCAAAGTCAGTCAAGGAAATCAGGAAAATTGGCAATTGATTAGAGAGCCAAATTTTGGAAAAGTGACTATAGTCACTTGGGGTGGCCAAGTAAAGGTTCTAATGTGTATATTAGGTTCCTAAGATAAATTTAAGACCCAAAGGGGGACCCCCAAGCAAGAATGTAACAAGTTTTGAGTTGCCGACTCTAGGGGGTGCCCCCTTCTCTCTTTGATTGGTTGGGTGAGCTAAAGTCAATGGAAGGGGCCCCACTATGGTGGTTTCTTCCCCATTTGACATAACAATAAGGTTGAAAGTATTAAAATGGGGGTTTCTCTCCTCATATTTGAGATCTCAAACCTTGGTTTTGCCCTCGAGCAAATTTGCCCCCCTCTCTCCATTGTGACACTTGTCTAGCAAGCAAAGAGCCTCTATCTTTCATTTTCCCTATTTAATGAGGCTTCCCCTCCTCATTTGGGGGAGAATCCCTCATGATCTCACTCTCTTGCTTGCATTTTCTTCTCATTCTTTGAGATTATTGTAATTTCCAGCCATTGGGCATTTTTAATAAAAAGCTTTGGAGGAGATCTTGTGTTGTTGGGTGGTGACTTGCTCCCGTTTTCTCAATTCTTTCAAGTACAAGTGAGGCCAAAGAGACAAACTGTTTTGCCTTGGTAAGATCTTCTTAGTTTATGTAGATCTTATGAGTTTTTTTCTCTTGCATTCAAGAGCTTCAAGTATTTCTTGGTTGAATAGTTTGATTTTTTAATCATTCTGAGAATCTCACCTCTCTTTGTGTTTGTTTAGCTCATCTTTCAAGTTGCAGGTTATCCGGATTGAAGAGTGGGATTCTTTGGTTAGATGCCCCATTTCTTCAACCATTTGAAGAGCAAAGAGCACACTCACTCAATTTTTTTTTTGCATTTTAGTCTTAAGTTGGTTGGGTTCTTCATGTTTGATTTTTACTCATATTCACTCAATTTTTCTCAACAATATTCTCTTGGCAACTTTGTATAAATTTTGTATATATATTGCACTAACATACTAACTTCCCCAACGTGATTTTGGGCACATTTTATCATTTTCTGTTGTTGGTTTTTAGCAGGTTAGTAACACAACAGGACAAAACTCTGTCAAATTTCAGCCATAGAAGAGTTTTAAGGCCACCCCAAAGGAAGAGCTTCAACGCCATCTCAATAAAGGAAAAAAAATACGGTTTTTCTCTCTTTTTACCTCTTTCTTTATGCTAAAATTTCATCCTTTGTAACAAGTCCAAGAGACTTGATTTCTTGCTTTGCATTTTCAGTTAAATCAAGTTTCATTTATTTGCCATCCATTGCTAGCAATAGAAGTTGGGTTTGCCCACCTTTGCATAAGCAATTGTTGATTGGCATGGGTTTATATTAGTTCGAGTTTCATTTTGTTTTTATTATTTTCTTTATGTTTGCCCACACCTTGTAAATGGTTTGGCTATGCCATCCATGCAAAATCATGTCGGCTAGTGTTTTTGTTTTGTTTTGTTATTTTCATTTGCCCACACCTTGCAAGTGATTCGACTTTGCCATCCTTGTGAAATCGTGTTGGCTTGTATCTTTCTTACTTTCATTTTTATTTACCCACACCTTACAAGTGATTCGACTTTGCCATCCTTGCAATATCGTGCTGGATTGCATTGTTAAATTCTTCATTTCGTTTAAAATAAAACAAGCCTCGTTTTTTGCCCTGTATCCTCTCTCCCCGCTGGTTCAACCGATCTAGGGTGACGAGAAAGAGCAAAGATTTGTGTTTGCTAGTTTAATAGGCACCCATAAAAGTATCTTCATTAGAAAAGAGAAAAGGAGGCTTGAACTATGGAGCTAGTGGGGTAGAGGCCAAAGGGGGCTTCGTGGCACTTTGTGTCCTCCAGTTGAACACCCAACAAGTTTCGAGTTTGACCCGTGGAGCTAGGTGGGAACCTTGTGTTTCCATGTTGAGCACTTGGCATTTTCTCTCTAATCGAATGAGATAGTCTATTGGGTTAGACATCTAGAATAGTTCATTTCTTTGCAACAAACACCTTAACTCCCTAAGTCAAAGAGACAAAATTTCTTAAAACCTACAGGACCACTTGCATAACATTGTTACAATCATTTACATTTCTCTACTTTGCAATCACTCTATTTTAACTTACTCATTTATTGGAAGTCATCATGTTCTTATATATTTGTTAATGTAAATGAGTTGATGCTTTACGAAAATTATTTGAAGTTGAATATTGTGATTCCATAGCCCGAGTAGAGACGTCACTGGTCATTTTGATTATTTGATTGTTTCTCTCTTTCATACATTACTGGTTGATTGTTAAAGGGTCTGCTTGACATTGAAATATTTGCATCACTGCATGCTGATTGTCATTTTTTGTAATTTACAATTCCCAGAAAACATTCTTCAAAAAAAAAACTTAGTAAGTAGGGACTACCCCCCTTGGCCTTTAGAAGTTGTGGTCTAAACGGAGGAGTTTAGAACCGAGGTGACAGTGGGTTCTTCACTCATAAGTTGCCCTTAGAAACACACACAGTGGTTGGGAGACTTACCCGTGTCCAAGTGTGTTTTAGGCGGCAACATAAGGTTGACATCTTAGTCTTCTAAAACACATCAAAAACTTTTTGAACAGTAGGAAGAATGAGAAAGAATCAAATATACGTTGGTAATTTTGACATTGATTAATAACATGTTCCAAATGAAAAGTGTGAAACAAAATTTACCGACCAATGGAATTTGCAAGCTATTTTTATTTGTTAATATTTACAAGGCCATATTTACAACCATACATGAGCAGGGATTTGAACCCAGGTCTCCACGTTAACACAAGCCCGATCACCTCGCTGCTTGCCAATAGAACACGTTCTTGTAGGTTTCGTGAGCTATTACATGCAAAGCAATCAAACTCTCAACAAGTATGCATTTTAATTGCACGAATCTTGCAGTTTCTTTCCTCAATCAGGTTGCCTAGAATTGTTAAGCCATGTCAGTGATGGTCCCTTTAGTTTCCATTCATTTAACAACGATGACACGAGCATTTTTAATTTTCCAGGGTACAAAGTTAGGATCAAAAGAAAATGGTGGTCATATTGGATTGAGTCTTTGAGACAAACAAAGAAGAGAGGCAAATCATAGTCAAAAGTAAGTTCAATTTAAATATTAATGACCAACAGTGGCCAAATTTGGCCAATGGGACTATAAAAAGTACAAATATAAGATAAAGTAAGCATTGGGAATGCCGAAGCATCTCCCAAAACAAGAGTAAGCAAAACGGAAGGTGAGTCCCAAAGCAACTCTGAGAATAAGCGGGAGGAGCAATATGAGGAGAAAATGCTACGAAGAGATAAGACCAAGCACTAAGAAGCCCATGTACAAGATGGATGATGACCAGAGAGAAGCCTTAAATGAAGAAATCTGTCAACCTACAACTCTCCTAACACCCAAGGCTGGTACAAAGTTGGTAATAGTTTTTCCTGCCATCCACTGGTGGAGTGCTATGGAGTCTGCACTGCCTGACTGACCTCATGATAAAGGTTTAAATTATTAAATATTGGCAAAGGTAAAATAATTTCTTTTAAGGTGTTTACACGGTGAAGTAGTTTATTTCATTATTTGGCAAACCAGAAGTGGTGCATTTCTTGAAGAACGGAGTCCATAATATAAAAGAAACACCAACAACGTATTCCGAAACTCAAAAACAAAAAAAAATTAAGCTTCATTAAACAAGCTTCCATTTCTTGTACATTGTTTAAACAGAACACATGGTTTAAAAGGAAAGATATGTAAACATGAGATATGTAACTCAAAATATACATGTTTACCTAAAAAATGCTACACAAGGAATTTAACATTCGAGACTGCAGAGAAGAGCAATTTATTCCTATCGTGAACTTGGATTGCTGTATGTACTAGCAGTCCTGCAGAAGGTCCTTAAAATGCTTCATTAAGTAAAAGTGTCTTTTGCTTGGTAGTATTTCAGACAACCAATAGCTGGATCAAAAATTGATACTGAGGCTATTAACGTAGGAGAGCATATAGGTTGATGTTGATTTACCAAAAAACACACACCAGTTTGGGAGTTTTTCCAATATCTGGGACACTTTAGGTGTAATGGTCTTCATGTCTGTTCTCAACTTTATTAGAAGATCACTTTTTCTGTTTTGATGTGCACTCATCCTGGACAATGGGTTTGTGGAGTTTTGGTGCCAGAATAAGGTAAGAAAGAAGTATGTTGGCCCATCCATTTCACTTGCAAATTGGATTGTATGCCATCCATCAATTCCAAAAATGTCATCTTCTGGAACCAAAGTTTCACGTGTACCTGTCACATTAAAGGGAGGACTAAATTATATTGATGTCCAAAAATGACTAGATTAGAACAATGGCTCTCAAAAGTACATCACTGTCCATGCAGCAGATGCCTAAGGAAATAATATCACAATAAACAAGATAATACAGGCATCTAGTCTACAATGATCATAGAATTGCCTACAAAAGAGAACTGCATTTGACAAAATACTAATCTAGATTTACCCGACTAAGTTCAGCATAGAATGAAGACAAATTTTTCCAGTGATAGAATGGAGACAATTATGCTGGTCTTATGAAATCTTTGTAAATTGATTAATCTATTGTATTGATAAGGAAATGATCTGAATACAAATAATTATCAACTGTTCTCTGCTCAGTGTTACGCTTTCTTTTCAGTTCCTTCATTGTGACATACCTTGCAAGAGTCATGAGATGCCATAGCCATCATAAGAAAATAAATATGCCCATATCATCTAGGACATAAATAATAAGTAATAAATGTGAATGATACCATGAATGGTTATATACAGTCAAGAAGATAGTCATATATAGAGTACCTTTTTCTTCCATTGAAAACTTCCTCAGAAAAAACTTCCAGGCACTTCTCACATACTGTGAATGGTGCCCAGGGAAAATGTGGCCAGTGGACAACATGTATGCCTAACCCCAAAGGATCCAGGTGGATTCGAACCCGTGACCTCCTTGGCCAATATGGCTTTGACATGGAAAGTCAAACCACTTGAACTAACCCTCAGAGTTTGTAGATATTGTACCCATGAGACACAGCTATGCCAATAGATATGACCCTTCTTAATAGATATTAGTACAGTTAATACAGATTAGGTACATAACATTCATATAGTTAACAGGGATGTCATTTTGTGGAAGGCACAAAGATGCTTCCAGTGTGTTTTTGGCATCTTTCCATTCAGGCATTTTCTGCAACAAAGATACAAGAACATTCCACATGCATTTGGATTTCACATCAAACAAGCAACAGGTACAGTTTTATTTTTTTGGAAAATTCGTCTTATATTTCACCCCTAAACAATAAGGAATACATCAAGAATCATACATCATTGAACTAAGCTATGACTATACAAACCACCCTTTCCTATAAAGGCAACGAGGGCCAGCATATGCACCTTGGCCCCAATTTCAAGGGAGTTTCTAAAAATGCCAATTCTGGCTGAGAACTAGGCTGCCAACACTCATCTAGATTCTAAACAGTGTGCTCTCTTCCAAACGAAAGAAAGCAGTATCCACATTAAATATGGTTGACAATGCCATTTCCATGACAAGGAGAGCCCTGTCAATCTTATGGCAGTGCAAACAATTTTCCCAGATGGTGTGAGTATCCATCCGCCCCAAAGAATGATCCTTTTCCAATGAATAAAGGAAAAAAGAGAATGGTGAGTGGATGACTGTTGTGTGATTTGCCTAGAAGACATTTTATAATAACGGTAGAACAAAAATCCAGTCGCAACCAAAAATGTAAAAAAATGGTCTGGATAAATTCAGACACTTTTTTCTATGCTGATGTAATATCTAGGATTCAAGTTTGATATTGGTCGAGAGAACAATGAATGAGCCTTTTAACCCAGCATGTTCTTTGGACACATGCCAGTCAAAAAGATTTACTGTGTAAAACAAGCCGGCATTTGTCATTTGCCTCAGCCCACCCTATAGAAAGGGAACTAATTTGTGATCCTCATTGCACATGTCATGTGTCCTACCTGTGCAAGCCGGTATTGCTGGTCTAAATAGAATTAACTTTTAAAGGTTTTTTTTATTCTCAACAAATTTAAATTCTTTGAGCTTTTTGATGTCAACTTGCACAAATATTGCTTCATCAAATTTTATATATCAATTTGCCAAAGATTACTACACTATCAATGTTGTTTATTATCAATTTGGACACATACTAGACTTTTGAAATTCCATTTTTGAATGAAAAGTTATTGTTGCCAGCCTGTTTTTCCATTAATCTATAGATGATTGCTAACATGATAATCTGAAATGTTACAGTCCTCAGTAAGCTCATTCGGGGTTCAACAGAAGGGAAGGATCAGACATACACAACAAAAGCTGCATTGCAAAACCAAACATCAATTGGCTTAACCTTCTGAGATGACATTCCCATGAGGTGCACAACTCATTTGAACTAGGTAGTCCTCACGCAGTTTCCTGTATGGAAACATACCCAATTAAAGTTTCTGGGCAGATCAGTTGGATATGCCAGTTCCATACTCAAAAAATTTCCTTTTTATTCTTCTAAAATTAGGATTGGGTGGGCCCCATATTCTAGAAACTTGAAAAATAAATAATTACTAAAAAACAAAGAAATGATATATATACACACACTGCCATTAAAGGACAGAACTGAGGTACATCTTTCAAATTCCAGCAGACCTGCAGTCCCCCTCTAAGGAGACGATAAAATTCAATTTTGATGGGGACTCTAAAGGCAACCCAGCGCACAGCACCAGAAATGAAAATTCCCTTCTGTGCACCAGAGTCCCTGAAGATATTTCCCTTCCCTTCTAGTGCTCTGCCGACTGGCTAGAGAATCTCTTCCACTGGGAACCAGGGACTTCCACATCAATATGGGTTCCTTTCCTCTCAACCCTTACCCATAAACCAATCAAGGCATCAGGCTATTTTCATGAAAGCCATGCTTGGCAGCAGGCTATAGTAACCTCATCACAGAGGAGTGTAAAACCAAGAGAATCATTCACTATGAACCCCCTTCAACGACCCAAGGTCTTGGTTTATCTATGCAAGGCAAAATGAAACCAAGTGCTTCATACTAAGTCTTCCTATCTCTTGTTAGGGACATCTATCCTCAAGGTAGGTACACAATAAATGAACATGAATACAAGGTTGAGGCATAGGTTCAGTCCTCTTAATGCCTTAGACCCCCCTTTCTTCCCCTCTCATGTACTCATGGTGCCCTAATCTCTTCTTGGTCTTCCCTGTTTGCAGCTAATTAATGAGAGTTGTATTATAGTTTCAATGTGCATTCTTAAAATTCTTTCCATATAGGTCCAGGATCACAGCCAATTCAGCTTTACATTTACATTCAAGTCTGGGGCCAAACTGGGGCATTACATTCCTCCCAACCCCCATTAAATTATGCACTGTCCTTGATACAGTTCTCAGGCTCTATATACATCATACTAACAAGATTTAAAATACAAAATATTCAGTTTCTATGTACAATGTCAAATTTGAAGCCTTCAGCTTATGTACAGTACCCAAAATTTTAAAACAAGAATGAATATGTTTCCTGCATTGCATCTTCTAGCCCCCAAGTTGCTTCTTTAGGATCAAGGTGCTTCCATTACACTTTTTTACATTTCCTATGGCCTAGCTCCAAGGTACCATCACCTTCTTGTCTAGGATACACATTGGTTTCATTTAGAACTCTCCCTCTAGTTCCACCTTTAAATTTGACCATATTTAATTTATTTCCTACTAGATGATCCTTCAATGTTGCATAAATCCAAGGAACATTCATTGCCGCATGGTCCATTGTAGCTACTTCTTGTATGTTGTGCAAAGTCCTCATTTGGTTACCTTGCTGAGAATTGTCTCTATATAGATGTTCTCCTGCACAACCCAACATTTAAATTGGGGTCTCCAAAGGTTCAACCATCTTGGTGTCATTTAGAGCTGGTTGACCTAGCTGAAACATGTTGAGACTGCTGCTTTGATCTTGTTCTGATTTCTTCTTATCCTTCCAAGACTTTTGAAAACCCATCTCACCTTTGATTTAATCATACAAGTACTTTTACTTCCGGATTACATCTTCAAGAGTCTTAGGTTCATCAAACTAAATCCTATCCTTATAAAATAAGGGTAAGCCACATAGAAAATGTTAATCTTTAAGTTCTTGTCTCAAATGCACTCAACATATCTCAACAACTATATAAACTTTGCTTCATACTCCTGCATGGTCTTATTCCCCAATTTAAGTTCAAGAAATTCTTGCATTTTCTTTCAACCTAACCTACCTACCTAACTTGACTAATTAACCATGCTGGTTGACAAATTCTCAGCCCAACTTTCCAAGGATTGTCTCTATATAGATGTTCTCCTGCACAACCCAACATTTAATTTGAGGTCTTACTCTTTTTTCCAAGGGTTCAACCATCTTTGTGTCATTTTGAGCTGGTTGACCTTGCTGAAATGTGTTGAGACTGCTGCTTTGATCTTGTTTTGATTTCTTCTTATCCTTCCAAGATTTTTGAAAACCTACCTCACCTTTGATTTGATCATACAAGTACTTTGCCTTCTGGATTACATCTTCAAGAGTCTTAGGATCATCAAACTAAATCCTATCCTTATAAAATAAGGGTAAGCCACGTAGAAAATGTTAATCTTTAACTTCTTGTGTCAAATGCACACAACATGTCTCAACAGCTCTAGAAACTTTGCTTCATACTCCTGCATGGTCTTATTCCCCAATTTAAGATCAAGAAATTCTTGCATTTTCTTTCAACCTAACCTACCTACCTACCTTGACTAATTAACCATGCAGGTTGACAAATTCTCAGCCCAACATTCTGATGATTGTCTCTATATAGATGTTCTCCTGCACAACCCAACATTTAATTTGAGGTTTTACTCTTTTTTCCAAGGGTTCAACCATCTTTGTGTCATTTTGAGCTGGTTGACCTTGCTGAAATGTGTCGAGACTGCTGCTTTGATCTTGTTTTGATTTCTTCTTATCCTTCCAGGACTTTTGAAAACCTACCTCACCTTTGATTTGACTATACAAGTACTTTGCCTTCCGGGTTACATCTTCAAGAGTCTTAGGTTCATCAAACTAAATCCCATCCTTGTAAAATAAGGGTAAGCCACATAGAAAATGTTAATCTTTAACTTATTGTCTCAAATGCACCCAACATATCTCAACAACTCTAGAAACTTTGCTTCATACTCCTGCATGGTCTTATTCCACAATTTAAGTTCAGGAAATTCTTGCATTTTCTTTCAACCTAACCTACCTATCTACCTTGACTAATTAACCATGCTGGTTGACAAAGTCTCAGCCCAACAACCAGATATCTTAGGAGGATGACCAAACTCAATAGCAATATGGGGTTCAGGTGACAGATGATGTCATTATAGTGCTCAAATAAATACTTCTAAAGGAAGCATTTTTAAACTGCTTCCAGGTGATTTTCGTTTTGTTACCCCTAGTTCTGCAGGGGTGATTTGATGATCAGTCTTGTTTGTGATCCTATCACAAATTGCTTGCCATAGAGGAGCGCTGTGGATTTTCCATAGATCATTGGTCAAAGATGCTCCCAGTAAGCTCAATTGGTTCTTGTGCCTTGGATGTGCCTAGTTGAGATGGTGTCAAATGTGCTAGTGCTGTAATATTTCTCACCTGTATTGACACTTGGGATGTTGCCTTTTATGTTGATTTGACCATAAGATGTTGCTTTTATGCTTGGATCATGGCTCATAATAGTTAAAAGTGTTATTCATTACTTTGAAGTTAGGAGTACCATGATGTTATCAAAATTTTACTATGTTACTGGATCCACCACCCCAATGTGTAGGATCCGCGGCTCCACGGATCCGATACATATTCGGATCGGATCCGCCTCGGATCCACCATGGAAATGGATCCCATGCAGAAGGAAACGTATCTTGGTCCCATGAAACAGATCATGGTCCCATGAAACGGATCCTATGAAAAACAAACAAATTCTTGAAATTTTCAAACGGATCCTGTGAAAAATCAAACAATTCCTGAAATTTTCAAATGGATCTTGCAACTTCTAGTGCTTCTATGACCCATTGATCCCCCCCAAAAATTATTTTTAATGAAGAACTTAAAAAACCCTAAACACCTAATGGCTAAAAGCGTAAACCCCATTCCTGCTCAAGGTCTGATCTATCCTTATGTCAAGATATGCTCTTGAACTCTGATATATCAATATCAAGGTCTTCTCTCAATGATTTTATTCGATATATCTTTATGGTCGAGGTCTGCTATCAAGGGCTGATCTATATTTATGTACTATGTTGTTGCTCACTTCACCTACACTGTTCTGTAGTCTTGCCATGGCGTTCAAGAAAACCACTTTATTCCCTGTTGATAGGGGCATGTGGATGTAGCTCACAAAAACACTATTACGACTTGCTTCAAGTTCATGCTGAAATGGTTTTTAAAATTATCAATATCACAACTTATCAAATTATCAGTTATGGTACATAAACTCTCTTTTTTGGCAATAACTTATAGTTCTACTCTTGTGTTTCCTAAATAGTTTTGTTTCTTCATTCTTTTTTTCTATTTATTATAAAAATATTTTTATATTTGTTTGTACTTGCCATTTCCCCGCCGTATCCAGATCTTGGGTTTTAAAAAATCTAGTGAATCCGTATCTTGGTAACTTAGCAATTTTACCTTAGAGAAGTGTGCCATTCCAAAAGTAGTTGTACCCCTAGTGAACTAAGTAGGTGCTACATCCATTTCACAATTTTTGCCTAGCCATTTTTCATTTCACTAACCCTTTCATCCATTTCCATCAATTTCCTTTTGTAAGTGATCTATCATTAGTAATTCTTCAAGGTCTCATAGAGATTTCTAACGGGATGTCTCCTTCAATTAGGGATAATTCACAATAAATAATTATTAAAATTCCTCTTCTAGAGTCTTCTAAAGGGGGCCACTCCTCATGTTATGGCTTCAAGGCTTCCCTCAATAATATTTTAATGGATACTTGTGCTATGTGTGGGCCAAGATGATGAACAGCCTCAGTAAATTATAACTGTCATAAATGTAGCCCACAACAGTTGGATGGCTCCTTAATTTGAGTTCAATCATCCTTATAATGGATTTAATCTGCCATTGTCCACATGTCCTTAATAGATGAGAAGCATTCCATCAAAGTACCAGACAAGATTGCCAACATGTCTAAACATGCCTCCAAATATGTACAATTTGTCTCCTGAGATGTGAAAGGTGTCCATGAAGATGATCATGCCTCCAAATATGTAAATATGCTTCAGGGAATGTGAACATGCAACCAAAGTGACCATACTGAAGAATTATACATCCATAGCTCCATTCTCTTGAACGCTTTACATGATTTAGTGGTAACAAGTAAGGACTTTAAACCAATAAAAAACTGTGACATGAGCTCTAATACCAAATTTTATACCAATGAACAACACTACATGTATGCGGATCTACCAAAATTCAGGGAAAAGGAACATAGTTGTGAGAAGTACTAATCTTGAGGAAAGTTAGTATGTGTACACAATTGGGCACTGGATACATAGGTGGGATCTCTGTAACAGTTTGTCAGGGAATAGAAAACACAATTTCGACCCTTGTATGGCCACTTGGGTATCAAATATGTTGGTCAAACTCTTAGTATAAAATTTAAATTCCTGGACAGATTTGTGTACTAGATCACAGGGAATGGTAAATGAAAATACGACCATAGATCAGATCATTGGGCATGGAGGACATGGACCTGATGTTGAAAATGGGAATACCAGAAATGGGATTAGACTGTACAAATCATAATTTTAGATTGTTTTGAGGGGGATGTCTCTAGACTTTAGTCAGGTGCACCTCCCTGCATTTGGGACGTGGGGCATGTCTCCTATAATTGGGGGACTCATCCCTTGGCAACACAGGTCCCAACCTGCAACTGTAACACCCCGTTTTTGACCCCAGAATGTAAATATGGATGAAATGGCTAGAAGCTAGATATAAACGGTCCAATGTGGCCAGGTTATGTAATTATGTACATTTTTACTTTTTAATATAAAATCCATGACTACTGCAGACTAAAGGATGAATAAGAGACGGGGGGCTATAATTCCACAAGAGGGAGAGTGAGAAGGGGGTTAATGGGAGATGATCCTAGTGACTTATCATTTAAGTCACTATTCTTATTATTCCTTATTTATCATTCTTTTTATAATCCTTTTTAATTAAAGTGCATTAGCCTTAACCTAGGCTAATTATCTTAAACCTTGGGGATTAGTGAGGAAAAAGGTGAACTCCCCATGAGTGTCATTGGTCCATCTCTCCTTAGCATTGCATGTCACTTGGCTAGTTCTCAACATGCATATAATTATTGAGAACTAGTTCATTCTTCCATGATCAACCATCAGCTGTTGTCAGCTCTGAGCCACTATCACCCGTACCATAGTCTGGACCTATATCTGAGAACAACAGAGTTCCTTGGAACACTGACACGAAGAGTCCCTGGTCGGCCTGTGCTGGAGCCTTGGAAGGGAATTGGGATTAAAAACTCGATGGACTATTAACTCAGAGAAGGGAGCCCAAGGGACTGTTAACTTAGAGAAGGGAGCTCGAGCGACGTTAACTTAGAGAAGGGAGCCCTATTCTTTGGGTTGTGCAAGTTGATGGGGGAGAAGTGCTAGCAGATTGGGATAGCTGTAGTGGTAAAACTCGGTACCTTCTTGTTGATTAATAGCCCCAACTCTGGGGTGGCCCCTATTCTAGAGAGAACTAGTATAACAGAGTGCCTACAGTTGGGAGGAACTTCCTTGGTCTGCGGTCAGTCGGATTATATTCTCAGATAAGTCTCCATCTGTGTATAAAATGTATTGTGCTTATCTCTGATATATGTTTAACGTAATTATTGTTATTTCATGATTTAATTGCATGAAATTATTGGCATTGTGTGACTGCATTCATGTAGAAATCTTCTATTATATCTTCGTATATTTTTATATAAATTCTAAGTGATCATCCTTGTATTTAATTCTGCTGTAAATATTTAATTTAAACAATGGAAAAACAAAATTGAATATCAGAGGTGATTTTGGTTAATAATTTGGGCATTCTGTTGCCCCAATGGCATCGTGAAGACACCGGGAACGTCATAGTTACTTTGTTCTTAATGCAATCTATTAAGGTTTGTGCCAAGAAGGTACAATTTTAACATGCATACCTAAGCCCAAGAGAAATCAAATAGACTTCTGAAAAATCCATATTCCTAGTATAGTGTGGGAAAGCTCCAAACATGGAAATATTTAAGATTGGACAACAGAGCCTAGACTGTCCCTAAGAAAAATGTTAATTTTTTATTCATTGTGTTTATAATAAATGTAAGAAACTAGCAGAATGGTACATTTAAAAAGAGCGACTGCCAAATTTTCACCATGCACTCTAATTTCTGTTGAGAGTCAAGGCCTACCTCAAGGTGTTACAAGTACTAACCTTCTTGTGCTGTTTCCATTTCTAGCTTGAATCCTTTGATCTCTACATCATTGATTGCCATAACCCAACGATTGGAAACCTTCATATCAACAGAAAGAACTGTCTCTCTTTTACCTTCAATTATATTATCAGATTCAACCTGTATGATTGGAAAATCTCTTTCACTCCATCCATCCGTAGTATCATCCAAACTAACGCAACCATATTTCACAGAATAGGTCACAAAATCAATAGGATTGCCTTTTCCACAAATAAAATTTTCATCTTTCAGATATTTCATTTCGTCCGTCAGTTTTCCTGGTGTAACAGAGGACAACGAAATAAAGGACTTGAGCTGAGAGTGATTTCCCTTATTACTTGTGGCCTCCACGACATGCACAACCTGTTCAAGTGGAATGGAAAACACTGATTAGCTATGGTTAATTAAATTTACCTGTTCAAGTGAAAATAAAATTATTGATTGCTATGATTAAACAACCTGTTCAAGTGAAAAGGAAATAACAGATGACTATCATTAAGTAGGACCACTGATCATAAACTTGCTCAAAAAATATATACTCCCATAGAATCATAGCAAATGTTACAAGGAAAGAGCAAGCCATGATAAATATTAAAAGCATAAAAGACTCCATTGCACCCTGTTACTCGTGAAAAGCATCCGTCTGAACTTTTGACATTAACAATAATATGTCACTGAAACATAATTTCAACCCATAAATTGGTAACATATGAAATGATACGACTCATAGTCGAATTATGCACATAACACGGGGTGGTCAACCTGATTAGCTCCCTGCTATAGAAAGAGAAAGGGTTCCACTGACAAGGGTTTAAGAATATGCCAGAATCAACAGAGAAAATGGCTTTTATTGTAGTTTGAAATTTTTTGCTTTCCATTTTCTACTAGTTATTGTTGTTAAATTGTCGGGATCTTGTTTATCAATAGTCGAGAAAATGTGTTTATTTGATTTAACTTCCATAGATAAAATACTAACAGTATCTAAAGAAGAAGCTAGAGGGATTAAGCTGCAGTGAGAAATTAAATCATAGGAGGGTTTAAATCCTAGTATTCCCTAGTACCATGAGATATGCAATTGATTCCACTGCCTGTTCAGCGAATCTGGTAACTCCCTCTCGACCTTTTCCTGGTATCCAGACTAGCAGTGCCTGGTGCTATACTTGGGAGAGGCACTCAAACTCAAATCATACATCCTTCAACCTACTACTCATCAGGACACTACTCAGAGGATTAAATCTCTCTTCCCAGTGCTCCCAATAGATAGGGGCACCACGGGGCCGATAGAGTGCAGCACTGTTTTAGCCTCAAGATCTGCTAGACCCTGTGAGGCAACATAACCCCTGGCTCTTCATTTCCAAGAGCCTGCTCTTAGAAGCATGGCGATTCAGGGAAATCAAGCTCTGTCCTTTGTATCTCATACTATGCTAAAATATCTTTGCAACTCTTTTCTATACTCTGTTGGTTGATGTAAGTTTAGAAGCTATGCAAGGACACATATCACACACCTTGAACTAGGAATCATCTTGTCTCAAAGAAAGGTATATGATATTCAGTATCAAAGATAATTTCAGAACTTGAAAATTGTCGAGCATAAGGATCAAACAAAGGTCTAGAAGAGAATTTAACATTATGCTACAGGTGACAGGTCAAAAACCCATACGGTTGGAATCTCTTGCTGGGAGAAGAAAGAAACAAGACACTGAACCAAAAGCAAGGCTGAGTGTGGAGAAGAGACTCCTAGAGGAAGCACAAACCTTGAAGGCAAAGTACAGCAATTGCAGGCAAATTTTATGGACTTGCAAACAATTCTAGATGAGATGAGATACGATAATTTTATTAATGTCCACAAATGACCAAGTTATAGGTCAATGGGACTAAAGAGTACAATCTGTGGTGACCGAATATTAGTAGAGAAGAAATTCAATCTGTTAAAAATATGATGTCACCAAATGCAAGAAGCAAGTTTAGTTTTGGGAGGGGAGCGAAGTGCTTCAAAAAACACATAACCCCAACAGGTGGCACCACAAAGAGTGGATTTCCTTTGGCCTTGATGCCAATCTGAGGGGTAAATATCTACCCAAAATTGCCTGAGAATTGCGCCCAGCCTAATCCCTCTGGAACTCGTGCCATTTGATTGCGACCAACCAGAAGAAGAATGGAATCTTGATAAACAGCTTCATACTCCATCAACCTCGCAAGAGAACCAAGAAGGCAGGCCATGAAGAAAATCACTAAGCCACATAGGTCTCCAACGCTCCAAATAAGTGTGCCACATAAGCATCAAGGCAAGGCATAGCAATCCATGAAGAAAATCACTAAGCCACATAGGTCTCCAACGATCCAAATAAGTGTGCCACATAAGCATCAAGACAAGGTGTAGCAATCCATGACGAAAATCACTAAGCCACATAAGTCTCCAACGCTCCAAATAGGTGTGCCACATAACGACCAAAGCAAGGCATAGCAATCCATAAGCAACCTATCTCCAATGTGTATATCCATTACACTATGAACAACGGCAATCAAGACACCATGTACCCCACATAACATAAAGAATTTCCAAGCATGGCACAAACACTTTGAAAGTAACCCCAAAAGATAGCATGTTCTACATCTAAAAGAGGGGGCATCCTTTTTGCAACCAATATTCTCCTAATATAATTTGAAATTTTCTCGGAAAGAAACAAATTGGTTTACTAATCTTGAAAACATATTTGACAAGAAATCAAATGAAATATTTTGTCAGTTGCTGGGTCAAAGAACACATACATAATGGAGAATGCAAATTATGGTGCTATTGCTTCAAAATATCACAGTTAGTGAACTTATGCAATTATTGCTTTACAGAATTATATAGTTTCCTTTTTCATTTGACAGGAATAAAGTTATAAACTCTCGTGGTGCTTTATATCTAAAAACTTAAAAGAAAAACCATAGAGATATTTTGCAAATACCCATTATTTTCATTTTCATAGGCTTCATGCTTTCCAAAGAAAAACATTTATGATGGTCCAAAACGTTGATAACTCAAAAATGAATGCAAGTACTCTGGAATAACCCTTATACAATTTATGATCTTTTTACCATAATGTACACTATAGTTGTCTGCAATATTGACAGGCACAAACTTTGCCATTCATGAGAAATGACTTCTACGAAAGACATGCTGCTTAAAGAATTCAAAGAAAATAATTATCGTTCAAAGTACTTACATTTACAGGCCTACCAATATCCGTGGTAAAAGGGATGAAGAATTTGAACATTACTGCTGCAAGAGTCAGTAGGAAAAACACAGAGATTCCTGTAATAATCCAAATTAGTCCACCTGCAAGGAAACAGAATTTTCCAAAATGTAATGACAATTCCTGTAATATGCAACATGCTTTCATCCAACCCTAATGATACACTTATTTTCAGAACCTGATCTTAATTAAACAAAACCTAAAAGATTGGTTAAGAATGTGTGATAGAAAGGAGAATAGGCAACAATTTGACATGGAATAAAACAGAAGTATGTCGAGTATAAATGCTTTATTGGGTCTCTTTGACCACTCATATTTTGATTTGTAGGGCTACCTTCACAAAAACTATTTGGATGCAACAAAGCAAAGAAATTATATTTATATCATGGGAAGACCCAAAAGTAATCAATCAAACAGATATTTACAGATATGCTACATATCATAAAGTAAGTGCCTTCAGCAACTTATCAAACAGTAGGAAAAAAAGACACAAAAACATAAAATATCTCAAATCTGGTGCCAAATGTAACAACCAGTGATAGGTTGTTACATTTGGCACCAGGTTTGAGATATTTTATGCACCAGGATTTTATTTTATTTAATATATATATATATATATATATATACACACACTAATAAAAGAATATTATAAAAATGTTTAAAATGTTTAAGTTAAACTGAAAGGAATGCCTTTTCAATGAAAAGGCACCAAGACCCTCTTCAATATGTATTTATATCCCAAGTCTTTCATTTGTAATTCATCATTCATATTTTATCAACATTTTATATATACAATTGACTTTATCAAATAAAGTTTCAAGTTTCGGCTACAGATGACTTAGAGCCTGAAAATATGGAGGGTTGAGAATGAAGAACCACAGCAATTATTGCCACAATTGTGAATTTTCCCAAGGTTTATGGGCAATATCTACTGATGCACGAAACAAAATAAACACCTCCCAACATAAAACTCAATCTGAAAAGCATATGCTGAATCTAAAGAATTTAAAGGGATTTGTTGACTTGATCCTTCAAGCAGGGTAGAAGTCCAACCAACTGGAAAGGAATTTCACATAGAGGAGTTTGTTCTACTAAAATATTAGATATTTTCCAAAAAGGTGGTCTGTTGGATACCAGACATGGACATGACGAGAAAAGGTGGAAACCTGGGAAAACTATAGTGAGATGCACTTTCAGAATATTATAAAGAGAAGGAACAATCACGAACCTGACGAATGTGCATATGGAAGAAAATACACAAGCACAAGGCAAACAATAGCTGTAACCAGGACAGCAACTATAACACTTCCAAACCATTCTGGACTGCCACCTGGATTTCTGTAAATACCAACAGAAAGAAAGGAGTTTTCAGAACAGATCTACTGCAGCAACTGAACACAGCACTCTTCAGAATTCCATTGCACAATTATATTTTATTCTATAAAACCCTTTCCATTTCAATATTTCAAAGGAAAAATGCTAGTTTAAACACACTCTAAATGAACCTTTTTATAAATTATGAAGGTCAGGTCCTACAAAGTTACAAACTAAGAATTTTTTTCATCCATGATATTGTTGCAACATGAATCAGACATCAGCATAGAAAATGAAATTGAAATTGACATCATACTAACATCCACTTATGACCAAAGAAAGGGTCAATGAGACAATAGTATGGGTGGTACAATCAGCAAGTAAGGATGGCACATCTCCCGGAAAGGTAACTTTGGCACCACTCATTTCACTTTTTTTCTTACATGTTTTTGCAAATTTTCCCAGAAATGTGATTGCAGTGCTGGGGTGTTTGGTATCAGTTTCCATCCCAGAAATGTAGGGTGGAGGATTTTCAAGCGACTGCTGGGTTTACGCTTAGTGTGCAGATGGCTGATCTTCTGCTATTTCATTAGCAAAGCTTGACACGAGAGGTTACTATGAAATTTCATCAAGGAAGAGGGAGGGAGTCATATGCTGTTAGGCACAAACCACCCATTATAGTATTGAATCTTAACTACTTTGGTAGCAGGTGCCGAGGCAGTGAAGACTTCATGAGTGCACATTATATTGTGGGATGAAGAATCATTCTAGGATACTTGTTTGATGCGTTAGTTTTTTTTCCATGAAAAAAAGTTTTATATTCGATATTTCTAAGGTGAAATCGGAATATACATTGTACTGCCTTTTCAGCTCAAAAAATAAACAGTCTTAGCAGATTCTTCATACTGTCTCTGTTCGTATTCTACCCCTACTGTGATATACAGTCTTCCAGGCTCCTTGAAGGCAGCCTTTACATTACCATGTCAAAAAATCTTCATCCAGCGCAGAGGCTACAGCACTAAAAAGTTGCATATACATCTCATATCAACAAAAATACCAGCTAGCTTTAAAATTTCTTTGATGGGTTAGTTATGAAGACATGGATTTGATTTTAAAAGTAGGTTCTCCATTGGGAGGCTTACTCTGTCAGCTATACAACATTCCCTAGCAATATGTGATGGTTAACTGCCCCTTACCTATATGCGCTAGTGTTTCAAGTGTGGAGAATTGAGGTGTTAAAATGGAGGATATTAAAATCTCCACCACTTAGAATAAAGTCACCCTCAAGTTCATCTTTCCCATGAGGAATGTTGATTGCAAGTTCCAAGCTCTAGAAGATCTGTCTTCTGATATCTTTAACAGTTTGGCACCTTGATTCATATCAAGGTGCTTTGGAAAACCGTCCAATATAGTATGCCAAAAACCATCCATAGTTTTGGAAATCCTTCAGTGCTTCTAGAAGGAAAACAAAGGGTTAACTTGAGCCTTAAAGCTATTTAAGGATGGACCTGATTCTGAGGTCGTGTTCAAGTTTGTTGTGTTGAGTTTCGCATCTCGGGGGCATGTAACAAAATTTGTTCTGGATTAAAGTGGCAACGACATACTGTCTCTTTATTAGTACGCTTGTATGTAGACTTCTTGATTAGGACTACACATGCCAAATGTTTAACATAGCTAAGCATCCTGCTTATTCTTTAGGTACAAGCATTGATACCTACCAAAGACAGTTTCAACTACCAATGAATCTCTACAATAATGTCTAAATAAGTGTTAGATAATGTATAAACAAGTGATAAATAAGTTCCCACCATAATGGTTTGACTAATTAAAGTTGTCATTGCCCAACTACATGCCTTTTACATATTACTGGTCTAGAAACTTGTACCAACTTAATGCTACTGACTAATGGTGATAGTATTTACCTATACATTTTAAGATTCCTTTTTCGAATTATTTGAGGGTCTAGAATTATTCTTAAGAGGGTTTAGATTTATTCTTAAGAGTCAAGGATTTTGGTAAATATCCTTTATAATTTCAAATACATTAAACATGTTCTATTCATACACAAGATGAGTTTAATATATGTCTCATAGAAACCAAAATGAAATGCAAGGGAATTGAAGAAGGAACCTATCAAAGCGGATTATAGTTCCAACAATAATCTCCACCCCCCGGATAAATATACCAGCAGTGAGAACCACAGGTGGTATGAGACCAAGAATTAATGATGAAGCTTTTAACTCTTTAGGTTGTCGCATTGGTGACAAAGTTGCTTCCGCTAGACCATCTGCAACAGTCAGAGAAGTATGTACAAAATGAGCTGTCTGAAGTTTGAACCACAAAAGATGCATATTGATAAAACATGCAATTCTTCATTTAATCTCTAATCAGCTACTTCTAATAACCCCAATTCGAAGTAACTGGAAAGGAAAATGTTTGAAAATTTTACATGCCACTGCTGGTGAAACAAGCCAAATAAAAGCTATGAATGAAGAACCAGCCCTAACACGAATTCCCAGCATCAACATTAATAGCCACTGTACAAGGCCAGCTTTAAATAACCACCTCTGAGCCTCCCACTTGATGGAATCCAATTGATATTTACTAACGCCCTCATTGGTGGACAGCTCATGTTTTTTCATCTCTACTCGCAACAAGTAGCTCTGCAGTGTAATATATCCCAAGTGATGACCAAAAAGAGCACCGAGTAATGCAGGTGCACCAAATAGGCCTACCAGTAACCATGGATTTGCTATATAGGGAAATGGAGATGAACATAGATGTGGCAAGACAAAAGCGACTAAAGAAGAAAAGCTCAGAGATAGGGTCCATGTCATCAAAATACTCAGGCAGGCAAAGGAGAGGGACATCATAGCTCGAACTCCCCCCTGAACCAATGAAGCAGTCCAGATCAACAACGACTGCAAAATAACTGAGACGTATAGTGTATTTGCAAACTTTTGAGAGTACACGATCATGTACTTCCCCTGCAAGGCACAAAAGAAATCTTGTCTATAAACGGTGGTATTGTAAAGAATTATTATGAAATAATCAAATGTCTCACAATCTAGCCTTCAGTTCAGCTAATGAGCTTATCTTCAACCAAGCAAGACAAGGAAATAAAAAGTATGAAATGGAAATTGCTTCATAGAAGTTCAAAGCTTTTACTATGCTTTAACATAACCTAAGAGTAAATTAAAATATACAAGCTTTTCCTTAAAGTGAATCCTCACTCCAGATGGCAGAGAATAATCAATGCTGTTTTGTACTCATTTCAGTGTTTCCGAGCATTTTGAGTACTAGGACGTGGCCAAGCTAGGCATTTCCTGCAACTTAGCCTGCCACCATAATGATATTTCCTACACGTCTCCTATGCATTCAGCCGAAAAATTAACTAATTAAAAGTGACCAAGGTATGATATGTGTGGAAGGGGACTAATGAATGACAAGATGTGACCTAGGTTATGTTGGCATAGCCCCTAGGATGATACATTATGTATTATTGTTGTACTTTATAATTTGTATCTTAGGCTTAGGAGGAATTATAATTCGCCCCCCACTTAGGATTTGAGTTTTTCTAGCTTGATCCATGTATTAGTGAGATATTAAATCTCCACCATCGATTTATTTTTTCTATCTTTTAATCTCAACCATAGATTAAAAAGTTGGTTAGGGGTTTAGCTACTCTCTTATCTATAAAAGAGAGGGAGCTCCTCATTTGTAAGGGACTTTTGGCTCTTGGAGAATAATACCAAATCTTTGTGTTGCATATTTTTTGTGTCTCTAATAGTGATGGATCGAGTTTTGTCTTTGTAATCTCCTTCTGCTACTAGAAGGAAAATTTTCATCTTCTCAAGGACAATCTTTCGTGGTGTTTTCATCTACAGAAAATGGAGGGCGATATCTCCAATTGGTCACATGGGCACATTGGGGACTCTCTTTCTGACATGGAGTAACTTGTGAATAATAACAATTTGTTTCGGCTATTTTTCTTTTGCTATTTCTTCTTCGTCTACTGCAGATCATTTCAATTGTAGATCAATTAGATCATTGTTTGGTTATTGCTAATTAGTTTCCCTAATCGTGATCTATTCATTTTGCAGGTGAAATGCACCAGTATTTTGCAAGTACAACTTGAGGAGAAGGGAAGGTGATCTATATGGCGATGTAGAGCTTTGGGATGAACTCATCTTGGCAATTTGGTCAAGCTATGTGTAGTAAATCGGTATGAGAAACCCTCCATTCCATTTGTCACTCAAATTTAAAATAAAATAAAAAGCGAAATTTTCTAATTTTATTTTTTGCAAATCGTATTCGTAAGGAAGGCTGAATCTTCTAGGATTGAAATAGTTTGTTCTTGAGAAAGTCTTCTAAACCCTAGGCGTCACCCTTTGGCATATAGCGAATGGTTGTGGTGTAAATCTTATGATAAAAACAAAGTGCATCTCTCGAATAGAACTGTCTAAGGGTTTCAAGAAATGTTTTTTGCTTGTAGAGGTTGTATTTTCCCTAATCGTCGTCCTTGAGATTGTAAACAATTTAATGTTGAGCCCAATTTCATTAGAAATAAACTTAATCTTCAACAGAAAAATCACATTTACTGTTTGAGAGGTCGTTTAGTTTCAACATTTCTCTTTTGTGCTTGGAAAGGGTGCTAATCACCATAAATAACTAAACAAAGCGATTGTTTGAGTTTATTTTACCAATTGACTTGAAAAAAATTATTTCCCTCTCTTGATCGAGTCGCAATTGGATTTAAAAGGGCAATTTTGCTTGAAGTTGTATTTTCCCTAAGCGACCATAAACATTGTAATTCTGAACCCGATTTCATCAACAACGTTTTATTCATCAACAATGAAATTGTATTCACCTTCTAAGAGGTAGTTTGGCTCCAAATATTTTCGTTTTGCGCCTAGAAAGGGTTTTATTCACTATAGATAACCAAAACAAATCATTCAAATCTGAAAACAAGTTGTCTCATGCAAAAATCGAATTGTATGAAGTTTTTTTAAAAGGGGACGTTTCACTGGTAGAAGTCGTGAATATCATTAGCATGACCCTTTTGGACACTGTCAAGTTGTTTTCGACACTATCATAATATGAAAACAATTTTCCCCTCTCTAAATCGATTTTGCATTTTTGAATGAGGGGTCGTTTTGGCCTTTCGATTTTCATTGAACATTTAGAAACGGTTTAAATTTTCATTTGGTAACTAAAACAATTTAAAAGTCATGACTATTCATTTTAAAAACAAATTGCTTATCCTGAAGTGAAATTGCGTTGTGTTTTGGGGAAGTCGTTTTTGCTTGGGGTCCATTGTCTTGTCTTAGAAATCCTTTACTATCGATTGTAAGCCCCAATTGATTTAGTTTGGATGCCATTATTTTTTGAAAGACATTAATCTCCCATAAAATCAATTCACATTAGGGTCACTGGGCTACTTCCTCTGAGTCATGGATATCGCGTGTTTATTGAACACTTGTCATTTCATGCCCATAGACTCCATTTTTCCCAATGGAAAGTACTGATCTATTACAAAGTCAATTCGCTCATATGAATGAAGTCGTCTTCACATAAGAATACTTAGCAACTTGCACATGCTACCAAAAGTAAGTAAAGTTGAGCAAGTTGCTTCAGAGTCAGGGTTGCAAAGCAAATTGAAATCACTCTTACCCTAATCTTAATCCCTCTAGATAATCTATAGCTAAGCATATTTTCCAATCAGGATTGTATATTTGTTATCTTAGCTTAGCACTACTTCAAAGATCTAGAATTACTCTCTTAGGGTATCTTTTCTATCATAGTGTCTGATCTTACTTTAGTGCCCTATAGTTTTGGAAAGAAGTATTTGGCATTTTTGGTTGAACTTAGGTCTTCCCCATAGCTAGCTTAGTGCACCCTTAGTGTCCTAGGTGGCTTAAAGTGACGAGAATCTTACTTGGAGTGACAACCAATACATCTTTTGGGGGCTAGGATCACAACTTTAGCAACCATCATTCTTTGTCATCTTGAATAGGATCAACTATTTTAGGTTGCTACAAGAATTGTTATAAAAAAATTTGGCGTTATTGTCGGGGAGGCGAAGACTTGCCTCAAGCGTTTTGCAAGTGTGTATGATCGTGTCATTTTTCGATTTATTGCATCTGGCATTTCATTTGTGGATGGTTGATTATTTTCATTGTTTATATTTTGCTACCATCCTATTCCATTCATCCTTTTTTGCCTAAATCATAATGACATATCTTTCGATGAGCATCTGGTTTTGTTCACCTGGAGACTCCACAACACAACTCCACTGGTGATCGATCCTGTCATAATTATATCTCATGGAGTGAGATTGTTTACATTTAGGATCCTAAACATTCATGGCTAATTGCAATCGACCAAGGGCATTCGGCCGAAATAAGGTCTCTCCCTTTGACTTCTTGGAGATTGTTGGGTATCCTCATGATATCCCTTGTCAAGCTCGTAAAAGGTTGCCTATATTTGAAGGAAATTATGAGATATCCCCTGAAAGGCACCTTATCCTTTTTTGGGAAATTATTAATGAATTTCACATAACCCATGAGGATGTACACATGAAAATGTAGGATGCATCACTTCGAGGAAATGCCCAGTGCTGGTATTTTAATTTTACAACAAATAGCATTTTCAGGTATGACATGTTTGACCAAAAATTCTTAAAAGAATGGCGAAACAGATTCTATGAAGACCAAATCCACGATCAAAACCTTTCCTCTTCTAAAATCACAAATAGTATAAATATTTTAAATCAAGAAGCAACTAGCCTAGAAAAATCCCAACAGAGATCGTTTTACCCAAATGTTCATGACAAAGTCGATTATCCCGAAAATGATGATGAAGTTGAAATCTGTAGCCAACCTCTAGAAGATTCCTTAGATCAAGCCTCCCAATTGGATGAATGTTCTTTCGAGTCGGTCCTCCAGATAGAAATCACAAAGTACCCTTTGATCAGAACTGAAGTCATGGCTTACCTCCTCAACCATACTTTTGCATCTCAAAAAGATTTACTGAAAAATGCGCAAAGGATTATTTCAAGCGTTTTATCATCAAAAGGTATAAGTGAGAAGTTGAACATAGCCTATGACTCGAGCGACCAAGATGACATAATCCGTGAAGAAAATCTTGGCTCATCTAGTTGTGAGGAGTCTTTGGAAGGGGCCCTAGAAGAACAATCTCATAATGATGGTATGGTTGGGATTCACCTTGATCAGCATCAAGTATCTTTTAAACCCGTATCATCATGGGATTGGTGCTTAAGTGCTTATGAAAATCCCATTGCGGACCATTCTAAATTTGATGAGATGTCTCCCTCAAATCTTGATCCAAACCCGTTGGCTATATGCATGAGTAACGATGATCAATCTGAGCCTAATCTTCCTAATGTTGATAATATCCCTCATTCAATCCTTGATCAAGATGAGTTGGCTCAATGCCTTGGTGTAAGTGGTCATAGTGATTCTTTGTCCTTGCGAAGTGAATATTGACCTTGTTCCCGATTTTGAAATTTCTCATGGAATCAAGAGCATCAATTTCAAAACCTTTCCTCTTATAAAATTCCAAGGTCAATAATGATAATCAATATGGGAGAAGAAACATTTTTTCAATCCGCCCTCCCATCCCTGCTTTTGGAATCTCCTTCTTCTGTTTCAGCTCCAAATCAAATATGTTTGTGCAAAGTTATCAATAAGGAGTCTCAAGAGTGCCAAGTGATTGGTTGCAAAACGCTGCATCTCCCTTTTCAACCATCCTTGGTGACTAATATATTTCAATTCTTTAATCTTATTAATGGGTGGATGGGAAAAGTTTATAAGGATCAGTTTTACCTTTGGCACTATCTTATTTTTCATCATGCTGATCTTTTCTCAATTTTTAAGCAACAAGTTGGAGGACTCTCGAATTCTAGTTTATTAATTTCTAATTTATCCCAGTTTGCTCTACCATTGATCCTAAAGTGAACAAAATTGAGTATGCTAGCGTGGTAGATGAGGAAAACAACGATAGCCAAAAAGGGGGTTGAATCAAGTGTCATATCCTTCTCTTATGTCATTCTTAAGAGATGATTCATATTAACTGTTATATTAATCCCACTGACATCTAGATGGAGGAAATTTGTACAAATCAATTTCAACCCTAGCATGATCTCATTTTTCATTCTTCTAATCTTTCTTTGATACTCAAGCGACAAGTTAAAGTGGCCTCAACTTTCATCTACATTACTTCTAAACCATCTTTGACTTGTCCTAACGTCAACTGTAAAGAAAGACGAATTGATCCTTTCAACGAGTGGCTACATTGGATTTATGATTTTACCTAGCATTTGTCTAGTTGGCTTGAGTAGGTTAGGTAGGATGAATAAGCTCTTTGAATAGTAATTAGTTTTGCTTCTTGTCTTTTTCATGCTTTCCTTTCCTTTCCCTACTTGCTTTGTGTGCTTGCTTTTTCATTTCTGCCTTTAGATAGAATTGTCATTCTTGTCTTTAGTTAGCATTTCATTTTAGTCGATTATTTAGATTCTTATTTCAGCTTTTTCATTTTAGCATTGTCATTTCATTTTCAATCCGGTTTTAGTTTTTATTTTGATATATATATATGCGGGCTACTAATATCCAGTCTGTGAGATTAGTATAGCGTTTGCGTGATGCAGGCACAAGTATTTGGTTGTTGCGGACAATAGATGCAGAAGGTGCAGAGATTTGGATGCATAGAGAATTGCTACGAACGAGAGACATTGAGGCTCCCAAGCACTCTCTCCCTTAGTGCACTTGTCCTAGTTGGAGCCAAATGTTATCACATACTTTGTAGCTGGGAGCTACTACTTATTTTTGTAGACCAAGTTGCCAGCCATGAACCTAGTTCTTACACATGAGGCAAATTATTGTTAGAGCAGATCATGGGTAGATGATACATATATTCAGTGGCAGCAATTATGGGGCCACCCTAGTCACGTTGAGCCCTCTTCATGACATCTCTTGTTAGGCATATTCAGACATTTGTTCACTATAGCAGAGCAGTCAGTTGGCTGTACTTTCCCTTGCTATGCAGATGCAACAGTGATGATACAGATGGATAGCAAGTTCAGTAGCAGTTTCTGACCAGGTATATGGCATGAGGTATATGATGGATTTCATAACTTGTATTGGTAGACTAACTATGTTAGGTTATTGTCATGCATTGGTGATTGTTACCGGATGAACTGGTAGGGCTAGTCACCGACAAGCATGTGAAGGAGAGAGTGACCACTGTCACCTTAGTCACTTTCCTGAACTTCTTCGAAAGTCGAAACCTCCAAGGGGAGAGCCCTTACGATAACCTACAAACACTTAGGGACAAAGAGAAAATGTCTTCTATGTGCAAGTGAGTTAGAGACCAATTCCTTTAAGGAGTCAAGTTTAAGGAATGAAGAAGACACCATATGAAACTTGTAAATGCAGTTAGTACATACACTTCAGCAGTGCATTCATCCAGGATAAGCAAATAACCAATTTCAGTCTTGGATCATGCATATATCATATAACAAGTGTGGAGTGTCATTCATGCAGGTATAACCAATTACAAGAACTCATTCATTATCAACAGTGATCATCCACCATTTCAAAGAAAGCATAATCACATGTAACAACAGTAAGATGTATAAGGTATTATGACAGTAGTAACAATGACATAACATTCCTAGTATTCATGCATCAATTTAATAGTATTTACCTTGAGCATTCATCGTTTTCTAACCATACGTGGCTATCATCAAAGCATAGACATCAACAACATGAATTAACCAAATACTTGTGAACATTAGTCACTATTGAGAGTAATTAGCAAACAGTTCATTCAAAGAAATTAAAACTTTTATGTATGCTATATGAAGATTGTTGGCAAGCGATTTAGTGCACTTAATAGACATAGGAATGTGGTAGTTTTAGGTTTGGACATGTTGCATTTTATTGCAGCCTTTAAAGGGGGCCACTGAAATTTCCCTAAAGGTCACCCACAGTCCACCTGGGACTGTAAAAAGGGAGCCCGAACCCTGCAAAGGACAACCTGGCGAGGTGAAGGTGCTGCTCATGCTAGGATGAAGGCAGTCGAGGGTAGGGCAGAGGGTTTAGGAGGTGGCCGAAGTAAAAAGGGGGTTTAAGAAAGGAACTGAGGTCAAGGAGAGGTGGTCAAGGGTGGAACAAGGACTGTTGCAGACTAGGGCAGTAGGCCCAAGAGTAAAATAGTGGAGAAAAGTAAGGGCCGAGGGGTGGAGAGAGAGAAGGAAGGGAAGGTAAAGAGGAAGAAATGAAGGCAAGGAAGGAAGAAGGCAAGGGGACTTGTTATCACCAACCTTGTAGTTTCCTGTGTGAGGTGGATCCAGTAATGGATGGTAGAGGGGCAAGAAACTAAGGGGTGGAACCAAGACTGCCTAGACTCTTAAATGGATGGTTGTCACGCCAATCAAGGCAGCCTTCACTTTATGTTATCTAAGTCCAAGACAACAACGAGGGAGACCCGGATCTACTCTCGACAGGAGAGATCAGACCTAGACACCAAAATAGATCAAATGTGGCTTTGAGGTACGTAAGGTGCAAGGTAAATGGAAACCCTAGCTCTAGGGTTTAGGTACTAGCAACTGATGGAGATTACCACTATCTTGGGAAACGTAACTGTGACAGGGTGAGCAAGGACAAAGTTGGGACTGTCTAGTACCAAGGAGACAGACTTAGTAAAAGATAGGTAACTTGAGTTATCAAGGAATGTTGGCAAAGAAAATGGGAGTAAGGTCAACTTAGGGCTAGCGCTAGAGATAGGAGATCAGTGCCTTTCGTGCATTGGGCAATGGAGTCAGTATCAGCACAACGTTTCAGTGAACCCACCTGGGACATACCCTAATCTATGGACCCAGAAAAGGATTTGGCTCGGAAGATTCAGGTTACAGGAAAATCAACAGAAGGAGGGCTAGCGCTAGGGTTTGGGGAGGCAGATCTGCAGATCTAGAGCCAACGGGAGACTATCAACTCAACATTGGAGGGGAAATGAGATCAGGATGGCCTGATCTACAAACCCTAGTCAGAAAATTGCAGGAAAAATCAGATCTAGAAAAGTCAAAATCTGATGAGGGGGGTTAAGAGGTTGAAAGTCAGTTTTTTAGATCTAGGGCAACCTGCAGGAACTAGCTCAACATTGGGGGTGTTCTGGAGTGCTCAAGCCTTGATCTATCAGCCTAGCCTGTCAGATTTCAGAAAAAGTAAACTCCGAAAAAGTCCAGTTTTCAGTGAAGGCGTTAGGGCTGTTTTAGTCTAAAACTCAAATCTAGGTCACACTGCCATGAATATGGACAGCGTTGAGGGTGATTTGGACTGTGTGGGACCCGATCTATCAGTTTATGAAGTCAAAAATCAGAAAAAGTCAAAACCCTAGCAAGTCAAATTTTCAGTGGGGGCGTTATGTAGTTTTTAGGCTAAAAATCAGATCTAGGTCAAACCAGCAGGAATTTGACCAGCGTTGTAGTAGATTCAGTGAAGGGGAGGCCCGATCTCTGAAACCCAGAAGTGGTTTGGCCAAAGATCGGACGGTTCCCAAATTTAGTACTTTTTAGGGTTTTTTTAGTATTTTAGAAATTTTCAGAAAAATGGAAGGAAAAGTAGGTACAATGGATTCAGATCTGTTAAAGAGAAGAGAGTTACCTGTTGGATCGTACCTGGAAATGTTTGTAGAAGTCTTAGCAGTGATGATCCTTGCTATCTCGATCAATTCTGGAAGATCTAAATGATTTCTATGATGGATGTAAGCCCCAAGCCACCAATGCGCCCCCTACCCTGCATGAGCAAACGTCAACAATATCAGATTTGCTAAGAAAAGATAAAGAAACTAAATGCTATAAGAAAGTAAAAATAAGTAATCATAGATCACAATGAAACTAATGAAAACCCCCTGATCCAAAACGAAGAGAACTGAATGAGTTGAGCCCCCCCTGCAAAAACGCTCCAGCCAAAATGCCCTCTTGTAGACAAGACAATGATGGCAAAAAATTATAGATCTCACATGAATTTCCACAATGCTAGGAAGCAAAAGACTATCCAATCACCATTTGAGAACATTAGACGCAAAGCAGATCCAAAAAATATCTACAGAAAATCTTTCTATTATTCACATCCAAGAGCCAAAGACCCCTTACAAATGAGAAGCTCTTTCCTTGAAATAGAAATGAGAGAACCACAATCATAACCGAATCCTAACCACTTTCAAAACAAGTGGCTAAGATTAAAAGATAAAATGTTCTAATCAATGGTTGAGATGAGCTCAACATACAATACATTGATCAATATAACCATAAAGTACCAAAGTGGACTAGATCACCCATAAAGAGGATACCTCACTCAACAAGAAATAAATGAAGCACATGGTGGGTCCAAGGAGTGTTAACTAACTCCCTCTGGGCGTCCCCATGGCACAATAAAATAAAATAATATTTTAATTCTTTGACTTTGTGCCTCCTTGAGGAAATCGTTAGCCTCCCAAAAGCTCCAGAAAGTAATATAAAAATGCCCAAAAATTGGTGTGGGCCCAATCAGGTGCTGCAACTGTTGGAGAAGGTGTGGAGGACATCACTCTCATCATTATGCCTCATCCCATGTCATTTCCTTGCCTCAGTAGCCCAAATCGATTTCTTCAATAGCCATTTAATCATTTTTTAATCTGCCTCGGGAAATGTGAACCTGCCAAAACAGCCTCCTAGGGTGCCTGCGTTGTCAAATTGAGCCCACCAAGGTCTCTAGGATGGGGATACTATGGTACAAACAAGTGGCAGCACCCCCTATGCCCATACAATGCCCTAGGAGATCCAACTGAAACATCCCCTTGCTCAAACATATCAATCTGTGAAGAAAAACTGCATCAGAAAGGCAGAATGAGCCTGATCATATTTGCAAGTGCCCGGAACTAGAAATAAACTGTCTCATTAGACTTAGAGAATCCAAGTCCATCTAAGGTGTATACTCATACCCCTCACAGGTCTCTATCTGATCATCAACCATATCCAATAAACAATATAACCATCTGTAAATGATCAAACACCAATAATAACTCAGACTATCATCCATCTGCTGCAAGTGTTAAAAGGCTAAGACATGCTCTACAACTCATTCAAGCAACAATCACAACAAGTAGCAGTCATTTCACTGGCGGTACATCAACCAAATCATATATAATGCTTTATTTATTATTACTCAGACTAGACTTTCAGGACCATACTCATTTCATAGTTGTAGCCAATTTGGTAGTGAAGGGTGAAGGCTAAAATTGACAAGGCTAAGGCAAAGGATGACTTCCTACTTAACATCATGACACTTTGGATATGGAAAGGGAATACTCACTATAACCAATGCCAGACAAACAACAACACAAGGAATGGCAGTGCCTCACAAATGGTTGAGTTGTTTAGAGAGTGCTTATTCAACTTAGGCATCATGTCTACATCAAGTTTGATCCAAGTTCATTAGGACCATCAATTTATTTCCATGGCCTATATGATCCTTTGGGACTTCACCAATGCTTAAAAGCACAACTAATCGCAGCTTTCATCCGGGACATATTTATATTTATAAGGTCAGCAATATTTGGATATAGCATATTTTTAACCATGGCTTTTTTGGACCTTTTCTTATACCCTTCAAGGGGTATTTTAGCATTTCATTGCTCTTGCCCTTTTTCACATATGTTAAGAAACATAGTTTTAGCATTTTCATTTTCCATGGGCACATATATAATATTTTCAATGCAGGTAGTACATGAGCTTTCAGTTTTAGCCAACAACATCTCATGTGACCAGGGGGAGTTCTACACAGTGCCAAACATCGGGACAACCGACCAGAACGATTTAGGCATACAATCCAACTCACCAAAGGCAAGTTCTGTCACCAACTCAGAGCCGAGACACAATATAAACAGGGAGGCTTGTCCAACAATGGTTCTAGCGGGGGAAAAGGTCCTCCATGCCATAAGTCAAGAAGTCAATATGGCTGAAAACAAAACTGGAAGGTAATGGATGGGTGGAGATAGTGAATGATGAAGCCAACACTAGCAAGCCAAAACAATCGTGGAAATGACTACCTCTATTCTCCCTAAGGAGGGTAAAACCAATGAGTATAGATCAGGAACTTCCAAGTCTAAGTAGGGATATCAATACATAATACAAAATACACTCGAGTCCATATAATTATGACCGCCAGATCATGACACCACATGTTAATACATGTCACAAAAATGAGTATAAGAGCAATGATAACCATAACACAATATAAAAAGCTGAGTCATAATCATGCAATATAATCCATCTGAAACACCATCTGTCCAATGAGAAAGTAGTGATATAAAACTGGACATCAATAACTGCTCTGTAATGACTAAATGGCTACATCGGTCCTCAAATCTGAGTGTCCTAAGACTCAGTCCTGACATTGGAGAGTACAATAGTCCACTAATACAATAATGATCCGTCAAAACTGCTCATCTCAGCATCTCATATGTAAGAGATCTAGCTGAAATATGTACTGTGTCTGAAAAATAGAATATGGTAGCCTAGCTACTATAGATGTGATAACATCTGGCTCCAGCTGGGACAAGTGCTCTGCTGAAAAGAGAGCTTGAGAACCTCAAAGTCTCAGGTCCTCGCACCCTGCTTCTCGCATCCTCGATCAATCCATACAGCTTTGCAACCGCTACCAAGAATGTACCTGACTACCTGCAACATGTCCAGAGCTATACGAAACTCACAGACTGGTTGTCAAAACAATACGTGGATAATATATAAAATACTGAAAATAAAGATGCATGAAACTAAAAAGCAGAAGATAAATCTAATCTATAACCATAACTTTCAATAAAAGTTGATTTTTTATTTTGTAGGATAACAAAATTACACTAAGAGCTTTAAAGGTGAGCTTCAGACAACAAAGCAAGATTCTATACTACTGCCGGGAAAGGCTTATTCAAGTCCTACCTACCCTACTCTAACCAATTTAGACAAGTGTTAGGTAAAATCATAAATCCAATGCAACCACTTGCTGAACAAATCTATTGAGCTTTCATTACCGTTGATGATACAACAAATCAAAGATGGCTTGTAAGTAATGTAAATGAAAATTGAAGCCATTATAACTCGTTATTTGAAAATCAAAGAAAGACATGGATCAAAAGAAATGAAATCATGCCAGGGATAAGATTGAATTTCTAAAAATTCATCCATCAAGATGCTGATAGGGTCATAAAAGGAATGCAAGTTCGTTCTTGATGGAAGAAGACAATATGATTCATGACTCGACCACTCTAAACAGTTCTTTGTTTTCTCCTCTACCCTACTAGGACATTCAAATCTATTTACTCCAAGAGAATCAAATGGGGACAAGTTGTAATGTAATGAAATTGTGAATGAGATCAAGCCCATTTGTTGTTTAAAAATGGAGAAAAGATGAAATCGATCTTTATACAGTTTCTCAAACCATCCATAATACAGATTTACAAATTGAAAAAATTTATTCATTACGGATGACTGAGAAGAGACATGAAGTGCCTTTTCCCCAATTACATGATAATGCTTAAACTTTTGATTCAAAATTTCAAAAGTAACAACTTGACTAAGAGACAAACCCATACAAGAAGATTTGAAAAGCTGGGACGGGAGGGTGGATTGAAAATTTTCTCCCAGATTTGGAATAATTGATCTCAGAATTTGATGAGAGGAAAGAGCTTTTAAATTAATTCCAGGAGTGATTTCAAGATTCAAAACAAGGTCAGTATCCACACATTGAATCAACATATTCTGATTAAGGATTGGATGAAGAATTCTATCGATGCTGTCAAGACAAGGCTCCTCATTGCAATGTTCTTGATCGAGTTTACTTACAATCGTATCATCATGTGATTGTTCTTCTTTAAGCTCTAGATAAGGGAAAACATCAATAAGTTCGGTTTCAGTTTCCCTATCACTCTTACAGGCATGCTCTTCAATCACAATATGACCACAAGATTGCTCTTCATCGAAAGTTTGATTGATTTCATCAAAGTCTGAATCCAGATTCAAATGGCTTGCATACTGACTCAAATTATCGTCAATTAGGCAATGACTATGGAGTTCCTCTTCTAAAGGCTCTTTAATGGACTCACAAATGGAAGGCTCAACTATGGATGCTTCTTGATGGTGATTAGGTTCCCTTCCACGGATCAAATCCAGGATTTGCTCTGTGACTGCTTTAGGTAATAATAGCAGAGTATCTCGTATGATTTGAATGATATCCTTCTTAGTTTCAACATGAGGTTTTGAAACATTATTCTCGAAGTACTCTGTAACATTCTTATGGATTGCAGGCACGCTCATAATTTGGAACATATCAGGAGAGGAATGGTCCAATTGAGAAAGCACATTGTTGATATATTGATTATCAACTGCACGATCATTACTAGACTGACACTCTAAAATTTTATCAGTGTTCCTACTCCAACTATCAATTAACAAATTTGTGAACATGTCATACCCAGGGACGGATCCTGGTGCTAAATGATCAAACCATAGTTGAACATCCCCTTGCAAGGATTCTCCTAAGGCTTGCATATAAACATCTTCATTGTCTGCACCTCTAGATTCCATGTAATCCCAGAGAATGACCAAATGACTTTCAATAGATATATCATTATTTCCACTAAACTGGGGCAACCTCCTAGTGTAATCGTTTGGCATAGGATGAGGTGCTCCCAGTATTTCAGAAAAGTCAAAAGGAGACCGTTTGTCTTGTTTTTTAACAGCTCTGGTTACTTGGCTATAAGGCTCTGACTGGGACTGACTTCTAGGTTCATGTTGACTTATAAGTCCACTCGGGATGGTTGGGAAATCTTCATTGCATGGGTGAGGAAGTTGGTGGGTATCATAAAGATTGTGATAACTAGATTCATACCCATAGTCATGCTCGAGATCATCCTCATACCCGTAGTCTGACCTCCATCTATGCCTTTCGTTTATTTGTCTTGTATTTTCAATCATGTTTTTGGTTACTTCTTTCATGTGCCTCAGAAATACATCTGAATTCATTATGATTTATGGTATGCTCTAAGAAATTAAGATTAATATGTTGGGCACAGTCCTCATTGGAGTCGCGGGGTGGAGTCGCCAGGTGAACCACACAAGTAATTCACCAATAAAAGATATGTCATAGGGAAAGGTGAGATATGTTGAACCAAGGTAGGCCTCTACCTCCCCGGCAACGACGCCAAAATGTTATCACCAACCTCGTACTTGCCTATGTGAGGTGGATCCAGTAATGGATGGTAGAGGGGCAAGCAACTAAGGGGTGGAACCAAGATTGCCTAGACTCCCAAATGGATGGTTATCACGTCAATCAAGGCAGCCTTCACTTTATGTTATCTAAGTCCAAGACAACAACGAGGGAGACCCAGATCTACTTCCGACAGGAGAGATCAAACCTAGACACCAGAATAGATCAAATGTGGCTTTGAGGTACGTAAGGTGCAAGGTAAATGGAAAACCTAGCTCTAGGGTTTAGGTACTAGCAACTGATGGAGATGACCACTGTCTTGGGAAACGTAATTGTGACAGGGTGAGCAAGGACAGAGTTGGGACTGTCTAGTACCAAGGAGAGAGACTCAATGAAAGATAGGTAACTTGAGTTATCAAGGAATGTTGGCAAAAAGAATGGGAGTAAGGTCAACTTAGGGCTAACGCTAGAGATAGGAGATCAGTGCCTTTCGTGAATTGGGCAATGGAGTCAGTATCAGCACAGCCTTTCAGTGAACCCACCTGGGATATACCCTGATCTATGGACCCAGAAAAGGATTTAGCCGAGAAGATTCAGGTTACAGGAAAATCAGCAGAAGGAGGGCTAGCGCTAGGGTTTGGAGAGGCAGATCTAGAGCCACTAGGAGACTATCAGCTCAACGTTGGAGGGGAAATGAGATCAGGATGGCCCGATCTACAAACCCTAGTTAGAAAATTGCAGGAAAAATCAGATTTGGAAAAGTCAAAATCAGATGAAGGGGGCTAGGAGGCTAAAAGTCAGTTTTTCAGATCTAGGGCAACCTGGCAGGAACTAGCTCAGCGTTGGGGGTGTTCTATAGTGCTCAAGCCCTGATCTATTAGTCTAGCCTGTCAGATTTCAGAAAAAGTAAACTCCAAAAAAGTCCAGTTTTCAGTGAAGGCGCTAGGGTTGTTTCAGTCTAAAACTCAGATTTAGGTCAAATTGCCATGAATCTGGACAACGTTGAGGGTGATTTGGACTGTGTGGGACACGATCTATCAGTCTATTAAGTCAGAAATCATAAAAAATCAAAACCCTAGCAGGTCAAATTTTCAATGGGGGCGCTATGTAGTTTTCAGGCTAAAAATCAGATCTAGGTCAAACCAGCAGGAATTTGAACAGCGTTGTAGTAGATTCAGTGAAGGGGAGGCCCGATCTATGAAACCCAGAAGTGGTTTGGCCAAAGATCAGACGGTTCCCAAATTTAGTACTTTTTAGGGTTTTTTAGTATTTTAGAAATATTCAGAAAAATGGAAGGAAAAGTAGGTACAATGGATTCAGATTTGTTAAAGAGAAGAGAGCTACCTGTTGGATCGTACCTGGAAATGCTTGTAGAAGTCTTAGCAGTGATGGTCCTTGCTATCTCGATCAATTCTGGAAGATCCAAATGATTTCTATGACGGATGTAAACCCCAAGCCACAATGCGCCCCCTACTCTGCATGAGCAAACGTCAACAATATCAAATTTGCTAAGACAAGATAAATAAACTAAATGCTATAGGAAAGTAAAAAGAAGTAATCATAGATCACAATGAAACTAATGAAAACCCCCTGATCCAAGACAAAGAGAACTAAACGAGTTGAGGTCCCCCTGAAAAAACGCTCCAGCCAAAACGCCCTCTTGTAGACAAGACAATGATAGCAGAAAAATATAGATCTCACATGAATTTCCACAATGCTAGGAAGCAGAAGACTATCCAATCACCATTTGAGAACATCAGATGCAAAGCAGATCTAGAAAATATCCACAGAAAAATCTTTCTATTATTCAGATCCAAGAACTAAAGACCCCTTACAAATGAGAAGCTCTCTCCTTTAAATAGAAATGAGAGAACCACAATCATAACCGAATCCTAACCACTTTCAAAACGAGTGGCTAAAATTAAAAGATAAAATGTTCTAATCAATGGTTGAGATGAGCTCGATATACAATACATGGATCAATATAACCATAAAGTACCAAAGTGGACTAAATCACCCATAAAGAGGGTACCCCACTCAACAAGAAATAAATAGAGCACATGGTGGGTCCAAGGAGTGTTAACTAACTCCCTTTGGGTGTCCCCATGGCACAATAAAATAATATAATATTTTAATTCTTTGACTCTGTGCCTCTTTGAGGAAATCGTCAGCCTCCCAAAAGCTCCAGAAAGTAATATAAAAATGCCCAAAAATAGGCGTGGGCCCAATCAGGTGCTGCAACTGCTGGAGAAGGTGTGGAGGACATCACTCTCATCATTATGCCCCATCCCATGTCATTTCCTTGCCTTAGTAGCCCAAATCAATTTCTTCAATAGCCATTTAATCATTTTTTAATCTGCCTCGGGAAACGTGAACCTACCAAAACAGCTTCCTAGGGTGCCTGCATTGTCAAACTGAGCCCACCAAGGTCTCTGGGATGGGGATACTCTGGTACAAACAAGTGGCTGCACCCCCTATGCCCATACAACGCCCTAGGAGATCCAACTGAAACATCCCCTTGCTCAGACATATCAATCTGTGAAGAAAGACTGTATCAGAAAGGCAGAATGAGCCTGATCATATCTGCAAGTGCCCGGAACTAGAAATAAACTGTCTCATTAGACTTAGAGAGTCCAAATCCATCTAAGGTGTATACTCATACCCCTCACAGGTCTCTATCTGATCAGCAACCATATCCAATAAACAATATAACCATCTGTAAATGATCAGACACCAATAATAACTCAGACTATCATCCATCTGCTGTAAGTGTTAAAAGGCTAAGACATGCTCTACAACTCATTCAAGCAACAATCACAACAAGTAGCAGTCATTTCACTGGCGGTACATCAACCAATACATATATAAGGCTTTATTTATTATTACTCAGACTAGACTTTCAGGACTATACTCATTTCATAGTTGTAGCCAATTTGCTAGTGAAGGGTGAAGGATGAAATTGACAAGGCTAAGGCAAATGATGGCTTCCTACTTAACATCATGACACTTTGGATATAGAAAGGGAATACTCACTATAACCAATGCCGGACAAACAACAACACAAGGAATGGCAGTGCTTCACAAATGGTTGAGTTGTTTAGAGAGTGCTTATTCAACTTAGGCATCATGTCTACATCAAGTTTGATCCAAGTTCATTAGGACCATCAATTTTATTTCCATGGCCTATATGATCCTTTGGGACTTCCCCAGTGCCTAAAAGCACAGCTAATCGCAACTTTCATCCGAGACATATTTATATTTATAAGGTCAGCAATATTTGGATATAGCATATTTTTAACCATTGCTTTTTTGGACCTTTTCTTATACCCTTCAAGGGGTATTTTAACATTTCATTGCTCTTGCCCTTTTTCACATATGTTAAGAAACACAGTTTTAGCATTTTCATTTTCCATGGGCGCATATATAATATTTCCAATGCAGGTAGTACATGAGCTTTTAGTTTTAGCCAACAACATCTCAAGTGACCAGGGGGAGTTCTGCACAGTGCCAAACATCGGGACAACCGACTAGAAAGATTTAGGCATACAATCCAACTCACCGAAGGCAAGTTCTGTCACCAACTTAGAGGCGAGACACAATATAAACAGGGAGGCTTGTCCAACAAAGGTTCTAGTGGGGCAAAAGGTCCTCCATGCCATAAGTCAAGAAGTCAGTCGGGTTGAAAACAAAACTGGAAGGTAATGAATGGGTGGAGATAGTGAATGATGAAGCTAATACTAGCAAGCCAAAACAATGGTGGGAATGACTACCTCTATTCTCCCTAAGGAGGGTAAAACCAATGAGTATAGATTAGGAACTTCCAAGTCTAAGTAGGGACATCAATACATAATACAAGATACATCCAAATCCATATAATTATGACCGCCAGATCATGACACCACGTGTTAATACATGTCACAAAAATGAGTATAAGAGCAATGATAACCATAACACAATATAAAAAGCTGAGTCATAATCATGCAATATAATCCATCTGAAACACCATCTGTCCAATGAGAAAGTAGTGATATAAAACTGGGCATCAATAACTGCTCTGTAATGACTAAATGGCTACATCAGTCCTCAAATCTGAGTGTCCTGAGACTCAGTCCTGACATGGGAGAGTACAATAGTCCACTAATACAATAATGATCCGTCAAAACTGCTCATCTTAGCATCTCATATGTAAGAGATTTGGCTGAAAAATGTACTGTGTCTGAAAAATAGAATATGGTAGCCTGGCTACTATAGATGTGATAACAGGACTGAAATTAGGTTTTAGGTTTTAGGACGAGGTTTTAGGTCACCCTAACCCTAGGACATCTAAGGAAAATGATAATCCTACCTATGAGAAGTTTAATTGAGGTTTGCAACAAGACTAGAGACCTAAGGTCAAAACCCTAGAAGGACTCCCACTAGAGGATGTATTCCTATGTGCCAAGGTGACTAAAGGATGAAAAATGACCTAGCCTAGATAAAATGCTGCTCTAAGGGCTACCGTTCAATCCATGAACATGCATCATTAATCAACATTTAACAAAGAGAGATCAAGCAAAACCCTAGATACCTCCTTGTGCAAACGTTTAAGCAACAAATCAGAGCATCACCTTCAGCAAGAGCATTGAACCAAAGAACTTTAAGAAATTGCTTGCAAACCAGAAAAATGTCTTCCTCAAGAGGGGTGCATCATCTTCAAAGAGACCTAGTTTAGATAAAAGAGTAACATAATATTTGATCCCACTTGCCTTATGTTTCAAATGAAGTGAGGAGAGGCTTATAAATAGCCTCTCACACTCACTTTACAAATATATCCAGGCCGACATGCCTTCAAATGTCAATTTGTAATTATAAAATGTCAATTCAAAATTATAACATAAAATAATATAAAATATGGCATAAAGTAGGCTTATAGTAGGCTACCTGGGATATTTTTCCCCTAGGTGCCAAAAACTGCTAAAATAAGCGAATCACTCTGAATGAAAGGCTAGAGTGAGCTAGAGGGAGGGCGTCATACCCCATCTTACCCCGAAATGCAGAAAATCCCTCAATGGCCCCCCTTAAACAAGCAAGAAGGCTTGGCATTGAAGATAACGTCATCAAGGAAAGAAGCCCAAGGAGAGGAGGTGCCAGTGTGTAGTCTGACCAAGAGGGTGCATAAGGTGACTAAGAAGAGAGACCAAGGTCTCACAACTGAAAGAAAGGTCATTGGTGCAAGGAAACAAGTGTGGGGCCATGTGACCAAGTAATCAACCCTTAGGAGCCTCAAACACCAACCCCAGGGTTAAAAAACCCTAACAAAGGGTAGTCAACAGTGCCATTAAGCCATAGTACTCCTAAAGGAAGGGCCAAAGGGCCCGACTAAGACCACCACTATTGAATAACACCCCTCCTAGTCAGAAAATGGCATTTCTCTCCTTGGGGCACATCTGAAGGTGGGATAGGTACAGGTGCAACGAAACAGGTGATCATTAGTTTATTCTGGTTGTTATAGTTGGGCTTGCACTTGGAGTGATATAGTGACTTAAGTGTTAAGTTTCTTTTGCATGCTTTTCTTTAGGTTAATCCATATGTAAAGTATAGATCAGTTCCCCCTCTCTTGGTTTCACATCACATTCTTACTTCACCCATCCGTTTGTTTTCGTTTGATTCTTAAAATCCCTTGAATTGGACTTAATTGATAAACCTAAGGACCTCCTCCACTGTGACCTCTTTGATAGGACAACCTCCATGTTTTTCTGTGTCTCAACTCTGAAGTGTGTGGCTTTGCTTTCAGTCATGTTGATCTCTTTCATCTTGAAGGTCAGGATGTTTGAGTGCAGTTAGCTTGGGTCATCAGAACTGTATCCCCTAGACTCGAAGCAAGTACTCCCAAAATTGTGAAATGCTTAAAGGTCCTTGAAATTAGTTAGTGGCTAAAGGGGTAGGTACTCATCCTTTGTTGATGTTCTACCTACTTGTCTGTAAAAAGGCATTACTGTGGCAACTCCGTTGGCGCTATGAACACGTGTTAGCAGCGGAGCTACAACTGTGGTAGTACTGGGGCTCACAAGGCTTTCCAAGTCCGGTATCTTTTAGTCATGAAGCTAACTAAAGGAAAATCAAATGAAAATGTGCTTCAATGATATATCCAAAGAAATGCAAAGTGAAATGAAAAGAAAGTCAAATGTGAAATGCAAAATTGTGGAATAAATGAATGGGGAGCTTGTTGGACTTGAAAGGGTTATTTTCAAGCACTTTATCCATTTGTGAGACACCTCCCTTCCCCATTGTTCGCTAGTCCAACAAATGTCACAATGGCCTCATAAATGCTCTCCACCTTACCTAGGAGAGAGAAAGGGGATTGTTCTATAGTTTACATTTGTGGTTAATGTGAATTGAAGTATGTACTTGGAATCCTCACTTCTGTTGTTTAATCATACTGAGTAACGGTATTGCTTTTCTTTTCTTTTGAGTTGATCACCATTGTAGGGAATTACCTCGCATTTAGTCATCTTTCAATACTTGTCATGATAAGGATTAACACCTCTTGCATGCAGCATCCTTGATTTATATGCTCAGTCTCATTTTTTGTCAGTTTTGACTTTGTCAACGGGTCAAACCCGTAGCGAGACCCCACTACAAGTTACAGTGTTCATCTTAGTGCCTTTAGAGGCCAATTGGACCATTCTATGCATCAAATTGTAGAAAATTGGCTTACTTCATTATTTTTATAAAGTCGATGGACATAATTAAGTCAATTTTTTTTAATTAAAGATGGAAAATTATTCACAAAAGATAGGATAGATAGCTCCAAGGTGTCTGAGTGTTAGGATATTTAGACACTTAGGAGTTAGTTAAGATCAACTTGTGTAATATATCCGTTAGGTAAAAGTGTGTTTCTTTAGTATGCATTAGTATGCATTTGTAAATATTCTAATCCGACGGTCACGATATGTTCTAGACATAGAGTGATCCGACGGTTCAACTTCTCTTAGATCATACCTACCATTGATCCGTGGCTTAACACCCGATTGGTCTATGATCTCTATTTAAAGAGCATAGAGGGTCCTTGGCTAGTTGACCGATTATGAGAAGCTCATGTAACTTTCTTTTTTTTGCATAATAAATTGCTCCGAAGTAGCTATTTGGCCGGGGCCGTGGACTGTTTCCCTCTCGAGGGTTTTAACCACGTGACAAACATTGGTGTATTGATCTGTGATCTGTTTGTGTGAAGCGGCTATTCTTGGTGTTCGGTCCTTTGGGAGTACCCTGTGTACCCTAACACTGAGTAGTGGGTCCTAGTGGATTTGGTGTTTCCGGATCCATCCATGCAGTTAGATTATCAATTTAGGAAAAGGGAAAGGCAATTTTGGGCATACTGAAGATTTACAAAGAAATTTAGCTGGAAAATTAATTAATTAAAAGTGACCAAGCTTGCATATGTGTGGTAGAGGACTAATGAATGTCAAGACGTGACTTGGGTTATGTTGGCATAGCCCCTAGGATGATACATTATATATTATTGTTGTATTTTATAATTCATATCTTGGGTTTAGGAGGTAATTCACCCACTTCACTTAGGATTTGACTTTTTCCAACTTGATCCATGTATTAGTGAGAGATTAAATCTCCACCATTGATCTATTTTTTTTAATCTTTTAATCGCAACCATCGATTAAAAAGTTGGTTAGGGATTTAGCTCCTCTGTTATCTATAAAAGAGAGGGAGCTCCTCATTTATAAGGGACTTTCGGCTCTTGGAGAATAATACCAAATATTTTTGTATTGCATATTTCTTATGTCTCTAATAGGGATGGATTGATTTTTGTCTTTGTAATCTCCCTGTGCCACTAGATCCAATTTTCATATTCTCGAGGACAATATTTCGTGTTGTTTTCATGTACAAGGAAAGGAGAGCAACATCTCCAATTGGTGACATTGGCAAATTGGAGACTCTTTCTGACGAAGAGTAACTTGTACATAAGAACAATTTGTTTCGGCTATTTTTCTTTCGCTATTTCTTCTTCATCTACTGTAGATCATTTTATTTGTAAATTGATTAGATCATTAATTGGTAATTGCTAATTAGTTTCCCTAATCGTGATCTATTTCGTTTTGCAGGTGAAATGCACCAGTATTTTGCAAGTGCAACTCGAGAAGGAAGGGCGATCTATATGGCGATGCAGAGCTTTGGAATGAACTCATCCTAGCAATTTGGTCCAAGTATGAGTTGCAAATCGATGTAAGAAACCCTTCATTCCATTTGTCACTCAATTTTAAAAACAAAAAACAAAAATCGAAATTTTTTAATTCTATTTTCGACCTTCTTTGGACCTAAGACCACTGCCTCCACTATAAGGAAGGAGATCCATGACATCCTGCCACCTAGGACTCACTATGATGTAATTAATCTCTTGGGTGGTATGTGATTTGGTACAATTATGCTTTGTTCTATCTCTTTAAACCTATTGGTTGTCATTGGTTAAGTTGTTTGCAACGTTATGGTAGTTTATGGTGCACTTTGAATTTTCTTCACTTAAAGTGCACATTCACTCCACTCAATTCCATTAATCCCTTGTGGCAACTATTTATAGTTTGATCCCAACCACTAAAAAATGTTATTTGAGACTTACCCTTACTCTTAACTATTTGCAAACAGCCAAAGAGGGAGTCTTTTGCATGTTGATTGTCTTAGACTTTGTGCAGATTTATTGATTAGATGGCAGCATACACCTTTTAGGGCCGCCCCCATAAGACTAGAAAGCACCTATCAAATCGGAGAGGCATCTAGCAATGACAGGGCTAGGTGGCCTATAAGTATCAGGCAGGTATGCTGGTGCAGATTTGCATGATAACAAGTTCCTGCAAACATGTTTCCATAAAGAAAGGAGGCATGAATGTTAACTTTTCATACCCTAGGTGACTATTGTCCTGTACCTCTTTAATAAATAAATCAGATCTGAAATTTAATCAATAACAAAAATAAAATCCGAGGATGCATCAATCACACCGATGGTTGAAAAATACAAACAGTGAAAACAAGTACACAAGAAATTTGTCCTTCAAATTAGTTCATCATTAATGCTTCAAAACTTACAAAGACATCTCAAAAATGAGGTTTTAAGCTTGGTAATAAGGAAAAATGACAACTGGGTATGAGAAAAAACTGTGCCCAAATCTGTCTGTACAACTATACGACATGTCCATTCAAATTCATACAGATCTGTATGTATTGTTGTACAAAATTGTTGTTGTTGCCCCAACCTTCGACCTTTTGAAGTTGTAGATCCATTTTCTCCTCGGTTGCCCTGTTCTTCCTCTCTCTTAGCCTCTTTCTTCACCTTCGAACAAAACTGCTCTCATGAAGAATGAATGTGTCTTTTCCCTCTACTTTGACTTCCTTTATACTTTAACTAAAGACCTAATCTACCAAAACCCTAATCTCACGGTGAGATCTACAGTTGAGATTAGCCTAAATCACTATTGCATTAAATTGCACTTTATTAGACTCAACAACTAATTAAATGACTTTCACTTTATTACTAAAGTGAATTATAAAATGGATTAGGATGGACGACTTCACGCATGTTTGACACCTAACCTATACGCAAGCTCCTATCCGAGCTACAAAACATCAACACTCCCTCTTAGTGAGGAAGGAAATCTCTTCAGGAACTAAACTACATATTTACCCTGCCCAAGGAAAATCTCCCTTGGTCTCTGCAAAACCTCTAACCCCAAGAAGTAATGCATCGAGCCAATGTCCTTCATCTCGAACTCAACTTCCATATCTGCCTTGTACCTTGCAATGAGCTTCTTTGAACCTCTGAGAAATAGGTCATTTACATACATCACCAAAATGAGCAGATCATCCTCAACAAATATGAAATATACGTTGGGATCTACTTCACTTTTGGCCCATGCCCTGCAAGTATCCACTGATCCTGGAATACCATGCTCTCAGTGCCTGCTTGAGTCCATATAGGGCCTTTTTTTAGCCTGTGCACATGGGACTCCTTCCCATTTACCTCAAAACACTGAGATTGCTCGATGTACACTTCTCCCTCAATTATCCTATTGAAGAAAGGTGTCTTCACATCCATCGGATGCACCTTCCATCCCATAATGGAGACTAAAGACATCACTGCTCTAATGAAAGTGTACATGGTGACTGGAGCAAACGTCTCCTCATAATCCACTCCCTCTTTCTAAGAGAACCCTCTCACCACGAACCTTGCTTTGTACTTCTTTATGTTCCCATCAATTGCATGTTTGATCTTGAAGAGCCATCTAGAAGTCACCATTGACTTCCCCTCTAGTCTAGGCACAATGTCACAAACATCATTCTTTATGATGGAGGTGTACTCCATCGTGCCATCCCTCCAAACCTATTGGTCACCTGCCTACTGAAAACTGGAGGGATTGAAATCTATGATGCTACTCATCAACGCCATGTAGTTCAAAAGCTTCTTCGGAGGTTTGCTCTCCCTAAATGAGCTCCTAGGAGCCTCAACATGCTCTTGAGAATCCTTCATTGTTTTTGTGAACCATCGAGGTCTCCTAACGGAATTGGTAGGAGTTGTTGGCTCCTTTGTATCTAAAGGTTGCTAC
>LPNX010920351.1:226971-264443 GCA_001517045.1 Pseudotsuga menziesii | reverse complement strand
CTCTGTGCTTGCCCCCAAGGTCACACTTCTCCCACTTTCTCAAGTGAGGAGACAGCTTTCGGAAGATTTTTGCTGCTGGTGTGCAATCGGCGGACAACACTACCCTAATTAGAAGTCGTTGGTGACCCCGACTCAACCTTCAGAGCTTCGCGCTCCTCGTCCTCTATTATTGGTAATGGCTCATGAGACTTCTTGGATGCAAGGTATTCGTTGAACTTTGCATCACTGCTTACAATTGTCTCCCTCTCTCTTGGAATATAGATCTTGTAATCCTTTGAATTCTCACAATAGTCAACAAATAAACCCTTCCTATTGGAAGGCTCCGACTTGGTCCTCTTATCCACTAGTAGATGGATGTAAACTAGACAACCAAAGTTGCAGAAATGACTCACCTTCGGCTTAACACAAGTGAATGCCTCCTTTGGTGTCTTGTCCCCAAAAACCCCATGAGGACACATGTTTTGGATGTAGATCGATGCATTGCATGCTAATGGCCATAGAAACATCGACAAATCCTAGGCATGTATCATGGCCATTGGCCTTAGCAACCCCTATCATGGATTGGCTCTTTTGCTCTGCAATCCCGTTCTATTGTGGGTTCTAAGGAACAATGTACTCCCTCTTGATTCATGCATCCTTGCAAAAATCCTCGAAATCATTGGATCTATACTAACCCCATTGTTCGATCTCAAAACCTTGATCTTCTTCCCAATTTGGTTCTCCATAAGAGCTTTGAACTCCTGACACCTTTTGCAGACTTTATCCTTGGTCTTCAAGAGGTAGATCCATGTTTTGCGAGAGAAGTCATCTATGAAGAAAACATAGTATAGGCTTCCTGTGATTGATGCTACTGACATCGATCCACACACATCCGAATGCACTAGATCTAAGATCCCCTTAGATATGTGCTCACTACTTGGGAAAGCGGCCTTGGCATGCTTGCTAAGCGTGCACCCTCTGCACACACCCTGTTGCTCAATGCTGAACTTTGGAAGACATGTGATAATCTCCCTCATAATAGGAAACACTTAGTGATGTAGGTGCCCCATCCTCTTATGCCATAATTCACACAAGCTTTCGGTGCAATGAACTAGGGCTCGAACAAGTTCACCCTACAACCTATACAAATTGCCTTCTCTAACCCCAATCACCTGAGTTGATCTTGGGCCAGACTCCTTAGGTCTAATGAGGACTTGCTTGTTCTTGAACTCTACTGCAAAGCCCTTCTCTTCCATGACCAAAACTGAAAGCAGTTTCTTCCTGGGACTTGGAACAAATAACACATAATCAATGTTGAAAGAGTTACTTGACTAGAGTTGGAAAGGAATGGCATCGACTCCTACTATTGGAAACTTGGCATCATCACCAAGCTCGACATGAACTCTAGAGTTGTGCTCTTTCAAACATGAAAATAACTCCCAGGCTAATGTCAAATGTCTCGATGCTCCACTGTCCACATACCATGCGTTCTTTGAAATTGTGCTGGAAGAGAAGCAAGATACAATTGAGAAATCCTTCTCAAACTTGGAGGCAAAGTCGTTCATTTGAGTTTCAAATGAGAATGCTTCCCTTTGCCCTTCTTCTTGGACATTGAGATGCATAATCGTTGTTCTTATAACATATGAAGCACTTGATTTTACTCGAGTCCTTCTCCTTGATTGTGAGGTTGACTCCTCACTCTTTGGCTTACCCTTGTTGGGTCCTGTTATCACATATATAGTAGCCAGGCTACCATATTCTATTTTTCAAACACAATACATTTTTTCAGCCAGATCTCTTTACTTATGAGATGTTGAGATGAGCAGTTTTGACGGATCATTATTGTATTAGTGGACTATTGTACTCTCCCATGTCAGGACTGGGTCTCAGGACACTCGGATTTGCAGACCGATGTAGCCATTTAGTCATTACAGAGCAGTTATTGATGCCCAGTTTTATATCAGTGCTTTCTCATTGGACAGATGATGTTTCAGATGGATTATATGCATGATTATGACTCAGTTTTTTGTATTGTGTTATGGTTATCATTGCTCTTATACTCATTTTGGTGACATGTATTAACATGTGGTGTCATGATCTGGCGGTCATAATTATATGGACTTGGATGTATTTGTATTTAGGTATTGATGTCCCTACTCTGACTTTGAAGTTCTTGATCTATACTCATTGGTTTTACCCTCGCTAGAGAGAATAGAGGTAGTCATTCCCACCATTGTTTTGGCTTGCTAGTGTTGGCTTCATCATTCACGATCTCCACCCATCCATTACCTTCCAGTTTAGTTTTCAACCCGACTGACTTCTTGACTTATGGCATGGAGGACCTTTTCCCCTGCTAGAACCTTTGTTGAACAAGCTTCCCTATTTATATTGTGTCTCGGCTCTGAGTTGGTGACAAAACTTGCCTTTGGTGAGTTGAATTGTATGCCTAAATCATTCTGGTCGGTTGTCTCGATGTTTGGCACTGTGCAGAACTCCCCCTGGTCACTTGAGATGTTGTTGACTAAAACTAAAAGCTCATGTAGTACCTCTATTGGAAATATTATATATGTGCCCATGGAAAATGAAAATGCTAAAATTGTGTTTCTTAACATATGTAAAGAGGGCAAGAGCAATGAAATGCTAAAATACCCCTTGAAGGGTATAAGAAAAGGTCCAAAAAAGCAATGGTTAAAAATATGTTATATCCAAATATTGTTGACCTTATAAAATAAATATGTGTCGGATGAAAGCTGTGATTAGTTGTGCCTTAAGCACTGGTGAAGTCCCAAAGGGTCATATAGGCCAAAAAGGCCATGGAAATAAAATTGATGATCCTAATTAAACTGGATCAAGTTTGATGTAGTCAAAAAGCCTAATTTGAATAAGCACTCTCTAAACAACTCATCCATTTGTGAGGCACTGCCATTCCCTGTGTTGTTGTTTGTCCGTTATTGGTTATAGTGAGTATTCCCTTTCCATATCCAAAGTGTCATGATGTTAAGTAGGAAGTCATCCTTTGCCTTAGCCTTGTCAATTTCATCCTTCACCCTTCACTAGTAAATTGACTACAACTATGAAGTGAGTATAGTCCTGAAAGTCTAGTCTGAGTAATAATAAATAAAGCCTTATATATGTATTGGTTGATGTACCGCTAGTGAAATCACTGCTACTTGTTGCGATTGTTGCTTGAATGAGTTGTAGAGCATGTCTTAGCCTTATAACACTTGCAACAGATGGATGATAGTCTAAGTTATTATTGGTGTTTGATCATTTACAGATGGTTATATTGTTTATTGGATATGGTTGATGATCAGGTAGAGCCCTGTGAGGGGTATGAGTATATACCCTAGATGGATTGGGACTCTTTGAGTCTAATGAGACAGTTTATTTCCAGTTCTGGGCACTTGCAGATATGATCAGGTTCATTTTGCCTTTCTGATGCAGTTTTTTTTCACAGGATGATATGTCTGAGCAGGGAGATGTTTCAGTTGGATCTCCTAGGGTGTTGTATGGGCATAGGGGGTGCAGCCACTTGTTTGTACCATACTACTCCCATCCCAGAGAGCCTGGTGGGCTCAGTTTGACAACGCAGGCACCTTAGGAGGCTGTTTTGGTAGGTTCATGTTTCCTGAGGCAGATTAAAAAATGATTAAATGGCTATTCAAGAAATCGATTTGGGCTATTGAGGCAAGGAAATGACATGGGATGAGTCATAATGATGAGAGTGATGTCCTCCACACCTTCTCCAGCAGTTGCAGCACCTGATTGGGCCCACACCTATTTTTTGGGCATTTTTATATTATTTTCTGGAGCTTTTGGGAGGCTCACAATTTCCTCGAGTCACAAAGTCAAAGAATTAAAATATTATATTATTTTATTGTGCCATGGGGACACCCAGAGGGAGTTAGTTAACACCATGTGCTTCATTTATTTCTTGTTCAGTGGGGTACCCTCTTTATGGGTGATTTAGTCCACTTTGGTATTTTATGGTTATATTGATCCATGTATTGTATGTTGAGCTCATCTCAACCATTGATTAGAATATTTTAATTTTTAATCGTAGCTACTCATTTTGAAAGTGGTTAGGATTCGGTTATGATTGTGGTTCTCTCATTTCTATTTAAAGGAGGGAGCTTCTCATTTGTAAGGGGTCTTTGGCTCTTGGATCTGAATAATCGAAAGATTTTTCCGTGGATATTTTCTGGATCTGCTTTGCATCTGATGTTCTCAAATGGTGATTGGATAGTCTTCTGCTTCCTAGCATTGTGGAAATTCATGTGAGATCTATATTTTTTTTCCGCTATCATTGTCTTGTCTACGGGAGGGCGTTTTGGTTGGAGCGTTTTTGCAAGGGGACCTCAACTCGTTCGGTTATCTTCGTCTTGGATCGGGGGTTTTCATTAGTGTCATTGTGATCTATGATTACTTCTTTTTACTTTCCTATAGCATTTAGTTTCTTTATCTTGTTTTAGCAAATCTGATATTGTTGACGTTTGCTCATGCAGGGTAGGGGGCGCATTGGTGGCTTGGAGCTTACATCCGTCATAGAAATCACTTGGATCTTCCAGAATTGATCGGGATAGCAAGGATCATCGCTGTTAAGACTTCTACAAGCATTTCCAGGTACGATCCAACATGTAATTTTCTTCTCTTTAACAGATCTGAATCCCTTGTACTTGTTTTCCTTCCATTTTTCTGAAAATTCTGAAAATACTAAAAAACCCCTTAAAAAATACTAAATCCGGGAACCGTCCGATCTTTGGCCAAACCACTGCTTGGTTTCATAGATCGGGCCTCCCCTTCACTGAATCTACTGCAACGCTAGTCAAATTCCTGCTGATTTGACCTAGATCTGAATTTTGGTCTGAAAACTACATAGCTCCCCCACTGAAAATTTGACCTGCTAGGGTTTTGACTTTTTTTGATTTCTGACTTCATTGACTGATAGATTGGGTCCCACACTATCCAAACCACCTCCAAGGCTGTCCAGATTCATGACAGTTTGACCTAGATCTAAGTTTTAGACTGAAAACAACCCTAGCGCCATCACTAAAAACTGGACCTTTCCGGAGTTTACTGTTTCCGAAATCTGACAAGCTAGGCTGATAGATTAGGTCCGAGCACTCCAGAACATCCGTAACGCTGAGCTAGATTCAGCCTCCTTGCCCTAGATCTGAAGAAATTATTTTTTCACCCTCTCATCCTCAATCATCAACTTTGACTTTTTCAAGATCTGAGTTTTTCCAAATTTCTTTGAACCAAGTGTGTAGATAAGCCCCTCCTGGTCCCATTTCACCTTCAACACTGAGCTGATTATCTGCTGGTGGCCTTAGATCTACAGATCTGTCTTCTCCAACCCTAGCGCTAGCCTTTCTTGACTGAATTTCTGCCTAAACTGAGCCATCTAGACCAAAACACCTATCTGGGTCCACAGATCAAGGTCTACCCTAGGTGGGTTTACTGAAACACTGTGTTGATACCAACTCCATTACCCAAGGTTGAATAGGCACTGATCTCCAAGCATAGCACTAGCCCTTCCTGACCTCTTTCCTTGAAAGTTAACCATCCCTTGATAACTCAGGTTACATGATACTTTCATATCCTTCACTTAGTCTATCTACTAGACAGTCCCAACTTTGTCCTTGCTCACCCTGTCACAGTTACGTTTCCCAAGACTGTGGTCATCTTCATCAATTACTAGTACCTAAACCCTAGACCTAGGGTTTCCATTTACCTTACACCTTACGTACCTCAAAGCCACATTTGATCTGTTCTGGTGTCTAGGTTTGATCTCTCCTGTCGGTAGTAGATCCGAGTCTTCCCCATTGTTGTCTTGGACTTGGATAACATAAAGTGAAGACTGCCTTGATTGGCGTGACAACCATCCATTTGGGAGTCTAGGCAGTCTTGGTTCCACCTCCTTAGTTGCTTGCCCCTCTACTATCCATCCTAGATCTACCTCACACAGGAAACTACAAGGTTGGTGATAACAGGTCCTTTACCTCTGCCCTTCTTTGCCAAACCAATGAGGGCACGGTGTTGAGGCCCCGAAATTCGCAGGCAACAACAGTAAGGGATTCTCCCTAGTCAACGTTCCCAACTAGCCCGTGACTATTTGGTATGGGGAATCCGTCCGGTTTGCGGTCCGGCTACCGTAGGTCAAAGTAACAAAACAAAGGCTTTACCGATCGTGGCCCGGTCCACCGTGTAATTTTGTATTTTTTGACTTAAGTATGATATGCACGTGCCTAATTAACAATGCAGGGTGATAAAGATGCGAGGAACAGTCACAATGTGATGCACAGGTTCTTACCTCTCGTCTTAAGGCTCACAAGCATCCAAATCGCATAGAACCAGAAAATAAACTAATTACCTAAACTATCCCTAGGGAGTAGGATTATCATTCATTGGTGAGTAATATATTTTGCACATGCGTTATGAAGAGTTACAGTTAGCTGACACTTCTTTCAAGACACACGAACCATTACAGATATTTAAACAACCAGATAGCCAATTGTTTTATGAACAACATTTATTACTCACAGTGGAAACATCACAAAATATACTGAAGAACACTTAAACAAGAACATAGGTTCAGATCGTTAAAACGCTCTCACAGTTAATGAAACACAGCTGAAAATGAAATAGTTCCCCTTCAACATTGCTCATTTAATTGCATTTGATACATTCCACATTTTGCTTTCTCCAGCAGGCAAAAGTTGCAGTTTCTGATTGTAAAACGAAATAGTTCCTCTTACAAACAAATGGATTACAAGTTTTTTTTCCAGGGAAAAAGTCCTTTTTAAGTTCTAACTTTCAAGTATTTAAACTACAGCCGCAGACCATTTGGGCTGCCCCCCAAACGAATGACCTTTCAGCTCCCCAATGCTTCATATTCCTTTATCTTTTCTACGCCTGCCCATGATTGGCTAAGTAACTGCCGGACCTTTCAGAACTGCTCCTTTGTCACCATTCATTTTGTCTTTTCTTTGGTTTGTCCATCTTACGATCCTGCTGGTTTCAGCTCTACCTTCATCAAACGGTCTGCCTCCCTTGACCGATCTCCGGAAAATACCTGCAATCAAACGACCAGCATCATTTGTGGGAAACACATTTAAACCACAGCAGCAAACTAAACTAACTGAACGACTAATCCACAGGAAATGGTCAGGTGCACCACCGTCATTTTACAAAAGCCGACTATACTACCTCGTTCTTCTCCAGGCTTGTGATAACAAAACCAACGGCGGAAATTGGGAGGAAACCAACATCGGAAGCCAAATGGCTTTCCCGGCCGCAACGACGGAAGAGTCAATGCTATTGGCATGCAACGGGAGGGCGAGAAAACTTTGAATCGGAAATCGGACGGCTTTCCCTTTCGGAAGCTCAATGACTTTGAGAGCCGCAACGGCGGAAGGGAAAAGGCTGAAGACACGCGACGTGGGCGGGAAAACTTAAGTCGGAAGTCTGAAGGCTTTGACATTGGACGCGAAAAGGCTTTCTCAGCCGCAATGGCGGAAGAGAAAAGGCTTTCTCAGCTGCAACGGCGGAAGAGAAAAGGCTTCGGGTGCGCGACTGAAAGGTAAACGTACATCGTCAGTCAGAGCTCTTTATGCTTCAAACGGCTAATCAATTTGGGATCTGCAATGGCGGAAGAGAGCCAAGTTATCAGCCGCCGATTTAACCAAAAAACAATGAGTGCTCAAATAGTTTTAAGAATCAGCGAAGGTTAAAATATTGTTCTACCTCCGAAACAGTAGCCTTAAAGAACAAAAGACTTGACTTATCCTCGGCTAGCGAACTAAATTCACGTCCGCGACCCAACACGAAAAACAAACATGGCAATTTTAAACACGCCGACAATCAATCTTCAAAATTACTCGAAAAGATAGTACGCCCAAAAGGCTCGAGAGTTCAACGATCAATAATAATAATAAATCATGAGGAGGGACCCAAAAATTTAAGAAAATTGGGGGAGAATAGTTGCAGCTGCAACAATTGGCGATTACCTGGTGAACTTAGATCTCTGGGCGATTGTTCTTTGGGTGACAGACTGTTTAACAATAATGCATCTATTGAATTCTTCCAGCTTTCCGGATTTCTCAAATGATAGAAGTGCGTACCTTTAATCATTGATGATAGTCCAATAAGGGAGAGTGGAAACCAAGGTTTTCAAGTCCTAATAACTCTGTTGAGGCCAAAAGATGAGTTTCATTATTATCTTTGTCTTCAGGTAGCGAATAGCTTGGACACCACAAGATTGTAGCATATGGCAAACATAAATATTCGTTTGTTCCTCATTCCCATGCCACTTAAGCACTTTGTGTGCTTCTGGACTTTTGTCCCTTTTCATATGAGTCTTCCTGTATGCCTTTCTTATTGAATTTTAATTCAGGATCCTCTATCCCATAGTGTCCTTTTATGTGAGCAGTGTACTTCATGTTCAACTCACGGACGGAGGGGATCTGTCGGCCACTTAGTACTTATGATTCAACATTTGCTTTGATGTATGATGCTTTCATAGGAGTTTTCTTTTGACTCTTATTTGCCTTTTGGCATTCATTTATTGGCATGGGATCATTTATATTTAATATACTATTCACCTTGCTCCTTTCCATGGGCCCTCTGCTGTCGCTCCTTAGAACCTTTTAAGTGTGACGTGGATGGAGCCCCAACATAGTACTCCAAACTCTTCGAATCCGGTTTATTTCACAGGGGTTAAGCAGGACTTCAATGCACACAGAATTATTCGAGAAAACGACTAAACTGGAAGAAATTCTTTTATACAAAACACACAGTCTGAGACCCAAAAATGTTTATCGTTCCCACACATTTTAATGTTCTCTATGCAACCGCGGGTTCATTCCCTTTATTAGAATCAAGAAAAACAAACTAGAACAAACTGTAAAACATGACTCAAAAGACAACCAAACAGATTATTTATATACAAGACAGAAGAATTCAAACAAACTCAGGAAAAATACGGCTTGAGGACCAAACCATTTACTGATAAGTTCTCTTCCCATCCTTGCAGATCTTGCAACTTATAAGTAGAAGGGCCAAGCTTTGCCGCTATTTGATAAGGGCCTACCCACAACTGCTGGAATTTAGTGTGCTTTCCTTTCTCATCATGGGGGTGATCCCATTTGAGGACTAAGTCTCCTACTTCAAAGTCTTTTGTTCCAGCTTTATGCTTGTCGAACCATCTCTTAACTAACTCCTGTTGTTGCTTAAAGCGTTCTCTGGCTTTAGATCTAGCCTCTTCTGCTTTCAGGATATTATATATTCTTATTTGCAAAACTTCATCATCCGACCCCCTAGACTCTTGAGCTAGTATGGAAGATGGTAGCATGATATTGGGAGGAAGGATGGCTTCTTTACCATAGACAAGGGTATATGGAGACACTCCAATCGCAGACTTGGGGGTGACCCTATCGGCCCAAAGGGCATTTGGTAATGCTGAGTGCCAACTCCTCTGGTTTTCTACCACAGTCTTCTTTAAAATTCTAATCAGATTTTTGTTGGAGGATTCAGCCAGGCCACTTCCTTGTGGATAGTAATTAGCAGAATAATGCAATTTTATCCCTTTATCATGAGCAAAAGCAGTCAACTTAATTGATGAAAAGTACTTAGCATTATCAAAAACTAACGAAACTGGAACTCCAAACCTGGTCATGATGTGGTCTTGTAGGAAGCTGATGACCTCGTCTTCATTTATCTTGCGCAGTGGGATGGCTTCGACCTAGCGAGTGAAATAATCAGTAGCGGTCAGAATGTACTTGTGCTGCAAAGAGGAATTCGGTTTTATTTCTCCAATAATATCGAGTCCCCATTGCTCGAATGGCTCCGTGATCATCACAGGCTTTAGAGGTGCTGCTGCTTTAGGCTGTCTTCCACTACACCTTTGGCAAATATCACACTTCCTGACATGTGCGTGTGCATCTCTAAAGAGCATAGGCCAATAGTAACCTGCCCTGAGGATTTTGTGGGCTGTGGTATCCCCTGAATAATGTCCTCTAGCAGGACCGTCATGCAATTCTGCCATCACTTTCTTCGAATCTTCCTTTTCTAAGCATCTGAGAAGAACCCCGTCATAATTCTTTTTGAATAATACCCCTTCAACAAGTTGATATTCAGCTGATTTAAGACACAACGCTCTCCTTTGCTTGGAATTCCAATGTTCCGGTAACAGTCCTACCTGCAGGTAGTGCACAAGGTCTCTATACCAAGACTCGAGAGCTGTAAACAAAGGACATACCTCCATTACATGTAATTCGGCTTCATCTTCCCAGGCTTGTTCTTCATTTTTTCCATTTTCAATCATCTGTTTGCATAACCCTTGTCCTTTAACTATAGATGCTGGCTTGAATTCAAGGTCGTACTCTTGAAGAGCTGTTACCCAGTTGCCTCTTCTTTCTCCTAACTCCTTCTGTATAAGAAGAGACCTTACAGCTGGGTAGGGGACGATCACCTTGGTTCTATTTTTTAAAATATAAGGCCTGAATTGCTTTACTGCTTTGAATACAGCGTAAGCTTGTTTATCAATAGCTGGGTAGTTCAATTCGGCCCCCTGTAGACCAATACTCATAAAGGATATTGGGAATTCATCCCCCCCATCTTCCTTTTGGGTGAGCACAGCTGCTAGTGAATCATCGGATGCAAAGGTATACAAGATAAAATCTTTGTCAAAATCTGGGCTTTTCAGGGATGGTGCGTGTGCAACAGCAGTTTTGATTTTGCTGAATGCGCTCTTCTCAATTTCAGTCCACTTGAATAGTGCATTCTGCTTTACCATCTGCTGCAATGGCTTGACAATCTGAGCAAAATCAGGTACAAATCTTCGCACGAAGTTTATAGTTCCCATAAATGATTGAATCCCCTTTTTATTATGGGGCAAGGGGATTTGTTCAATAGCCTTAATTCTTTTTGGATCTATAGAGATTCCTTTCTTCGAAACTATATGACCCAGCAACTTGCCTTCCGTGACAGCGAACACACACTTCTTAGGATTGAGTGAGATGCCATATTTCCGACAGCGTTCGAAAAATTGCCTTAAGTGAAACGCGTGCTCTCCTCTTCTCTTCGAGAATATTGTAATATCGTCAAGGTATACTACAGCACTTCGACCAATCAATCCGTGGAAAGCTATGTCCATAGCCATCTGAAACGTCGCTCCAGCATTTATAAGCCCAAAGGGCATCCTTCTGTAGGCAAAGGTTCCCCATTTGGTCCTGAACGTGGTCTTCAATCTGTCTTCTTCGGCCACTAATACTTGATTGTAGCCAGAGAAACCGTCTAATAATGAAAAGAGTTCGGAACCTGAGACCATTTGCAGCAATTGCTCCATGGGTGGCACAGGGTAGTTATCTTTATCTGAAGCTCGGTTTAAGTTTCTGAAATCCATGCATAACCTGATTTCTCCAGATTTCTTTCTCACTGGTACCAGATTTGATACCCACTTAGAGCGCCTGACCTTAAAGATAATTCTAGCATCCAATAATTTCTTCACTTCACTTTGAATCAGCGGTTCCAACTTTGGATGCATTTTTCTTAACGGTTGCTGATATGGCTTGATGCCTGCTTTAATGGGGACGACATGCTTGATGATGCTGGTGTCGTATGTTTTCAAATCTTCGTACGTCCATGCGAAAACATCATTATATTGTTTAAATAGACTGATGAATTTGTCTCTTTCTGCTGGTGAGCAACATTTGCCGAGATTCACAAATTTGGGATTCGTCTCATTCCCTAAATTTATCAGCTCGAACTGTAGAGATGAGCTGTGGGTCTTCACGTTGGCTGGTCTTCTGAACTATTCGTTTAAATCGAACATTTTTTCTAATGTTCTGACGCCTTTAGGAATGAAATTGTCATATTTCATTTCTGCCTGATGTTCCTCATCATCTATAGTGGCTCCTTTAAAGACCTCGTCATTTGTCAAGCATTCTATTATTTGCTGATCATCGTCGAACACTCGCAAGTTGGTGATCATATCCGGTACTGAGGGCCTGAAAAGCAGTTCGACAGAACATCGATTATTAGTGGGTACGAGCCTAGCGGCTGATGTGGCCAACAGGTCAGCTGCTGCGTTTTTAATTCTTGGAATTGAAATAATGTTGAATGCATTAAAACATTTAAGCAGGTCCCATAACTCATTTTGGTAAGCTTTCAAGTGAGGGGAAACACAATGTATTTAATTCCATATTTGTTTCACAATAATTTCGGAATCCCCAAAAACTTTTAGATTACTTACCTTTAATTCAATCGCTTTCTTTAGTCCCTACACCAGTGCTTCATACTCAGCTGTATTATTAGTACAATCAAACTCTAATCTACATGAAAGAAAATGTTTATTCTTCTGGGGGTTGATCAGGACACAGCCAGCCCTTGACCCCTCTAATGTCTTATAGATCCATCAAAAAACAAAGTCCAAAAATCACTAACTACTGAATGTGAATCTATTCCTACTGCTAAGTCTACTATTTTACAGTCAATCTCATCAGCCTGTGAGAAACGAAGGAGGTCAGGCTGAGTGTTTGATGTGTTGTTGGCTTCTTCTGTTTGGTAATTGCCAGGTTCCAACTCAATAAAATAGTTTCCCAATACCGAATCCACTGGTACGTTCTTCTCATCCAGTTGAGTAACATTGTACTTCATGTGAGGCTCTCTTAGAATCTTAATCTAGTTCGGACTCCCTTTGTATGGCAACCATAGATGTGACCAATCTGAGACGAAATATCCATTTAATTTGGCCGACCAATCTCTGCTCAGGACAAGACCGTAAGCGTCTGGTATATCAGCCACCACGATGTTGATAACTTGGCATACTTTGTCATTGGAAGCCAGACGTACTAGGACATCTTCCATCTCACCAATTATTTTTACATCTGTCCTATCCAGCTGGACAACCCTCCACGTGGATGGCTTAGGTTGCCCATTTATCCTTTTACAAACTGATATGGGCATGACATTAATTGACGCCCCTGAGTCTACCAGACAATTGTGCACGTTATGATTAAAAATTTCAAATGTGAGGAGGAAAGGTGGATGTTTGCTTTTAGACTTACCTCCAACGCTGGTTTCTCCGATTTCTTCTTCTTCCTGAGGCTGATTGTCCGTGGGCAGCTTCTCATCCGATGCTTCAAGAGCTTTCAGCAGTCTTTCTTTTTGCTGCGGCACTTTACACATTTCGAATAGCGTAACATTCGCTTTTACCTTCTTTAAATCCTCCACGATGTCATAGTCCATCGGCTGCTCAATGTGGTGAGGTTTATCAGCATTCATCTTTTCTTCACTTGGCTTGGCCCGCGCGTCATTCTGCCTAGGATCTTGGCTGGTAATAGTGAATTCTGGAACTGCATCAGCTGAGGGTCTGTTTTGAAATTTCTTTATATTTCTTTGCAGCCTTTTGATCTTTGGCAGTATAAGACTGTTGTCTTTAATCGGCCCTTGGCTCCTTGTGGCTACGTTGATTTCCTCTTCAGCATCAAATAAGGAAACGAAATTCCACAAAGCCATAGTTTCCTCTTCTTGCTCATTCGTTGCAGTGGTACTTTCTTTTCTTTCCTCATCTCCTTCTTCGGTTAATCTAGAATCCAACATTTGGTTCATGACCAACGTCATTGAATTTATCCATTGCGGACAATTCTTCTCAGAGTGGGGTTGTTGGTGGAAAGTGCAAAAATTTTCCATCCCTATCTCTGTCAAATTCATAGATGCTGTATTATGCGGAGGAGGTTGAGACTGATTATTGTCCTCTCTTTTCTTGTAATAGGGTCTGTAGAACTTTTGTGTTTCCTTCTCTTTCTCCAAGTCTATGATTTTATTAGACAGCCTCTGCACCATTTTGGCCATATTTTCATAATCCGACGATTTCTCTTCCTTAGGCTTAGTAAACAATAAGGCTTTCCTACCTGCACCTTTCTCTCCTGACTGTTCTGGATAATCCTCAATACTTTCTCTTTCAGCTTCCACTACTTCTGCCTCTTCGTAGGTTTCCACCAAAGTAGGCTTGGCCCTACCCTTGGCAAACATGGCCAAATCAGGGCCTAATGCTGAAGTATAATACTCAATCAATACCTTGTCCGAAGGCTTATCTGTTTCAGAGAAATTCTTGAGATATGCTGCAAACCTTTGTGTGAAACTGTGCACTTTTTCTTTTCTTTCTTTCTTCAAGGCGCACAGCCCTTTCATGAGGGCTGCATGAGTTTTCTGAATTGCGTACTTACTTCTGAAAATTCTTTCGAAGGTATCCCAATCAGGGATAGAGTTAGCAGGGAACCCAAAGTACCATGATGCTGCAGCTCCTTTAAAGGGTATGCGGGAACAATCTGCAGACTACATCTTCATACTCCCCGGCCCTTAATCCTTCAATTGCCAAGTAAAAACTCTGTAGGTGATCATCTACTCGTATTTTCTCATTGGGGTCGAACTTGGGCAACATCTTATCAAAGGCTTGAGGTAGATCGTGCAATGGAGGTGTCAGGTTTAATGGTGATCTGGCTCTCCATGCAGGTGGTGGATTTGGTGGGTTAGGCAGTGGATTAGCATTTACTCCTGCCATGAGTCTAGGTGGGGAGTGAGGAGGTGAGCCAATAGGAGTGCGAGCAGGAGAACTGTGAGGGGTATTTGGGCCTTCTTGGTTCAAAGGTAGTAAAACTTCTTGTAAGGCTGTTTCTACAAGCTCTTCCCAGTCTTCAACCAACACTGAGTCTTCCGCTACAGGACGATCTTTCTTTTTATACTCTCTTCTGGGCAATTCAGGGATAATTGGAAATCCTCCAATCTTCTTTACATATGCCCTGGTGTGTCTTCTCAGATCATTAACAATTTCGTTACCAACATAATATAGATGTTCTCTTTCTTCCGGAATTGGATTATGAAACCCACTGCTTTCAGAACTGTTACTGGTGGAATAATCTCGGGAAAACGGGTTTCCTCGGCCAGCCATACACTGGCGGCCCTCCTTCTAGCGCCAACACTGTTGAGGCCCCAAAATTCGCAGGCAACAATAGTAAGGAATTCTCCCCAGTCAACGTTCCCAACTAGCCCGTGACTGTTTGGTATGGGGAATCTGTCCGGTTTGCGGTCCGGCTACCGTAGGTCAAAGTAACAAAACAAAGGCTTTACAAGTCGCGGCCCGATCCACCGTGTAATTTTGTATTTTTTGACTTAAGTATGATATGCACATGCCTAATTAACAATGCAGGGTGATAAAGATGCGAGGAACAGTCACAATGTGATGCGCAGGTTCTTACCTCTCGTCTTAACGCTCACAAGCATCCAAATCACATACAACAAGAAAATAAACTAACTACCTAAACTATCCCTAGGGAGCAGGATTATCATTCATTGGTGAGTAATATATTTTGCACGTGTTATGAAGAGTTACAGTTCGCTGACACTTCTTTCAAGACACACGAACCATTACAGATATTTAAACAACCAGATAGCCAATTGTTTTATGAACAACATTTATTACTCACAGTGGAAACATCACAAAATATACTGAAGAACACTTAAACAAGAACATAGGTTCAGATCGTTAAAACGCTGTCATAGTTAATGAAACACCGCTGAAAATGAAATAGTTCCCCTTCAACATTGCTCATTTAATTGCATTTGATACATTCCACATTTCGCTTTCTCCAGCAGGCAAAAGTTGCAGTTTCTGATTGTAAAACGAAATAGTTCCTCTTACAAACAAATGGATTACAAGTTTTTTTTTCCAGGGAAAAAGTCCTTTCTAAGTTCTAACTTTCAAGTATTTAAACTACAGCCGCAGACCGTTTGGGCTGCCCCCCAAACGAATGACCTTTCAGCTCCCCAATGCTTCATATTCCTTTATCTTTTCTACGCCTGCCCATGATTGGCTAAGTAACTGCCGGACCTTTCAGAACTGCTCCTTTTTCACCATTCATTTTGTCTTTTCTTTGGTTTGTCCATCTTACGATCCTGCTGGTTTCGGCTCTACCTTCATCAAACGGTCTGCCTCCCTCGACTGATCTCTGGAAAATACCTGCAATCAAACAACCAGCATCATTTGTGGGAAATGCATTTAAACCACAACAGCAAACTAAACTGACTGAACGGCTAATCCACAGGAAATGGTCAGGTGCACCACCGTCATTTTACAAAAGCCGACTATACTACCTCGTTCTTCTCCAAGCTTGTGATAACAAAACCAACGACGGAAATCGGGAGGAAACCAACATCGGAAGCCAAATGGCTTTCCCAGCCGCAACGACGGAAGAGTCAATGCTACTGGCATGCAACGGGAGGGCGGGAAAACTTTGAATCGGAAATCGGATGGCTTTCCCTTTCGGAAGCTCAATGACTTTGAGAGCCGCAACGGCGGAAGGGAAAAGGCTGAAGACACGTGACATGGGCGGGAAAACTTAAGTCGGAAGTCGGAAGTCTTTGACATCGGACGCGAAAAGGCTTTCTCAGCCGCAACGGCGGAAGAGAAAAGGCTTTGGGTGCGCAACTGAAAGGTAAACGTACATCGTCAGTTGGAGCTCTTTATGCTTCGGACGGCTAATCAATTTGTGATCCGCAACGGCGGAAGAGAGACAAGTTATCAGCCGCCGATTTAACCAAAAAACAATGAGTGCTCAAACAGTTTTAAGAATCAGCAAAGGTTAAAATATCGTTCTACCTCCGAAACAGCAGCCTTAAAGAACAAAAGACTTGACTTATCCTCGGCTAGCAAACTAAATTCACGTTCGCGACCCAACACGAAAAACAAACATGGCAATTTTAAACAGGCCGACAATCAATCTTCAAAATTACTCGAAAAGATAGTTCGCCCAAAAGGCTCGAGAGTTCAATGATCAATAATAATAATAAATCATGAGGAGGGACCCAAAAATTTAAGAAAATTGGGGGAGAATAGTTGCAGCTGCAACACACGGTCAATGTCATCTCCTTGTTTGCTGACCTTCGACTCCATCCAAATCTCCTCCTAGATACAATCATCCCATAGTCTTTCCCAGTTGGGAAGATTCTCCTGAGCACAAACACCTTGGACAAATGTTTCCCATTGTGGTGGAAACTCATTCAGTGCCCTATTTACTAACTGTTTGTCTTCAATGTTCTCCCCAACTGCTGCAAGCTGGTCACAGATCTATGACCTTCATCAGGTAATTGGTGACAATGTTTGATCTAGTCATCTCAATAAATCTGAGCTTGTTGTGCAAAATCATCTTCTGATTAATGTTCTTGGTCTGGTATAGGCTAACCAAGGAATTGAACATGTCATTTGTTTTCTTCGGGATCAAATGATCATTTATTGCATCCATGATCATCCACTTGGATTTCACTTCTTTCTTCTTGTGAGATGCTAAAAATTGTGGAACTGTCGAAAAAGCTACCACATCCTTGGCAATATCCCAGAGGTCAATTTCTTCTAATATAAGAGTTACCCTGACTTTCCTTGCTAGGAAAGTCGAGGCACCATCCAATCTATCCTCGAACTTGAGGCTAGCTGATGCCAGATCTGAGATCTAAAGTACAACCTCCCAAATCACAATATAATGAAACCCTCGCTGTTGGTCCTTTGTTGCCCGCAATTGATCTACCTAAAGTAAACCCTTGAGAGTCTCAATCAGGGATGTGCTATGATACAATGTTAAGTTTTCATATCCTAGGTGATTGTTGTCCTATGCCTCTTTAATAAATAATCAAATCTGCAATTTACTCAATAACAAAAATAAAATCTGAGCATGCATCAATCACACTGATGACTGAAAAATACAAACAGAAACAAGTACATAGAAAATATGTCCTTCAAATTAGTTTATCATTAATGCTTCAAAACTTACAAGCACACCTCGAAACTAAGGATTTAAGCCTGCTGATAAGGAAAAATGATAACTGGGTCTAAGAAAAGATTGTGCCCATATCTGTCAATACAACAGTACGACCATGCGGCATGTCTGTACAGCGTACAGGTCTGTATGGCTGTACTGAATTGTTGCTCCCACCCTGTCCTTCAACCTGCTGAAGCTGCAAGTTGATTTTCTCCTCTGCTGCCCTGTTCTTCATCTCTCTCAGCCTCTTTTTTCGCCTTCAGACAAAACTGCTTTTGTAAAGAATGAATGTGCCTTTTCCCTCTACTTTGACTTGCCTTTAAAGTTTATTCTTCAGCTGAAGACCTAATCTACTAAAACCCTAATCTTACGATGAGATCTAAGGTTGAAATTAGCCTAAATCACTAATACATTAAAATGCACTTTATTAGACTCAATAGCTAATTACAGACTTTCACTTTATTACTAAGGTGAATTACAAAATAGCATAACTTGGATGACTTCACACATGTTTGACATCTANATGCACTTTATTAGACTCAATAGCTAATTACAGACTTTCACTTTATTACTAAGGTGAATTACAAAATAGCATAACTTGGATGACTTCACACATGTTTGACATCTCCCCTATGTGGAAGTTCCTGTTCGAGCCACAAAACATCAACAATGAAGACAACAACACAATGTGATACATAATTTGTGGATATTTGTTAGGGTACAATAATTTGTGGACATTTATCGAGGTACAATAATGGAAAATAAGATCTATTCCCCCCTAAAAAATGGTTTTCCCAAAATTGCCAATGAAGAGATATTTGCTTGTTAGTATATGATGCAATGTTTCAACTCCCGTTCTACTTATCCCGACATTCAAAGTTCTTACCGTCGTCTCCTTCGTCGTAAGAAACGACATTTTGTCTCTCAGAGAAGACAAGAACTTTCAGCCCTCCTTGCCCATTCCCCCAAACATTTCTGGCGTACCATCCTCTCTCGGTGCTCCCCTCTCTCATCTGACCTTGACCTTGCTTCCATGTTTTCCCACACCTCAAATCTCTATGACAATCCCGGCCAGGCCAACATTCATGTTGCTTCCCCTCCTTCCTCTTGCCACCTCTTCACTAACAGTAATGTCACGGACGCCATCCAGGCGATGAGCAGCAGCAAATCAGCAGATGAAGAAGGTTTCCAAGCAGAGTTATTCAAGCATGGTCTCCGAGTTCTGGTTGGCTATTTGGATGATCTCTTCAATCACGTGGTGCGTGAAGGTTTTCCTCCAGTTTGGTGTCATCATATCATCAATCCGATTCACAAGTCAGGAGCCACTTCTGATCCCAACAACTACAGAACGATCATGGTAGGCTACACATTCTTAAAGTTATATGCCACCGTTCTCCATAGGAAGCTTTCCAGTGATTTTGAAAAGAGAAATCTTAGAGCCCGAGGTCAGGCAAGGTTCAGACCAGCACATCAATGATCAGACTATCAACCACATTTTTACTCTTTAGGCCGTAATTGAGGAGGCACGCCAACGTTCCTCAAAAGTCTACTACTGGTTTGTAGACTTTCGGAAAGCCTTCGACTCAGTTCCGAGAGAGGATTTATTGCAGCGACTCAGAGACATCGGCATCTCAACGATCCTGTTGACAGCTATTATGCGCCTTTATGAGTCTGTCTGTGGCCGCCTTCGCATAGCTCGAGGGTTATCTGAGTTCATCTGTAGCACCATTGGGTGAAACAAGGTTGCCCACTTTCTCCCACCCCGTTTCTAATCTACATAGATGAGTTGGAGGCCTTTCTCCATGAGCATACCCAGGAAGCAGATGGGTGCCTCCTCCACCATGTTCTGATCTCTATCCTACTTTTCGTTGACGATATAGTCCTCGTATCTTCCTCCCCGGAAGGTCTGCAGAGACAACTTGGTGCCTTAGCCCTGTTCTGTGACCTTTGAAAGCTGACTGTGAATTTGAGCAAAACAAAGGTTATGATCTTCAATGAGGTGAAGAAAACCTCGGACTTTCATTTCTTATTCAAGGGGGAGGAAATCGAGATCACCGGTACTTATACTTACTTGGAAGTGCAGTTTTCTGGTCCCCGCTTCAGTCTACGACCAACTTTCCAGCCTCGAATTAACAAGGGGTACGGGTCCCTAGCCCTTCTTGAGAGACAGTGTTTTTGTCACCACTTCCAGGATATCTCATCCAAGATGAACCTGTTAGATACCTTGATCCGTCCCACTATTTTATATGGATCAGAAATTTGGGGACCCTCTCTACTCGAGTCGGATTGGGCCTTAGCTGAGAGAGTCTAGATCCTTCTTCTTCGGCGTATCATCAGATGTAAGCAGAGAGTGCCGCAGCACATCATCCTAGCTGAGTTTGGGGCCCAGCCCTTCTGTCTCGAGACGATTTTCAAATTGGTTTCCTTCCTGCATCGGATTCGGGGGTTAGCCAACTCGTCAAAAGGTCGGGACAGGTACCCTTATCTAGCCTATTGCTCTGTTGAGATCATTGCCTGCGCTACCCATTCAAGCAGAGCCAAGTGTTGGCTCACAGGAGTCTCGAGCCTTCTTGCATCAGTGGGGATCCAGTTAGTTCATCTCCCCCCGTTTTAGTATTCTCTAGATGCCCCCGGTCACCTTCTACCTACCCGACAGGAGTTAAATAAGATCATCAGAAAGGACGTTTACAAGCAGTACGTCCAGGTTACTTGCGTCAATCCTCCGGGAGAATTGCGTCCAAAGATGGCCTTTTATGATGAACACTTCTTGGAGATCAGATTTGGGCTCATTGTTCAACCCCAGTACACGTTTTGCCATTGGATGCACGCTCTTCGGATCCCTCTCAGACAGCTCAGAGTAGGATCCCATAGACTCCTGGTAGAGACAGAGCACCAAATTGATAGATCGGAAAGATCTGCCAACTCTGTCATTTACAGGAAGTGGAAACTGAGTCACATTTTATCTTTAGATGTCCTATATACTGCGAGATTAGACGACGCTTCCACTGCTTGTTTAGGGGGCCTCAAACTCTAGCCGCCTTCTTCAGATACACTGATTAGAGATGTCTAGCACTTTATATTCAAGAGGCTCTCAGGCTTCAAGCACAGGTCCTCCACCCCCCCACCAGACCAGATACCACACAGAGGATCACGACGTTCTTCAACGTGCTACCACCTTCCAGGGGCACCAAGAGATCTAATGACCTAGATATCGATCCAGTTCCCAGATCAGTAAAGGTTGATGGTTCTCGACCAACGAGATCTCGGCGGCAGCTTCGTACCAAACCTTCCTCTGAGAGGCGCTCAGGACCCTCCAGACCTCACCAACATCACTCCAGAGGACGCCCCATGCCCACCAGCTCCTATTCGGGACAACAGACACTATTGCACTTCCCTCAGTTTTCCTTTTCTAGCCTCGGATGTTAGGAGTACTAGACCTTACTGAGATAGTAGTAGAAACGGACACCAGTGGGTGTGACAGAGAATGGAGGGAAAACCTAAGCTTCTTCACCCCTTTGCAGGGTTACAGTGTTGAGACTGGGGCGAGAGCTCTCCCATGCTTCAGCCCAGCTCGCTTTGTACACTTTTACTTCTTTTCTATTTTACTTCCTGTATTGTATTTCTTTTTAAGGGAGATCGTTTGGTCCTCCCACATGCACGAATATCATTGTAACCGACAGTCCCGTTGACCTACTTTGTGGTCATTAGTGGACATTAATAAAATTATCTTATCTAAGCAATGGCATCATAAAGGACCTACCACTGTAACTTAACTAATTTGAGGTGAGTAAACTATCCCTTTTATGCCTAGAGAAAAGCAAGCCAATGTCTGCTGTTTTTTCAAATTATATGGAAATACCAGTGACTTTTTCTCACAAGGCTCAACAGCAATTCCTAGTGCCCAAGGATGTTAAAAGTCCTTCATTATAGTACCCTACTACAATACTTCGAATAAATTTTTCATCAAAAAGATTCATTGCTATTATGTTTCTAACATTTCAACAATGCCAGAAAAACAAAACGACAAGGAAAATAGATAAGATGTTTGCGTCTTACCAGCACGTCAAAATAGACAACCTGGGACTGTTCAGATCCCTTCTCAATATTATTTGCTTTAAGGTTTTGCAAATGAGGTGAGGTTACAACTTCAAGTAATAAAGCGAGCATATTGTCTCCAAGATGCTGAAGGGAACCAGGCTGCAGAAGTTCCAATTTGTCATTCTGCAGAACACAAACTAAACATATTAGCATTACTTCATCGAACGCAATCAAGAATTCAATCCATTATTTCTATTAAGTATCACAAGCCCATATGATAACATTAGAATGACCCTAACCCTTTAAACATGTGAGGTAACAACACAAATACATAGATACAATTAAAATGAATGTTTGGAAGAAAAAAGTTGAGACAAATTGTACTTGTAACCAATCAAACATAGGATTTCTATCGACAAGGCAGATGATAGTGAACAATAAAAAGCCTTACAAAAAGCACAGCTAAGAAACTAAAGGAAAACAAGGAAAATAGAGAACCTTAATCGTACTTAGAATAAAGAAAATCATAACTGCAAACCAGGACCCTATCTTAGAGGATAATAGATTAAACCACAAAAAGATTTCCCACATTACTAGTTTTTCACCCACAGTTACAGATATGACATTTTCTGACCAAGATAGTCATCAATGTTTACAATCTTTGTTACATACCCCAGTGATGATTGTCCTCCCACGTTATGATGGAATTCATTATACTATCAGTATTTCTGTTTATCTTCAAATCAGCGAAATTTGTAACAATGCTACCAAGACTCCTATTCAAACACGCAACCAAATTTTGAAAGAATTACTTTTTCTTCAAAAAAATTATTAGCAACCTATCTTGACCCTTCAAGCTTATAATTGCCAGCTCAAATGGATAGGTCTGTTAGTTATGACAACACCCATTGTTGACTTCATCCGAGCTTTGTTTTTCAAACAGTAGGATATCTACATTGAATATTATAGATCCCAACAAGTGATCACAAACTTAAATCCCATGGACAGACAACATAGACTCCGACAGCTATAAAACACAATTAATGTTTAGCCCCATGTCTTCTTCAGGACATTGAAAGTACTCTGGTTCCAGTTTTTAATGGTTGATGATTACAATTCCTCCTTACAAGGTATTATAAGTATTGTAAAGAACCTGTTTCTTCTCATTCTTGGCATCCCGCAACCAAGCAAACAAGTGGACCCACTTTTGATATATTCTCAGACCTCATGATGATAATGGCAACCCTCAACATTTGGAAGAAAAGACATTATGCTGCAATCTCCAACAAGGGCATGTAAAGAGGTCTCCCCTCTTGCAAAATAAAGATGAACTTCTATCTCAGATCAAAGGCTCTTAAACTTAGTGATATCATATACTCAGACTGCATTGTTATTATCCGGGCATATTTCATCTACATGTTTTGATATAGCACGCTATATTACTTGCCCCTTCATTACTTGTGAAAAAAACAAAATATATACTGTTAGAATTATCACTTGAATAGTAATTATGTTAGATCTTTAAACGAATTCTACTATATCACAATAATAAGCAATAGGATCACTGAAAGAAAGACAAGCACATTATACAAAAGAGACACACAAGGATGGCTAGACAGAAGAATGGTAATGGAATTTGTACTTCATCAAACTTCCCAGATATAGTTCATTTGCAATCACTGATGGAAGACCTTATTTTAGAGTGGGTTTGTAAACATTTTGCTTGTCGAAAGTTTTTTTTTGTATTTGATCAGGCATGTAAAACAACCATTATCGAAGGTTGTTAGATATAACAGTCATAATTAGAACTTAGACTTCATAATTAGGACCTCTGCATAATAACAAAGTTATCAAACTCCAAAACTGGCCTAGACGAAACAAGGACTAGACTAAAACTGGCCTATAAACTAATATACTAAAAAATACATAAAAATGCCATATATATATGAAGGAAGGGAAAGGAGTTTTTCATTTTTTTTCTCTCATTTTTCATTTTTTGGCCCCCCAAAACCACTGAGGATTTCCATAGTCTGTGTTACTGACTAGGCTGCACCTAGTTGGACTTTTAATGAGCCGCCAATGATGAACAAGATACTTGTTCATATTCAGAGTTCAGAAGTCCTTTCAGGCCTTCATGGCTGTTTTATTTTTTGTAAATACATGTTCATACCCCCTTGGGGAAATTGTAAAAAATGTCCTAGCATTTAATTTTTTATAAAAGGCCTGGCTTCCCAGACTTAAACATCAAGCTGACTAGCCCGGAATGTTTTTTCCCTTGGTTATTATTGGTTGTTGAACAAACGACTAATAATTTCTGAGTTTTTCACTCACACCTCCAAAGTTGGGGTAGTCATCTTGATGTTTCGGCCTAGGGAGGTTATTAGAGTCTTCGTGTCGATATTTTTCACCATGCTAGGCATTCGAATTGAGTCGTATGGACATGAACTAGGTCCCCCTAGAGTTTCGTCAATTTCCGAGAAAAATAAAATTTTCCGTTTTTTAAGCCATTTTTTAATGGTTTAATTAAAAAACTTCAAAATGTAATAAAAGTCAAATACGGAGTCCATTTTTGACGTGGGGACACTCGTTTTCACACCCAAAGCATCCACTTTACCCCAGGGACCACTTTCTACATCAATCGGGTAGTCGAAGCACCCCCTAAGGCATTATTTGGCTAAAAATGCATCAAGATGGCATTTTAATGCTAAGTTTGGACAAATTGGCACTATGGTCAAAAGTTAAAAAGTCAAAAATATTAAAATATTTATGGATGGGGTGACATAGCATGGGTCCCTCTAATGCTCACAATCCTTCTTAAGTTTATTTTAAAAACATAGTTTGCATGGTGTGAGTAAAGCTCACGTGAGAGGATTGGGTGATATAAAGGAAAGGCTCACGGCTAGCATTAGAAGAAGAGTGGACCCCGTTTTAAGTTAAAGGTTTGAACATTCAAACGTTGGTATAATTCAAAGTTGGGTTATATTATAAGGCAGCGAGTGCATGAATGGAGAGTGATGACGTCAAATACATCGTGGAAGAGCTCACGCTACCTTGGATGGAGTGAATGTGTTAAGCCATGGAGTGGGTCCTCACATCAATAATATTTTGAAACTTTTGTTTATATTGATGAATCCACCATGCTTGGGTGCTATCATAAGGTAGTGACCAAGTATATCGCGTTAATTCATTGTGGAACAACTCACGCGTGAAAGGAGGCTGCGCTAGTTATGGGAGTGGGCCCCTCTATGTGTCCACGTCACTTAGATTTTGGGTGATCCATAGTTTCAGCAAAGTTATAATCCAAGCGAATATTTGATGGGTTGAGCTCACGTCACTCGTGAGGGTTGGTGAAACTTGCGATTTGGGGGATCGCTTGCTATTGGAGTTTGTGAGGTGGCACCTCTTCCTCACCATCTCTTCAGTTAACTAAAGAATCAACCCATCGATTCTGTTGATTGATTTAGTTCAACTCAACTTCACTCAGCTCAACTGAACTTCTTCTGCCAGTGTTGATGGCGCCCCCTGGGCTTGTATTTGCTATAAATAAAGCTTGCTCTCCTCATTCAAACTAGTTGTAATTATATTGGGAAGAGCTAGCTATTGTAATCATCGTTTATCTAAGAAATAAAAGAGACTTTGGAGGTCTATTTGTGCGGTGCTTTGTTGAGTGGATGTACTAGCATTGTGCTTTTTGGGGATAATATGTGTTGGATCCATCTTGCTTTCCAAATTCCAAATCTAGCTTGCTTGAAGGACGGGTATTAGTTTTGCGAGGTAAATTAAGCTGTTTGTGTACCGCTTCAATTTATTTAGTATGAATGCTTAAAGATGCAAATTGAATATTTCATTTGTTTATGAACATTTTCACAATGATTTCTAAGTATATATGCTGCTGGATTTGACCATTGGTTGTTGAGTTGTGTGAAGTACAAGTTATCTCGGTTGGAGATCGAGAAGATCTTGTTTAATCTTCCTCATTTATAACACTTTTGTTTGTAGATAAAGTCCCTAGGTGCCCCACAATCAAGCGCCTCAAAGATCTTCTTGTTCTCTAAACCTCTCTCCCTCTTCTTCTCAAGTATTATTTAAAATTTTACCTTGTCCTTTATTTGAAAAAGTAGTTACAGATCTGAAGTTAAAGGTTCATCTTCATACATAGATCGTAATTACTTTTCATTTTTAGATCTTGCTAAAGTTTAAAGGAATCATCATTTCTTAGTTCAGATCTAGTGTGTAAGCTATCTTATTTCAAGCCATTATTAGCAGAAAAACTGAAAGCTTGTTTTTTAAAGGATAGTAGTTGGTTTAATTCATTATCCGGCAAGTTAGTGCCTTGATTTATTTTCTCTCCTTAAGAAGCAAATAAAGACCATGAGAAAGTATCTTTCTAGCTCACTTTCTCAGTCATTTTTACCTAGTTTTTTCATTCTGTTGTTACTTATAAATTTTTTGGCAAAATTTGGAAGTTTTTCCAAAGCACTCTTAAAGTGCTTTTGGACACATTCCACTAATATTTTGTTGGCTGTTTTTTGCAGGTTTGTGATAAAAGAGAGGGAAACTATGGAAAATTTTCACAAAAATCAACAAAAAAGAAGACAAACGGAGCTCCCCCTTGCATAAAAGGAATTTTTTTAATAAGTTGTAATCCTTTGGATCCCAATTTGAGGACCAAAGTGCACTTTCTTCTGCAGCATTGTAACTTATTAATAAAAACAAGTTTGAGTAGGCTCGTTAGAGCTTGGTCCCCATCCCCCCTGGGGGGATTTGTGTCGGTGTCCTTTTTCTGTCTTCTTTAGGTGCTGTTAGTGTAGGTTGTTTAGAGAGTGCTTATTCAACTTAGGCATCATGTCTACATCAAGTTTGATCCAAGTTCATTAGGACCATCAATTTTATTTCCATGGCCTTTTTGGCCTATATGACCCTTTTGGGACTTCACTAGTGCTTAAAAGCACAGCTAATCGCAGCTTTCATCTGGGACATATTTATATTTACAAGGTCAGCAATATTTGGATATAGCATATTTAAAACCATTGCTTTTTTGGACCTTTTCTTATACCCTTCACGGAGTATTTTAGAATTTCATTGCTCTTGCCATTTTTCACATATGTTAAGAAACACAGTTTTAGCATTTTCATTTTCCATGGGCGCATATATAACATTTCCAATATAGATAGTACATGAGCTTTCAGTTTTAGCCAACAACATCTCAAGTGACCAGGGGGAGTTCTGCACAGTGCCAAACATCGGGACAACCGACCAGAATGATTTAGGCATACAATCCAACTCACCAGAGGCAAGTTCTGTCACCAACTCAGAGCCGAGACACATATAAATAGGGAAGCTTGTCCAACAAAGGTTCTAGCGGGGAAAGGTCCTCCATGCCACAAGTCAAGTAGTAAGCCGAGTTAAAGCAAAACGGGAAGGTAGTGGATGGGTGGAGACAGTGAATGATGAAACCAACACTAACAAACCAAAACAATGGTGGTAATGACTACCTCTACTCTCCCTAAGGAGGGTAAAACCAATGAGTATAAATTAAGAACTTCCAAGTCTAAGTAGGGACATCAATACATAATACAAGATACATCCAAGTCCATATAATTATGATCACCAGATCATGACACTACATGCCAATACATGTCACAAAGATGAGTATAAGAGCAATGATAACCATAACAAAATACAATAAAAGCCGAGTCATAAACATGCATATAATCCATCTAAACCATCATTTGTCCAATGAGAAAGTACTGATATACATCTGGGCATCAATAATTGCTCTGTATTGACTAAATGGCTACATTAGTCCTCAAATCTGAGTGTCCTGATACTTAGTCCTGACATGGGAGAGTACAATAGTCCACAAATAAAATAATGATCCGTCAAAACTGCTCATCTCAGCATCTCATATGTAAGAGATCTGGCTAAAAAATGTACTGTATCTGAAAAATAGAATATGGTAGCCCGACTACTATATATGTGATAACATGTAGTAATTAAAAAACAATTTTGTTATGCATTGCTAAGTTAAAATAAACCCCCTCGCTTTCCCGAGTACAGGTTCGTGGATAAGGGCTTGCTCGAGTACTGAATCTAGAAAGAGACTCCTGGGATTTTAAACTTTTTCTAAATCAAGAAACTTGTTCTAAAACTTTTAAAAAATTAACAAAGACTCATTCCCCGTATGCTGTACACCGCTACAGCTTGTCTGATTAGTTGGCTATATCAAAAAGAGATACGAGTTACTAGATCTAATAGGAAAATCCACACAAGTGATTTTCTCAAGAACTCAGGAGGTTGCAAAGGGTAATCACTACAGAGTCAGGTGGCTACTCCAAGCAAGTTCATCCTCGCCCCGTTGGACACTTGGTATTACTGCTTTAGCACTCAGTTCGAAGGGACTTGACTTGTTGGGCCAAACCCACAATTTACCCATTCCTTAATCAATTCATTTAATAATCTAAAATTTACCAACCAAGACACTGCAATACTTTCACTAAGACTACACTAGCAACCCACATTCGTAAGCACTCCTTTCATCTTGGCATTGGTCTTTTATGTTATATTTTTTGCATAAATTAATCTTGCAATGTGTCATTGAATATTGTGTACCAATTTTGAGAGGGGTTGTTAAGGTTAATCTTGTTTGCAGTAATTGGTTTTTCTTTAAATTTCATCCATTTCATATTAGAACTCCTAGAATTAATTATTTCTCTCGTAGAGTAAAAACCCTAGATTTTACTTTTCATTAGGGTCCACCCCCCTTGGCTTCGTTAGGAGTTGGCCTAGACGAAGGAGTTGAGTATCAGGAGACAGCACTTGGCTCGAGCTTGCCCCCAAGGTCGCACCCAGTGGCTTGAAGATTTTTGCCACGTTGCCCGAGGTGTGAATAGGCGGCAACAGTTTGAATTGGTGTGAACTAGTCAGTTCACTACTCTAGTCCCGTTTGAAAGGTGAAGGGTCTGGACTAGTCTAGACCAGCCAGTTCCGATAACTCTAGCTAATAAAGGATTAGTAATAAAGTGATGTAATATCAGGTTATTTTATGTAGTGGTTAAATGATAGGTATTTGGTAGCTACATAATGTACTCCTCTTCTCCTTCTATGTAATGAGACATTGCATCACCTATTAATGAATCAATACACTCTTACTCATTTTAATGTATTCTCATCCACACTTGTGTTCATAAAATTCACAAACTGTCGAAAACAAGAAGCCAATTAGAACAATCTGCTACTTACAAATTAGGATCATAGTGTTAAAAAAAAGCCCAAAGCACACAACCAAGTATAAGGGACTAATCCCTCAAAGGCTGTTAAAGCTTTAGAAGATAGCACCAATGTTAGATTTTCTTAAGATCAAATTAGATTATTTAGGATCTTTATTTGAAAGAATAACATGTACAACAAAATGCATAAGATATAAAAGATACACAAGACACAAAGATTTTCATCGGGGAAACCATAAAGGAGAAAACCCCGCAAACTTTTTCAGAATAGTAAGATGATCAAAAGCAGTAATAAGAAATGTCCAGCAGCTATCTTTCTCTCCTCCTATGTCTGTCTCTCTCTCTCACATGCGCCTTAGAGAGTGTGTGTAATGTATAAATGAGGGAGAGAACCTACATGCACAAACTTCTCTCTCTCTTTGTCTGTCTCTCTCTCTCTATTTATACCCTTTCAAGTCACTGACCAAATATAAGACTCGGGCCTGCATGTCATCTCACATGGGGCCCACTTCTCCAAGTGAAACCATAATTACATATTACATGATGTTACACTGGGGACTATTGCCCCGACTTACAACGGAGGTTGTACCTCAAGGTCTAAACACAATTTAGACATCCCATAAAGGGGTAACACACATCCCCAATGGGCGTACAACAACATACAATGATGATATACATCAGAATATCTTATGAAGTTACAAATACATCAACACTGCCTCTTAACTAGGAAGGTGTTATGTCTCTACACAGTCATCAACACATCTGGTCAGGTCTTCATCGCATCATCGTCATCAAGGAGTCATAGAGTCTTCATCATAGTTGTTGCCATCATCTTCTTATAATTTGATCATCGTCCCATACTATCTATCATCAGAAGTTTCTACAGTGCCAGCTCTTTCTCATGCTAGATGTAGGCCTAGCCTCCATGTAGGTCTTCATCATCTCTGCAAGCAAGCCATCAAGTAGGTACACCCCAAGACTTATTATATGCCTCTTGCAAAACTTGCAGGATCTCCCAAGAATGATTATATGCCACTGCAAAACCTGAGGGAGCATCCTAGAACTGATTACATGCCTTGCAACACCTGTGTACCACACTGTTACCTCATCATCTTCAGATCGTCACACGAAGCACAGCCCAGATACACATAACAGAGCACTTCCATCCACTGTCATGGGAGGACAAACCTACCACCATCTAGGAAAGGCTCAGCATTTACATCAACGACCATGGGAGGACCAACGTATCACCATGTTGGAAAAGCTTCAGCATTTACATCAACGACCATGGGAGGACCAACCTACCATCATGTCAGAAAGACTCCAGCACTTACATCAAGGACCATGGGAGGACCAACCTACCACCATGTCAGAAAGGCTCCAGCACTTACATCAACAACCATGGGAGGACCAACCTACCACCATGTCGGAAAGGCTTCAACACTTACATCAACGACCATGGGAGGACCAACCTACCACCATGTCAAAAAGGCTTATGTGTATATGTGTCTTTCGGACTCATCACTTCCCTTTATAAGGAAGCTCGATCTGAAGTACACCAAGCTTCTCTCTGAATTATTCAAACTTTATTCTGGCTATTTCTAGCATAGAATCACATCAGGACTGATTACGTCGAAGGATAACCTGTGAGCTTCACCAAGACCGATTACATCAGAGGACAACCTACAGGACTAATTATGTCTGAGCAACCTACGAGCTTCACCAAGATTTTATGCTCAGACAACATCTCTCATCGGCTATGCTATAACTCATCACTCTCTCTTTCGAGAGATCTCGATCTAGATCACATACTGAAGCTTCATTGCTTCTCTCTGCATCATACAAAAAATGCAAGTTAGATCAATCAAATCAAATAGTAGCTTTAAAAAAAACATACTATCTCACAAATAGCCGAGCAAGTGGCAACATATTTTGCCTTGGCTGTACTCAACGCCATGCAAGACTGCTTCCTACCAAACCAGTAGCCCATACTAGATCTCAAACTGAAGAAGCAACCCAAGGTGCTCTTCTTCTCAGTGGCGCTACCAATCTGAATCAACATAACCATGCAGGTTAGTCTTCTGATTCATATCATACTTGAGCCATACTCAACTGTACCCTTCAGGTACCTCACTGCATGCTTTGCAACCAAGTGAGTATGTCTTGGATCCGTCAAGAACTGGCTCAGGTTGTTCACAGCAAAGCATATTTCTGGTCTCGTATTCATCAGGTACATCAAGGATCAAATCATCTAATGATACCTCGTGGCATCAACCGACTCTGATGAAGCGTCACTCAATAGCTTCAGGTTCGATGCCATAGGTGTGGCCATGGCCATGCAGTCCATCATCCTAAACCTCTTCAGTGAACCTATTCAGGATCTCCACTGCATACTTCCCTTGTCCAAGGGATATTCCATCCGCACTCTGCCACACATCCATGCCTAGAAAGTAGTGCATCATACCCAAGTCCTTCATCTCGAACTCGGCAGCAAGTCTCCTTCTTGCATCTTTAATGAGTTCCTCTTTTCCTTTTAGGAATAGGTCATCAACATATAACAGGAGCATCACTGGTCTTCTGCCTTCAACCTTGAAGTAAAGGTTGGGATCCGCTTTACTCTCAGTGAATCCTAAATCCATTGGTAAGCTGTCCATCCTGTCATACCATGTCGAACCTCAGGATCTTCTGTAGTCACTCCCTCTGAAGTAGAGCATCATTCTCCTTCTGCCTTTCGTACTCTATGTATTGAAACATTCTGCAATGGAATGACAAGTAGCTTCCTCTGCTACTAATATTCTATGTATCCATCTAGGGTCACTGGATACCAAGATCCTCTATCTTGAACTTTGTTGAAAAATTCTTCTCGCACCCATCTGTGAGATTGTCTTCCTCTATAGGCTTTCATCTTCAACCTTGTAGCAATGGTTAAGATCTTCATCACTCTAGGTGATTTTCAAGCTCCTTATGTAACTAATGTTCTATCCTATGGGTGCCTTCTAAGCTCGTACAATGCCTTCTTTAATTTGCACACATGACTCTACCTGTCATGTGTCTCAACTCCTAGTGGTTGCTCTACGTATACTTCCTCCTTGACTACATCATTCAAGAATGTTATCTTGATGTCAACTGATGTATCTTTCATCTCATACCTGTACGTATGGATATAATGGAAGTGTACCACGTCACTAGTGCAAATTTCTCTTCATAATTTGTCCATTCTTTCTGTGAGAAGCCTCGTGCTACGAATATTGCCTTATATTCCAAGATGTTGCCATCTACTGCATGCTAGATCTTGTAGATCCATATGGAAGACACTACGAACTTCCCTTCAGGCTAGAGTCTAGACACCGCAACCTAGACATCATTCTTCTTGAACTGGTACTCTTTGATCATAGTCTCCTTCCCTTTCTTCTTGTCTACTTCTTCATGGCTGGAAGGCTTTGCATCAATGATGTCGCTCAACAATGTCACATAACTAGAGTGTGTCTGAGGACTCTTGCTTTCTTTGGAAGTCTCGTCATACTATTCTTCATCTTGGATTATTTATCGTTCCCAAGGTGGTCTTCATCTCTCGAGGTGGATCTACCGTTCTCTTTATATTCTTCTGAAGCTCTTTCTTTTGCCATGGTGTCTTTGACCCAGGAAGCTTTAGATTCCTCTTCTGAACTGTCGTTACTTGTTCTTCAGAATGATCTACAAGTCAAGTTCAGTTGCATGATTAGAAACATATCATAATTTCCAAAACATATTAATAGTGACAAATATATGTCACATAGCTATGCGACTATTTTAGCCAATGTTACAACATTCATCCATATCATGTACACATACAGTAACTTCTAGATACATTCTACCCCAATGTTATTAAGAGTGTGTACTACTCCTAATATGCCAGCAAAGAAATTTCAATCTAGATAAGTAGTAATGGAATGTTGTACAACATCATTGACTTCTTACCCATCATGTGCAATTCAGTGGTATAAATGCAAATACTCAAACATCAACTAAATATAAACAAATGCATAACCCAACAATATCATGAAATGACAATTGAATACTTATCTTTATTTGTTTTGTGGGTAGACTCCTTCTTCAGCCTTCACCTTCATCATCTTCTTCATTCATAATTGCATCATTTCTTATCCAAATGCTAAGATGGATAATAGATTCTTCAAGAATTGAGTCCTTCATATTCCTCATTGCTTAAGGTATCTTCTTTGAATCGTGAGAGCTTGATCTTCAGTTGCTCCCATCTTCTCTTCTCTTATTATGAGTCGAGCTTCTTCTTGTGTGCACCCCTACCAAAGTCTGCTGAAGGTAATCACTTCCTTTTGGCACACATTCCTTGAATGAATGAATCTCATGATCTTAGGAGGCCATTCAAGGTGGTTATAACAATCTCTTATTCTTCTTTGATTACTTCGTCATAGCATCGAACATTTCCTTTTGGTGTCTTCATGGATGACACATAAGGGATGAGATGATCTTTAATAGATTCTGCAATGATTCTCTTGGCTCTAGCCTTAGCCTCATCTCCTTTTGGCTCTTAGAACTTCCTTACTGAAATACTGATCCAAGTCAATTTCTTCAAGGATCACGGAGGTCCTATACTTCCATAATCGAAACTTGTCAGCTTCACCAAGCTTGTCATCAAGCTGAGTGTGATTAGTCATTTTGAAATGAGAACCTTAAATGTAAATAGCAAAAATTTAGATCTTATCGATTTGAGGTGTCTGACCTGGTTTGGAGCTGGCTGATCTAGGGTTTGTCAAAGAAACCCTAGTTTTTCAAACTTCTGATTGGACAGAAAGATTGGCCTCTTCAAGGCGAACTGTCCAATGTACTTGTTTTCTGAAAACAGTAGCCGGAAGCTCCCGAAACAGTAAGCCCTAGTTTTAAAATTTCTTCTGTAGAAATGACTAATATTGATTATGTTGTATCTCTGAAGGTTCGACTCCTTACATTCTGAAAATTCTCATTGAGATAGCCTGATATGTCCTCTTTCCAACCCCACAAGTTAGAGCAAAAATGGATTCTCCAAGTGGGACTTATGCTGATTTTCCCAAGGTGACTGTTTTGTGGACTGTTCCGAATAGCAAACTTCTATGGACTGCCATGTGTCACTGTTTCACATTCTAGGTCTGACAAGCGTACCACAGAAACTACAGTCCATGCCCTTCTTGCAACATCTTGCAAAATTTCGTTTAGACCTTCCTAGCTCGAGATATAACAAATCTCCCTAGGTCACCTGTTTATGACTGTATTCTGGAGGACGCTGGAACCTTGATTTGGAGGAACCATATCTCCTGAAGTAAAGCGACTCTGAGTCTGAAACTTTTACACAAGGTACAACATGAATTTCGCTTCGGCCTGTAAATGTTTCGGCTTCTGAGCCTTCTCCAATATTGCATTTTAGCGAAAGTGCTAGAATGACTAAATTCAGTCTTCTAGGGTTTTCAGGCATGAAACCCTAATTTCCATTAGCTGCTATTGTAGCTGTATTTTGGCTGCACAATCAAACTTCTCTGATTCAGAAACTGCTACCACCAACAGATGCGCCCTAGTCAGGCAAGTTAGCCTAGCCCTCCTTGTTTGATGATCTGTGGAGAGAACACCTTCAACTAGGAAGCCCTAGTTCCTGCAGCTGCAAAGTGCCTTCTTTCAGAGAGGCTCTGATACCATGTTAGATTTTCTTAAGATATGATTAGATTATTTAGGATCTTTATCTGAAAGAATAGCAAGTATAGCAAAATGTATAAGATATAAAAGATACACAAGACAGAAAGATTTTCATCGAGGAAACCATAAAAGAGAAAACCCTGCAAACTTCTTCAGAATAGTAAGATGATCAAAAGCAATAATAAGAAAAGTTCAGCAGCTATCTTTCTCTCCTCTGTCTGTCTCTCTATCTCTCTCTCATGCGCTTTAGAGAGTGTGTGTAATGTATAAATGAGGGAGAGAGCCTCCCTATTTATACCCTTTCAAGTCACTGACCAAATATAAGACCCGAGCCTACATGTCATCTCACATGGGGCCCACTTCTCCTAGAGAGACCATAATCACATATTATATGATGTTACATTGGGGACTATTGCCCCGACTTACAACAGAGGTTGGACCTCAAGGTCTAAACACAATTTAGACATCCCGTAAAGGGGTAACACACATCCCCAATGGGGGTACAACATACAATGATAATATACATCAGAATATCTTCCAAAGTTACAAATACATCAACAACCAAAAAACTAGGAGTTAAGGAAGATGACCACATCTCCACTATTTGAAAAAGAGAGATAAGACAGAAGTTATTGTAAAATAAAAGAACAAGAAATAAGACTTTGTTATCTAAAAGAATACTAAATAAGACAAAAGTTATTGTTCAATGTCTACATATAAGTCTTCTAACTTTTATGGCCTTGTACATGACCTAGGCTCATAAAGCCAACATGATTTAAAGGTTCCATTTATCAAAATGTTAAAAATGTCAAAGAAGATAGATTTCGACTCTACCAAAAAAAACTCATATCATCTGTATTAAGAATTTTTCCTGATATGGTTTATGTCCACTACAATTTCCTACTATGGGACCTGGGTTAGGCAACTTGAAAAATACCAGATGTGGATGCCATTTCATTGTAAAACATCAACTTAATATCTGAGTGGAGGGTGGAGAGTTTGAAATGCCTATTGTGAAGGAGGCACCTGAGTGGTTAGAGCAGGAGAAGCAACCTAAGTCACCGTGTTCGGCAATTTTCTGCCTTCAAGTTCGAAAATAGCCGATTTTTTAACCTCCATGATTTTATTCGATTAAAATCGCCGAACTGAAACGCGTATTCGAATTTTTTGTTGGCGGCGAATTTTAAAGCGATTAAATTCGTTCGAATTCGGCGAATTTTATAAAAAAAGGCCAAAAAATTCGACTTGGAAATCGTCCCGAGGTTTTTAACCTAGATCGCGGGCTTTTTTTTTATGTTTTAATCTTTCGCTGGCAGCGCACCTCCCTTTCAACAGACCCGACTCTCGATAGACCTCCCGGCCGGCGGCGACAGACCTCTCGACCGGCGACAACAGACCTCCCTTGACCGTCCTCTCTTTCTTTCGCAGTTGCAGTCTTGCAACTCCTCTCCTTCGCGGCGAACAGAGCAGTCAGACGGGTGTAGATTTCCTTTCGCGGCGGACTGGGACAGAGCAGAAAATCGCCGAACTGGGACAGAGCCCGTATGGGACAGGGTTGTTCAACTTCAAACTTCATCCCATTGTAGACTGTAGTTTGCTGGAGGGTTGTTCAAACTTCATCCGCGATTTGCTGGAGCTTGGCCACGATTTGAGGGTTGTTCAAACTTCATCCGCGATTTGCTGGAGCTTGGCCACGATTTGTTGGAGTCTGCTATTATCTTATTGCTCAATGCTTAGGGCTACAGCCTACTGCTAGTGCTCACCACGACTTGTTGACCAAAGATCAACTCTGTCCAGCACCGTCAAGTGTCCACTGCCAACTTTCAACAACTTCCACAGTCCATTGTCCAGGTTCCAACTTTCAACAACTTCCAAATTGTTTTATAGATTTACTGTTTACATTTGATAACTGAAACTTGAAACTTGAAAAGATGTAGACTCTAATGTTTTCAAAATATATGTTTAATCATTTCTGATGCCATATTTTTATTTATATGATTTAATGACTATCATGTTCAAACTTCATACTTCATTGAATGTTGTCATGTTCATTATTTCTATGATTCTCTGACTATCATGTTCATTGTTGATGTGTTTAATGTTCATAGTTTAATGAGCATAATGAATTTTATTGAAAAGTTTCATATATTTTTTAATTTTCATATATTTTAAAAATTCGAACTTAATGCCGAACTTTATGCCGATTTTTATCGCCAAAATTTTAAGTGCCGATTTTTTGCCGAATTTCAAGCTCGCCGAATTCGAACACGAACTCGAACCAGGTGACTTAGGAAGCAACAGGCACAGGGGGGCAATGTAGGATGACTCATAGCCATTATGGAGGGAGGAGGACTTTGACTCTAAGGAGGAGGATACGACAGCCTCAGCACCAACTTCTACACAGTTTGATACCCATGCACCTACCAGTGGCTGTTAGACAGATACTGCAAGACCTTTTAGTAGCAAACAAGCCCTTATCATTTTTGTAAAAGGGGGAGAAGGAATTGATAGCTAGTTATACTAGATTTATCATTGTAGATGACTCATAATGATGATGATATGAGAAATACCAGATGTGGATGCCATTTCATTGTAAAACATCAACATAATATCTGAGTGGAGGGTGGAGAGTTTGAAATGCCTATTATGGAGGAGGCACCTGAGTGGTTAGAGCAGGAGAAACAACAGGAACAGGGGGGCAATGTAGGATGACTCATAGTCATTATTGAGGGAGGAG
>LPNX010920351.1:198350-226797 GCA_001517045.1 Pseudotsuga menziesii | reverse complement strand
ATATATATATATATATATATATATATATATATATATATATGATGTCGCTTTGTATTGGTTAAGATCAGTTTTAACCTATGTTTACCGGATCTGCCACCCCAGTGTCAAGAATCCATGGATCAACGGATCCGATACATATCCGGATCGGATCCTCCTAGGATCCGTCATGGAAACGGATCCCCTACAGAAGGAAACGTATCCTAGTTCTATGAAATGGATCCTGTGAAAAATCAAACAATTCCTGAAATTTTTAAAAAGAACCTGAAACTTCCAGTGCTTCTATGACCCATTTCCTCCCCCCCCCCAAAAAAATTTTTTTTTTTTTTAATGAAAAAATTACAAAGCCCTAAACACCTAATGGCTAAAAGCATAAACCCCATTCCTGCTCAAGTTCTGATCTATCCTTATGTCAAGATCTGCTCTTGAACTGTAATATATCAATATCAAGGTCTGATTATTTTTATTTGATTTAGCTTCATGGTTAAGGTCTGTTGTCAAGGGCTGATCTATCTTTATGTGCTATGCTGTTGCTTACTTCACCTACACTGTTATGTAGTCTTTCCATAGCCTTCAAGAAAACCACTTTATTCCCTGCTGATAGGTACATGTGGATGTGGCTCACAAAAACACTGTTATGCCCTGCTTCAAGTTCATGCTGAAATGGTTTTTAAAATTATCAATATCAATCATGGTTACAACTCATCAAATTATCAGTTGTGGTACATGAACTCTCTTTTTTGACAATAATTTACAGTTCTACTCTTGCATTTCCTGAATAGTTTTGTTTCTTCACTCTACTTTTTATTTATTATAAAAATATTTTTATATTTTTTTGACTTGTCGTTTCCTCGCCATATCCGGATCTTGGGTTTTCAAAGATATGGCCAAATGATATATTAAAGTCAATATTGCGCTCTGATAGTTGTCCAGTCAGAGCTCAATATCGACTTTAATATATCATTTGGATACGGATCATGGTAACTTATGTTTTAACTCTCGGAGCTCTGGACAACTATCAGAGCTCAATATTGACTTTAATATATCATTTAGCATCGAATACATCTTATATACCAACGTTCTTTTCATATTTACGTGTCAATGTGATTATTAGATATTGCTGTTCATTTATACTTTTAAAAACTGAATTTAATGTGTATTTTTTAATGTTTGTCATGGTTTGCTGAGTTTTTGAATGCCCAATATCTGGCACTCCGGACCTTTTTTGCCAATGCTGATCTTTTCATCAGTGGCATATATAACACTCATACTAGAAAGGAAAATCCCACAGAATTAACACTCATTGAGAATAACTAGCTAACATCCACTGAGTGCTACTAGCTTCAATCAGGAAAAATAAGTTCTTGGCCTTTTACATTGAAAATATAAAGCACCCATGTTTCCAGATTACGTATTATGCCAAGCTCAAGCGATTGTATAACTCTAATCTCATTTTTCTGGCAATTTCCTTTTCCAAACAGAAAACAATCATATAAAGATAACGATTCACAATGACATACTTACCTTTGTATGGTAGACTGCAGTGAAGTCCATGTAAGCAAAATCAAGACCAGATAGCCCTGCAACCTCCTTGTAAACTTGGAAATCAGTGGCAGATTTTATCACTCCAGACTGAAATATATCCTGAAGCAGAGGACAGAAAATTAATATTAATACATAAATTTATGTTAAACTAAACGAGAACTACTAATTTGAAAACATAACTTATTTGTTAATATTGTTATGGCCCTTGTCGAAGATAAACTCAGCTAATCTTTTGAAATTAATTTAAAAAAAATCATAAATGTTTCATATTATGTAAATGTTTCGTATCATGTGTTCTGATCCTTTTCAGAAAAACAATTTAATATGCTTAATGATTATGGAATGAACAAAGTTCATTTACTGGAGAATATCCAAATAAGAAAGACAGCAAACAGAAATCCATATAGTGCAAGTAATATAGAATATAGATGATTGAATGATAGAATATGATTACAATGCCATGGTATGGTATACTTATATATGCATTGACTGGCCACTATGGTTGATAGGCCACATCCCTTCATTAGGTCATGTCCATTAGTCAAGATCAATGTTATCAGAACTGGACTGGTCATTGAACAGGTCAACCCCAAAAATCTGAACAGGACCAGAAACATAAAAAATCGACCAAAAAATACAAAGAATAATCAAATTTTGAAAAAAAAACATATATTCATGTTCATACATAGGAATCTAAACCATTATACACAAACATGCAATGTTTCTCATGTATATAGCAAGGGTGCATATAACCAATATAGCACGAGTGCAATACGTCTCTAAGCCAAAATACATCAACAAAGAGGCTCTAAATGGCCACTAGAGTCCAAAATTAAGCATAGTACTAATGAATAACTATAGTCTGGACTCTAGACTCTACAATGATACAATCTGATCATATGGTAGAATCATTATAATCCTCATCCTCGTCATCCTCAACATGACTAGACTCTAGAGTCCACCGTTCAGATCCTCTAGCTGTGGAAGTGGGTCCACGCCCATCTGAGAAAGGTCTTGATTATCAAATGTTGGTGCCCGCTCCACAACCCACTTTGACAAGGGATCAATGTCATCCAAGATTATGTTGCTTGATTCAGGGGTCTTCTTCAACAACTGGTTGCGCCTCAATCTAAGGTTGTACTGAACAAAAGCCATATCATTCAACTGTTTTTGTTTCAAATGGTTTTACTTCTTGGTGTATATACGCTGAAAAACACTCCAATTGCTCAATATCCAAATTACAAACTTTTGCAAATCAGAGCACTGGCCACCAAATTACTAACAAGGCACTGACCCAAGAAAATCAGCCCAAAAAAATTCCAACTCAACCCTTTAACCAGCTCCACAAATCTGCCCAAGAACTTTTTCAAAGTAGCCCTGCAAACAGCTCTCCAAAATTTGCTCAAGAAACTCATCTCAAGTTCCAAATAGCTCAAATGAATAGTGTGAGTGAAATGGAGGAGGGGGGCCTCTTTAAATAGATTTAGTAAGGCCCCAGGGTTAGGTATTGTGCTTGTAGTTTAAGTAAATAATTTTTTAAATTTGAGTTTTGGTGGTCCCTAGCCACGTCATACGAAACCAGCCGGTTTGGTGCTTTAAGGTCAGTTCCTACAAAATTGGCCTTGTTCAGTCTAAAACCTTGAACCGGACCAGTACAGCTCCGAAACTAGTCAGACATGCCAGTTTTGTCGGTTTTGATCTAGTTCTGATAACACTAGTCAAAATGTGTCTCTTCATTATTATTGTTTATTATTATTATTATCTCTTGTTATTATTTATTATGATATATATGTGTGTGTGTGTGTTTCAGTTCAATACATTGCCTTCCCCTTTAGAAATGCTTTGTCCTCAAACCATATTTATGGAAAAGAAAACTTTGTATCTTGTTCTTGCTCGTAATGCTTTCTCATGATCATTTGTATTTGTTGCTGTGATAGTTGATTATACAAGACGATATGATCTTCTAAGCACTCTGCAGAATTGTCAAATTGTGAAAGGGTCTTGTTATCACATCCATGTTAGCTGGAGCCACCATGATGCAGATCGAGTGCCAGAGCATAGAGCAAGCCATTAAATGAGCAGAGTCATGAGACATCCATCATCAGCAGTGTGCCCCACATGTAGAGATCACTGAGTACTCCATGCTCTCCTATCATAGTTGTTCCCACATTTACCCCATGGAGATGAGGTTGCTAGGTCATCGTCCCATGAGATAGTAGCAGAGATCATTGTTGGTCCTTCCCTTGCCTATCAGTATTAGAGACCATCACCTGGATTCAGGCAGCACAACAGGTATACAGAAGAGATACATGATATTGGCACATTTGAGGTCATTCTTTTGTCTCGTTTATTTATATTAGTAACTTGACTAGACTTTAAGTGGTAAGTTATATGATCCTTTGTTTGTTGGTTGCTATCACTGGCTGACTTTTTGAGTGGTCATGATGCCTTGATTGCAAGGCTCCTCTGTATGCACACCGGTTCCTTCCCCGTCTTAGGTAAAGACTTGGTCATCTTTACCCTATTATGCTAGCTCTGGCATCACTTTACACCATCTCCACCCATCCGACCCAATCATATTGAATCTTACCTTGACTTGCACTGAGATATGTGATCTAGAGGACCTCCCCTTTTGACCCCTATGCATGTTGTTTAATATCCCAAATGATATTTTCTTGTTTATGTGTATATTGTAGATGGCTAATAGATTTATTCCTTAATCAAATAGGAAAGCAAACCCCGAACTTTGCATGCATGCAGTTGCATGCAAATATGTGCCTTAGAAAAATACTGAGATGCTATAAAATAGGAGAAATCAATGCATGTACATACCAGTATATAGATCAGCTGACTGCGCCCAACATGCAAAGATTCTGCCGGAGGAATAAGGAGATACACCAAATCGTCCTCCACAGGTGACTGCGCCCTCCTCTCAAACTGTATAAGCTCCAGAATAATAAATAAGCTGTTGTTGAAAGCCCGGGTGAGGTGTACTAGGGTTATACTACCCCTTTGATGATGATGGAAGCAACATGCGAAAGAAACAGAGGAAGGCTAGCCCAAAACGTGAATGCCTCCTCAAATCAATTCGCCCATGCAGATTAGTGCCTCGAGAAAAGGGGAGCACTGACGATATCTTGCTTGATACTCAAGCTGAACTGCCCTTCTTCCAGGGGAAGGGTGATGGAGGTGCTCCAAAATGAATGGAAGTGACATGCATAAGTTTTGAGCCTTGTAGGTAGGAAAACAAATTGCTTTGTCTTTGACTACGGTGATATGGTGTGACAATGAAAACCCTCTGACTGGGTGAATAATCAACCTCCCGGAATAACTGCTGAATGTAACCTGATGATGAACTAGTGTTGAACCTGGATGATCCAACCTAATGATGAACTAGGGCAGATAGATTTCGCTGCCGAAATACACCAGTTAGCTGAGCATGCGCTCAACCCCAACTTAGCTCGTCGACCTCTCCAATTCGACTCCACAAATCAATAATCCATAAGTGACTTCTCCATTCACTTTATCTTTCTTTTATAACTTTCAACTGCGAAAACCCTAACTTTTGACCTAATTACGTCACTTTATCTTCTAATTTGCAGTTGACTTGCATGCATGCGCATGGAGACTTAATCGGGTGCATGCATCATTAAATAATGATCAGATGTCATGCATGCAGGTGGCCTTTGGTTCTAGTGGTCCTCTTCGACCCAATGGTGATATAATATTGATGCCCTAGATCTTCTATATATAGCATTAGTCGTCGGCTGATTCCTTGACTGTCAATACCTGCTTGAACCTACAAGAATCACATAGGTTAGCGGGTTGGTCCTCAATGCCTAAGCAGAAGAGGACATTACAGTCCTCCCCGCTCGAATTTGCTCCTCCTCAAGCAACTGTAAAGCTGGGTGCTGTAATCCCTGTTCTGCCTCCCAAGTAGCCTTCTCTATAAGCAAATCTTTCCACTGAACTAGGCAATATCTGATGATTTTGTTCCTCAGTTTCCTCTCTCGCACCTCTAGGATGTGCTCCGGAATCAAAACCAATTGCCCCTCGTCATCAAGGGGAGGCAGCTCAGAAGATGTAACAATCTGTTGAACAACCACCTTCTTGAGATTGGAGACATGAAATACGTTGTGAATCTTGCTCTCTGGGGGTAGTTCTAGGTCATTTGCTACCTCTCCGACCTTCCAAATTATCTTGTATGGACCATAGAAACAAGGTTGGAGTTTTTCTACTCCTTTATTTTTAAGAGATGACTGTCGGTAAGGCTGGAGGCGTAAATAAACGAAGTCTCCCACCTCAAAACTACGCTCAACTCTGTGCCTGTCTGCATATATCTTCTGTTGATTCTGAGTAGCCTGTATGTTCTCCCTGAGTATCTTGAGGATATCTTGACCCTCCTGAATCCACTCTTTGGCCTTGGGGGCCCTGGTATCGCCAAATATCTGGTCTGCAAACGTGGAAGCATCATACCCATACAGGGCTCGAAAAGGGGCCATCCTAATGGTCATATGGTAGGTGGTGTTGTAACAATGTTCACCCAAGTGTAACCATTTGATCCATGTCCTTTGTTGACCTAATACGTAATTTCTCAAGTATCCCTTAATCCACTTGTTAACAATCTTTGTCTGCCCATCACTCTGCGGATGATAACTTGTGCTCATGGCTAACTCGGTCCCCACTAACCGAAAAAGCTCTTGCCAAAAGGCTCCTGTGAATTTGTTGTCCCTGTCACTAACAATGGTCTTGGGTAACCCGTGGAGTCTAAATACCTCTCTAAAAAATAGTTCTGCTACTTGTGCTGCTGAATAATCTGATGATATGGCAAAGAAGTGAGCAAACTTAGTCAATTTGTCCACTAATACGTACAAGCAGTCTCTGCCTTGGACCTTGGGTAGCCCAGTAATGAAGTGCATAAAAATGCTCTCCCATTTCTGCTCAGGAATAGGTAAGGGATGTAGTAAACTAGCTGGGTGGATGTGCCCTATTTTGTTTTGTTGGCACAAGCTGCACTCCCTCACATGTTGTATCACATCTTTCTTGAGGCCCTTCCATGAGAACCTTTCTCTAATCTATCTCTAGGTCTTGAGAAACCCCTGATGCCCTGCTAATGGTGAATCGTGCGATGCCTGTAAGATTTTCTTCTTGAGGGGAGACTCTGGAACCAAGAAGATTATGTTTTTGTAGTATATGATATCATCAATGACCCTGTACCTATCATCCTGAATCTGTCCATCCAATAGCTTGCAAGCAAACTTATCTTTGGAGTACTCAACCAAAAGATGAGACCTCCAATCTGATGAGATACTCATAAGGGATAAAGTAGTTGGTCGTCTAGAAAGTGCATCGGCCACTACATTGCTCTTCCCCTTTACGTACTCAATCTCAAAGTCATAAGCCTGAATTTTACTTACCCATTTCTGTTGTCTCTCGTTTAGCTCTTTCTACTCTAGGAAGTATTTCAGGCTGTTGTGATCTATCTTAACCTTGAACCTGGCACCCACTAAGTACTGCCTGAACTTGGTTAGCGCATGTAGGATGGCTAACATCTCTTTGTCATATATCGCATAGTGGCGCTCATAGCCTTTGAGCTTCTTGCTCTCAAATGTAATGGGGTGGTTGTTCTACATCAAAACTGCCCCAATTCCCTCTCCTGAAGCATCGCATTCTAACACAAAGGATTGAGAAAAGTCTGGTAAAGCTAATACTGGGCATGAACTCATTACCTCCTTCATTTTCTCGAATGTTTGTTGTGCTGCCTCCGACCAACTAAATGCTCCCTTCTTGGTAAGATCTGTGAGGGGTGCGGTCATCTGTGAGAATCCGCTGACATACCTTCTTTAGTAGGTGCAAAGGCCTAAAAAGCCCCTCAGTTCTGTCACATTTTTAGGTGTAGGCCAATCCAAAATTGCCCGAATCTTCTCTAAGTGCACCTGGACCCCGTTGGCCCCTATCACATGTCCTAAGTACAGCATCTCTTGCATGCCGAACTCACACTTGGACATTTTGGCATATAGTGACTGCTCCTGTAGAATACCAAGTACTTCATCAAGATGTCTCAAATGTTCTTCCCAAGTCCGACTGTATATCAATATGTCGTCGAAGAATACCAGAATATATTTACGTAATTGTGTCCTGAAGATATGGTTCATGCATGACTGGAAAGTAGGTGGTGCATTAGTGAGCCCAAATGGCATCACTAGAAACTCATAATGTCCGTAGTGGCAACGAAAAGCGGTCTTTGGAACATCATGTTCCCTGACCCGAATCTGATGGTACCGTGAGTGGAGATCAATTTTGGAAAAGTACTTTGCCTCTTGTAGTTCATCCATTAACTCATCAATCCTAGGGATGGGATACCTGTTCTTTATGGTCTTGTTATTGAGTGCCCTGTAATCAATGCACATGCGTAAGGTTCCATCCTTTTTCTTCACTAGCACTACTGAAGATGCAAAGGGACTGGAGCTAGGTTTGATGTATCCCAGCTTGAGTAGTTCCTTGATTGTACTCTCGATCTCATCTTTATACCTCTTGGGATGTATGTAAGGAGTGGTGATAACTGCTTGGGTCCCCTCCTCTAACTCAATAATGTGCTCAAATCCCCTATCTGGAGGTCGACCTGCTGGAAGGTCTCCAAATACTACCTTTTGCTTCTTTAGTAAGGCCTCTATATCTGTTGGATGTTGTGTGGCCTCATCTGGTGGTTTCCTGAAGGTAACCATACACTCTGCAACCCACTCAATATCTCCCTGCCGGAGTACTGCCTCCATCCTGTGTGATGTCACTGCTATGGGAGGATAGGTATTCATCCCTCTCAATACCACCTTCTGTCCTTCTGCCCCTGTAAACTCCATCTCCATGGTCTGGTAATTTGTGGAATACTTCCCTATGGAATACAGCCACTGAACTCCTAGTGCCACATTCATGTTAGGTACATCTACCTCATAGAATGTCTCTATCACTGTATAATTCCCAAGCGTTACCTTTAATTTAGGAATCCTCTGACTACACTCCATGGTGTGACCTGCTGCTGCTACCGAAAACCCATCAAAGCTCTCAATCTGAATGTCTCTCTTTTTAACCCATGCAGCATCAATAAAGTTGTGGGATGCCCCACCATCTATCAGTACTCCCACTCTGTGCCCCTGTACGGTACCTCTGATCCGAAGAGTGTGGAATCTAGGAACCCCTGTCATGGTAGCAATGGTACCTCCTGAGGCCTGTCCCTTAGCAACTGTCTTTGTTGTCTCTCCCTGCTCCTGATCCCGGTAATCCTCATCCTCCTCACTGTCGAAATAAGCCTCTATGTAGTAGGCCTTTCCTTTTCCTGAACATCTGTGACCTGGTATCCATGGTTCCTGGCAAGTGAAACATAACTTTTGTCTTCTAAGGTTTTGTCGGGTATCATTGTCCATTGATTCTTTCTTGGGCCATGGTTTCCTTTCTTTATCTTTAATAGGAACATTGGTCCTGGGAGGAAACCTATTTTTGGGCACTACATCCTGCAAATCTCTAGTCCATCTGATGGCATCTGCTAGGGTGGTGGGCCTATAAGACTTGACCCATCCCCGTAAGGGTTCGGTGAGAGCCTCAGTGAACAACATAATCAACCTGCTCTCTGATATATCTGTGACCATGACTGCTATCCTCTGAAACTCAGAAATAAAAGCATCTGCACTCCCTATCTGCTTGAGCTGTGCCAGCTCCCTAAAGTGTACCTCTGGATCCTTCTGATCAAACCGCTCAATGAGCCTCTGTGTAAAATCTGTGTATGAGGTGATGGTGTTGTGACCCAATGTCACTACCCTGTGGTACCACCACTCATGTGCTTCTCTGTCCAAATGCAAAGTAGCCAATTTTATGGCATTTGTCTCAATCATGGGGTTGAGTTGGAAGTATGTATCCAACTTCTGCACCCAATTCCTAATTGGGCCACCCCGGGTGCCCTCAAAGGTAGGGATAGTCAGTTTCCCTACGGTGCGCTGCAACTCATAGTTCTGGGTGAATGGCCTATTGTAAGCTTTGGGTTTGTTCTTACTTTTAAAGTGGCAGAAGTCGGTGAAGGTCATGGTTGAATGGAAGTCCTCTCCTAAAGCCCTATATTCTCTCAGATAGGCACTCATGGGTTCTTCTAGTTCTGCTTGTGCTAGAGGCACTACAGCTGGACTATCTAAGAATTGAGGCATGGTAGGTTGGAAAGGCTTGTATATATGGGGATGGCTCTGCATGTTGGTATGTAAGTGCTCCCTACTATTGCTGGTGGATACCCTATCATTGTTGGGAAATAAGGGACTGTGTGGGGTGGGCCCATTCTTCTCAGTCATTTGCCTGAAGGTGCTCATCATTTCTTTTTGCCTAGTGGTGAGTTCTTTTATGGCTGATATGAGACTATTGAAAGCTAATTTATCATCATTGGCCATTGTTTCTTTGCCTTTTTCAAACTAATACTCTCTGTTCCCCAAATCTATGTCCTCTAACTCTTCTTCTCTGTCTCTATACCTCTGTCTCTTGTGAGTAATGTTGTATGGGTCTCCTGGATTCATTTATAATTTTTGCATGCCCACAGCTGGCAAGGAAAATAGCTCTGATACCACTGTAATATCCCAACTGATATTTTCCTGTTTATGTGTATACTGTAGATGGCTAATAGATTTATTCCTTAATCAAATAGGAAAGCAAACCCCGAACTTTGCATGCATGCAGTTGCATGCAAATATATGCCCTAGAAAAATACTGAGATGCTATAAAATAGGAGAAATCAATGCATGTACATACCAGTATATAGATCAGCTGATGGTGAAGAGACCGTTCCCAGCATGCAAAGATTTTGTCGGAGGAATAAGGAGATACACCAAATCGTCCTTCACAGGTGACTGCGCCCTCCTCTCAAACTGTATAAGCTCGAGAATAATAAATAAGTTGCTGCTGAAAGCTCGGATGAGGTGTACTAGGGTTATACTACCCCTCTGATGATGATGGAAGCAGCATGCAGAAGAAACAGAGGAAGGCTAGCCCAAAACGTGAATGCCTCCTCAAATCAATTCGTCCATGCAGATTAGCGCCTCGAGAAAAGGGGAGCACTGACGATATCTTGCTTGATACTCAAGCCAAACGGCCCTTCTTCCAGGGAAGAGTGATGGAGGTGCTCCGGAATGAATGGAAGTGACATGCAGAAGTTCTGAGCCCTGTAGGTAGGAAAACAAATTGCTTTGTCTTTGACTACGGTGATATGGTGTGAGGGTGAAAATCCTCTGACTGGGTGAATAATCAACCTCCCGGAATAACTGCCGAATGTACCCTGATGATGAACTAGTGCTGAACCTGAATGATCCAACCTGACGATGAACTAGGGCAGATAGATTTCGGTGCCGAAATACACCAATTAGCTGAGCATGCGCTCAACCCCAACTTAGCTCGCCAAGCTCTCCAATTCGACTCCACAAATCAATAATACATAAGTGACTTCTCCATTCACTTTATCTTTCTTTTATAACTTTCAACTGCGAAAACCCTAACTTTTGACCTAATTAGGTCACTTTATCTTCTAATTTGCAGTTGACTTGCATGCATGCGCATGGAGACTTAATCAGGTGCATGCATCATTAAATAATGCCCGGATGTCATGCATGCAGGTGGCCTTTGGCTCTAGTGGCCCTCTTCGACCCAATGGTGATATAATATTGATGCCCTAGATCTTCTATATATGGCATCAGTCTTCGGCTGATTCCTTGACTGTCAGTACCCGCTCAAACCTACAGGAATCACATAGGTTAGCGGGTTGGTCCTCAGTGCCTAAGCAGAAGAGGACATTACATGTTGGACCCCATGTTATCTGTGTCTTGGCTTTGGAGTGTGTGGGAGTATAGCTTCAACCGTGGATCTACTTCCTTGTCAGTTGCCCCTAATGTTGTAGTAGCAGGTAGAGTTGTGCTTTCCAACGGGTGTCATCCCATTAGTCCTCAAAGCAATGTGTTACTACCATCATTGCATTGCCTATGTGTATCATGTTGTATCCAAAGAAAGTGAAATTCAAAAGCCAAAAGGCAAATGTCAAATTAAAGTGGACAAGGCCAAGCAGAGGAGGAACAAATGCCAAATCAAAATGACTGCTTGGCCACATGTAAATGAAATAAATGTAATGACTATACTTCATGGATCCTAAGGGTTGGGACATGATATGGAGAAGGGACAGCTAATTCTAAGTGTCCCCTAGAACCTCACCAAATTACAGTCACATGTGAACTCATAACAGGGGATCTAGAAAAGATCCTCACTGAGCTTGAGACAAGCTTGGATGTGAGCGGTAAAGCACCTTGTTAGAGTCTAGTGGCGGTTGCCCAAGCACTTTATCCCATTTGTGAGACACTGACATTCCCTATTGTTCCCCAGGATGTTTATGTCACTGTGGCCTCTATTTTCCCTCACTTGTCCAAAGGATCTCAACAGCAAAGTACAAGCCCTCCCTTTCCCTTAAGCCTTGGTTTGATCACCTCACCCATTGCTAGCAAGACATCCAAGACTGTAAGTGTGCATACATTGGAGGCTTCATGAAAAGGTAAGAACTCCGCTCAAACTTAAGCCCGGTTTCTTCTTGTACTTTAAATGTTGGATCATTATAACTTATTACTTGATGTTGTAGTCGGTTTACTAACATAAATAAGGGAGCATCATGGCATCCCTTTGTGCTTATAGGTCTCCACAACTCCACTTTTGTCATTATTTGACCAGTTTGACCAAGCCAAAAAAAGGGCCACGGGAAGTTTGAATCCAGACATGTGATTTTTTGTTTTAAGAGTCTATATGGACCCCTTACATGACTCCATGCTTTGGTTTACCATGATGTGGCCCGAATGGTGAGATTATTAATTATTAATGGTTTTACAAGGTCATAATTTAATTAGTTTGGCTTGGATTGAGCTACCTTGAGCATATTTGATGGATTTGAGTGGTTCTTGTGGCCACTAATAGTAGATTTGGGGTCTACAAACTCATTGGAACAGTTGGTTCGGGCATCCAGGCAAAGAAAGTGGTCATTTTTGGCCAATTACAGCTTCAGCAAATTACACCAGCAATAATTAAATTAGCAAATATAACCATGGACTTAGTAACTTCATCAAAATTGAGTAATGTGGAGCAATATGTGATTTGAGAGTGTTATGGGACACTATGATATAGTTTTGAGCTTGGATATGGAGCCTTGATAGAGATTTGGGGCCCACACTTCAACTTTCTTCCTAGAGGAGGCGCACTTGCTCCATGGCGACGCACTTTGTTGGGCAGTATGAGGCCCACAACTTGACACACTACTTAGCCTTGTCATGGGGACGCCTTAGGGAGACTGTAGCCCCTAGGAGATCCCCCACTCTACCCTTGTGTCTCACATTTGTACTTGACCTATATTTGAGGGGGGGGCAACCATGGATGGGGACCCACTCATTTGATTGAGATAAATTTGGACCATTGATTTGAGATGGATGAGATTAGATCCTAGTCGTCCATCCTTATGAGGCTAGGGATTTTGTTATGAAATATCTATTTATAATATATATGCTCCCTTGTTCTATGTAATGGACTTTTGGCTCTTTGAGAAAAAGGATAGAGATATTGTGATCCAACACTTGTCTTCTGAATCATTTTATGAATTTGATTGTGAAATCTTCATTGTCTCAGAATTATCCATGGTTTGAGTTTCCATTTAGAGCAATATCTATCATCAAAATCTTTTGCAGGAGGACGTCCTTGGCTGGGCGAATTGGTGGCAGCGCCACCCTTTGTTTAGCATCTTCATTTTGAGGGAGTTTGCTTAGATTTGCATCTGCAATTTCTTTGCTACCTTTGTCTTAGCATTTGATCTCTTTTCCTTGCAATTATTTTTAGCCTTTGTCATAGCATTTGGATTTGTTTTGCATCTTGCTAACACTACTCTCTTTGTTGTGGCAGGGTGACTTGGACTCAAGGAAATTAGCTTGTTCATGGTGGAGAATCAAGCCATTTGAATTGTTGATTGACAACAGGGACAATAACCTCAGCCGAGCTTCATTTTTTCAAGTAAGTATCTCAGCCTCTCTCTAGTTTATTTTTCACTCCATAGTTAGCAAAAATAAACATAAACAAAAACCTCAAAATTAACATTTTAAAATTTAACCATCAAATCTTGAAACACTTCAAAAGCCAAGTTATAAATGTTATAAAAACCCTAGGTACAAAGTTCGAGCACTTTTCGACTCCATTTACCCTTGCCGAACACTGGTCTACCGCCCTCCTTGGGCATTTCCACTGCTGGTTGGTTTGTCAACTTGGGTATGCATGTTTTATGTTTTGCATTGATCATCTTTCATTATAAATTGCATATTAGGTGCTAGGAGGCATTTATTTCGCTATCTCGTGGTTATTTTTATCTCTTAGTTACATCTTTCATTAGCCACGATTTGGTCATTTTGCCTAGCATCATTCACCTTAGATTTTACTGTTAATTTGTTGCTATTGGGATAGCATTTATCTAGCTGAGCATTTAATTTCCACACTAAGCCTTATCAGTTGTTTCTTCAAAATATTTTATCCCGTAGCCATCCATTTGATCTAGGGATTTCCCACCACAACCACCTTGCTCTTTATCTTTTCATCCTAAGTTTGTTTACATGTGTGTCTTGTTGTTAGTCAGTTAGACTTCACAGGTTAGCTAGGGTCTCCCCCTTGGCTTAGCTCTGGCTTGGCCTAAAGCAAAGAGTGCCTCATCCAGTGTGACACTTGCATCACTTGCAAGGGTTGAGGCACTCTTGGGTCACTTGGTTTGGTTGCCTGTCCTCTTCCCATCCTAGATCGGATCCCTCACAGAGGCCGCCACAACTTTTGTGATAATAGGTCTGACCACCCTAATTCAATTTTCTGCAAAACTGTGGCAACGACTTACGTGGTTTGGAAAATGATCAGATTTCACACATGCTTCTTTCAAATACAGTAGGATCTTTACTTGGCTTCGCATATTGATTTTGTCTTCGATTAGTTTGTTAACGACCTATATAATTAGGATGATGATAAGGCATCCTTTGTATCTTGAGTCATGCTTTCGAAACCTTCATCTTTTCATATTTATGGGGTTTTATTGGTTGATAAAATTTTAATTAGGTTTGTATTGGTTCTTTTCTCCAACATCTCGATTTTTACATCTGAAGACTTTTGTATTTCAACAGGGTTGGTCATTTTTTCTTTATCGATCATTGGTTCTTTGTTGATAAGTTGATCCAGCTTTCCTTGTAGGAACTTCTTATCATTCTTTAGCTTCTTGATTTGGGTAAGTAAACTTTGAATATAAACCCTTAAGAGTGAAGTTCTTCATTGTTCTTTGGCTTGACGACTTTATCATTAAGGTCTTGGTTATTTGATTGCTCATCTTTTAATCTTTTGATTCATTCAAGCAACCTTTGATTAAGGTTTCTTAGGCTAGAAGCTTCTTCATCTTTTTTTTATATCTTCTTGTCAAGCTCTTGATTCTCTTGTTCTAATTTATGATTGCACTGCTTTGTGTGTTTTGACCTTTTAATTTGTACAGGCAGTTTTTTACTATGATCTTTTAAGCAATTAATTTCTTCATTTTTTATAGTAATTTCTTGTAAAATTCCTTACTATGTGTCTTAGCTATCCAACTAAATCAATTGTATTCTTATTAATTATGCAAAATAATCATTGATTTAGAAATGTTATCAATAACCACCTACGTTAGTTAAATCCACATACCAAATTAAAAGATCAATAATCATGACCACCATTAACACTTAAATTATGAATTTTCTATTTAAAAAATCAGAAATAAAATATCTATCCAAGACATTCAAGGTTTCCAAATAGATATAAGTGAATCTTTTTTTAAATACTTCTCTTAGGGTTGATTTCGCTATATAAAACAAAAAAGGGAAAGATATTTAATTTTTTGTTTTATAATGGTTGTAGGAGAAACAAGAGAGACGAGTACCTTACTTTTCCTTTCTTCCTTTCAGCTATGGAGTCAACTAAGAGATTCCCCAATGGACTTGTTCCACACAAGATCACCTAGGAAGAATAAGTGCTCAAGGCCTCCAACCCTTACATAGATATAATAGAAGTGTTAAATTTTAAAAGTTTTACGCGAAAGAATGACAAGCATAGTAGCACAAAGAGAACACAAAGATATATATTGGGAAACCCTCGTGGGGGAGAAAACCCAGCAAAACTTCCTCAATATAGAATCCAACACAGTACAGGGTAAGACCCCAAGAATAAGACTAGTTGCTTCCTCTCTCTCAGGTGGAATGCTTCTTCTCTCTCTCGCGAACTTGCTTGAGTGTTGAATGTGTCCAAATGAGGTAGGTGTCTCATCTATTAATACTCATCAAGTGAGTGACCTAATATCCCAACAGGTCTGACTTGTCTCTCCAACGAATTGTCTAGGGAGACTCAAAATAACATTTATAAATACTTTTGTGGGTACTATTGACCCGACTTACAACGGAGGTTTTACCTCAAGACTTTTACATTACCAATTGCATCAAGGACATCTCTTGAAGGAGGAATAATAATAATAATATAAGAAAAGTACAATAGAATATCTTCTGAAGTTACATTTCTTTAACACTCCCTCTTAACAAGTAAGGTATTCTACAACAACAACAACACCTTTGCAATTGACTGGTGAATCTATATGTCATAGGAAGTTTTGGAACAACAACATGTGTCTGGAACATCAGCATCAGTATAGAGCATCATCAACATTAGCAAGGAATATCATCATGGACCATCATCATCATCGGCATGGAACATCATCATCACGGAACATCATCATCATGGAACATCATCATCATTATCAACATGAGCATCATCATCAGTATGTGAATACTGGAACATCATCATCATCTGGAATATCATCAATATGTGAATACTGGAGCATCATCATCATCTAGAACATCATCAGTATGTGAATACTGGAACATCATCATCATCAATGTATCAATGCTGGAACATCATCATCAACATGTAAATGTTGGAACATCATCTCCATCATCAACATGTAGATGTTGGAACATCATCTACATGTAAATGTTGGAACATCATCAGCAACAGCATGTGAATGTTGGAACACCATCAGCATGTAAATGCTAGAACATCATCAACAACAGCATGTGAATGCTGGAACACAGTGGACATTTGTAGCAGCTCTACAGTGAGCACTCTGGTAGACCCAACTAGCCTTGTCTGGCTTAATAATCCTTTTGGACCAAACAAGCCTAGTCATACCAATCTACCCATGTCTCAATGCACTATTTGGCTTACTAATATTTTCGGACCAAACAAGCCTAGTCAAACATGTCGATGCCCCTAGGATCAAACAAGCCTTGTTAGCACAAGCTGACATACCAATCCTAGACTGAGCTGCCACACCACTACTACAGGAAACCACATCATCATCATCATCATCATCATCATCACACCCTCTTATGAGGGAGGTCCTTTTGGACTACACCAAGCTTGTCTCGAAAGTATTCAAATTGTATACGAGACAGAGGCTTAGTCAACACATCAACAACTTGTCCCTATGTAGGAATGTACTGGAGTTGTACAACTCCCCTCTGCACCATATCTCGGATGCAGTGGTACTTGATTTCTATATGCTTCAATTTTTCATGGAACATCAGGTTTTTTAACAGCTTGATGCAACTTTGGTTATCGCAGTAGATATCAGTCACATCCATCTTGGTATCGAACAATCATGTCAACAACTTGCGAAGCCATACTGCTTCGCTACAGGCTAAACATGTTGCAATGTATTCAACCTTTGTCCTACTGAGGGAAACACCGGTCTGCTTCCTACTAAGCCACAAGATCACACATGAAGCCAAACTAAAACAACATCCTGAAGTGCCCTTTATGTCTTCAGTACTGCCTGCCCAATCTAAATCTGTATAACCGTGTAACTTGATCTCACTATTGACTGCATATATGAGGCCACAATCCAATGTACCCTTTAGGTACCTCATCACATGTTTTGTTGCAACTAAGTGAACATGTCGGGGCTCCACCATATACTGACTCAAGGTGTTCACAGCAAAACATATATCTGGTCTTGTATTTGTCAAATACATCAATGAGCCAATAATCTGTCTATATAGTGTAGCATCTACCATCTCTGAGGAAACATCATTCAAGAGCTTCAAGTTTGTCACCATCGGAGTATTCATTGCCTTGCAATCCATCATCCCAAATTTCTTTAGGATCTCAACAACATATTTTCCTTGATTTAGGAAAATCTCATCTAGGAACTGCCATACTTCGAGACCTAGGGAATAATGCATCATACCAAGGTATGTCATCTCGAATTCTGCAGCAAGCTTCTTCTTACATTCACTTATGAGATTCTCTTCTATCAAAAATAGATCATCCACATATAGCAATAATATCATAATCCCGACATCTACAACCTTATAGTAAAGGTTGGAATCTACATTACTTTTGGTAAAGCCCAAACTCATCAGGAAGTCATCAATTCTTCCATATCACGCTCTGGGTGCTTGCTTCAACTCATACAATGCTTTCTTCAATCTGCATACATGTGTCTTTCTATCATGTGTTTCAAATCCTTGCGGTTGCTCAATGTACACTTCCTCTTCTATCACACCATTCAGAAAAGTCGTCTTTATGTCCATCTAGTGTAGCTTCCATTTCATCTTGGTTGCCAAGGCAATGATAGTTCTGATTGAAGTGTATTTGGAAACTGGGGCAAAAGTCTCTTCATAATCAATTCCTTCCTTCTGAGAAAACCCTTGAGCTACAAATCTTGCCTTGTATTTTTCAATATCGTCATCTGTTGAATGCTTTGTCTTGAAGATCCACTTCGAGGAGACCATCGATTTATCTTTCGGTCTTGGCACCACATCCCAAACATCATTCTTTACGATAGACTACTATTCTTTTATCATGGCATCCATCCATTCCTTCTTCTTTGTTGCTTCTTCAAAATAGGTAGGTTCTTCATCAACAAGGTTGCACATCAAGGCCATATAAGTTGGAGTATGGCCTTGGTCTCTGGCTTTCTCTAAAGTTCCCTTCTGGAGCACCATATTTTTCTGCATCTTGAAGTATTTCACAAGCCCAAGCTAGTCTTCTTTTTCATGAGATCATCTAATGAGGTGACTCCATAGGTCTTTGGGGCTCTATCATGTCATGGTCTTCTGGTATATGCTCTTCTTCAATATCTCGAACTGGTAATTTGTTGGTCTCTGCAACTCTAGGAGCTTCATGCACTTCTTCATGATCCTCACCTACATAGTTCTTCCTGGACTTGCTAAAAGCTACATCCTCATCAAATGTAACATCTCTACTGATCTCGATCTGACGGTAACTTGGGATGTAGACTCTGTAAGCTTTCGACTGATCACTATAACCAACAAATATCCCCTTCTTTCCTAAAGATCCTAACTTTGATATTTTCTCCTTAGGAACATGTATGTATATAGGGAAGCCAAATATCTTCAGGTGGTTGACTTCAGGCTTCTCACCGATAAACATTTCTTCTGAAGTCTCGTTCCCAAGAGCAGTGTGGGAGATTTTGTTATGTACATAAATTGCAGTCTTAGCTACTTCAACCCATAAGTGCATAGGTAGATCTTGATCATGGATCATGGCTTAAACTGCTTCCATGATGGATCTATTCGTTCTTTCTGCCACTCCATTCTATTGAGGATTATATGGGGTGGTGAGCTCCCTCTTAATACCAGCTTCTTTATAGAAATCCCTGAATTCATTTGAAGTGAATTCTCCTCCATTGTCTGATCTCAAGGTCTTGATCTTTTTCTCAGAGAGATTCTCTACAAGCGCCTTGAATTCTTTGAACTTTTCAAATACCTCATCTTTACTCTTCCAGAAGTAAATCCAAGTCTTGTGGGAATAGTCATCAATAAAGGAAACATAATAAACATACCCACTTAGAGAAGTAGCTGACATCGGACCACATACATCTGAGTGAACAATATCCAAGATCCCATTCGCTTTACTATTACTACTTGGAAATGGGTTCTTGGTATTCTTTCCTTGTGCACATCCCTTGCAAACTCCTTCATGATCAATCTGGATCTCTGGTAAACCTGTTACTACCTTGCTTGTGATTGGTAATGCTTTGTAATTCGCATGAGCGAGTCTTCTATGCCACAACTTACATGGGCTAATGGTGCTAGCTGTCAAGGTTGAATTTGAGTATCCCTTCAATTTGTAGAGTCCTTCTTCAACTCCAATTACGACTACATCATCAATTGTCTTTCCTTTCAGCCACATGAGGACTTCACCATCTACAAAAGCAACTCTAAAATCTTTCTTATCTAAGGCTGAGATAGAAAGGAGATTCTTTTTCAAACCTGGGACATATAGAACTTCTTTCATCTTCATGGACTTTTTGGAATTCAACTTATAAGAGGCTTTTCCCATTCCTTTGATGGGATACTAATAATCATCTCCAAGCTTCACTTTGTGTGGAGAGTCTTTTTGAATAAGACATGAGAGGGAGTCTTTGCAACCTGTCAGGTGTTTGGAAGCACCAATTTCTATGAGCCAAGTGTCACTTCCATGTGAGACTGAACCTATGAGAGCTGAAATTAAGACATTCTTCACTGAAGTCTTCATCTTCTTTAGCCTTCCCCTCATCTGATTAATTTTCTTCGACTGCATGGGCATGAAACTTTCTATTCTTCTTGAATTGTTCTTCTTTTAGGGGATAGTTTCTTGCAACGTGTCCCATCTTGTGACATGTGAAACATTCAAAAGCTGAGAAGTCCCTTCTAGTTCTTTTACCTTTTCGAGGTCCATGAGGTCTTCTCGGAGATGATCCACGATCCTTTCTCTTGTTCCTTTCTTTCTGTGTATGTGCTACCAAAGCTTGATCTTCATTGTCATTTAGCTTTTCTTCTATGTTTGTTATTCTTTCTTCCTCTTGTACACATTCCTCCCATAGTCTATTGAACTTGGTCAACTTCCTTTTAGTGCATATTCCTTTTATGAAGGAGTCCTAATCCCTTGGGAGACCATTCAAAGTGGACATCACAATTTCTACTTCTACTACCATGTCTCCAATAGCTTCTAACTGTTCTCTAATCTGGGACACTCTTATGAAGTATGACTGCATTGTTTCTGCCTTTTGAATCTCCACACTCTTGAGTTGGTTTCTCAAGGTCATTATTTTGTTGATGTTTCTTCCTCCAAATAAACTAGACAGTGCATCAAACATTTCCTTTGGAATCTTCTTTGAAGATACTTGGGGGATCAAATGATCCTTGATGGAATCAACTATGATCCTCTTAGCATTGACCATATCCTTCTTGTGCTTTGCTTTTGCTTCATCTCCTTTTGGTTTCTAAACTTCCTCTTTGATGTAGCCTTCTAGGTCATGTTCTTCAAGGATGAGCATGACTCTATACTTCCATGCTCTGAAATTCTCAGCTCCTTCAAGATTTTCATCAAGCTTGGTACTATTTGTCATCTTTAATGAATGAGAACCTCAAATGGAAATATAGGAAGTAGAACTTATCAATAAGAAGATTGTTTTTGGAACCTGCTTCAAGCTGACTTAGGGTTTGATAGAGAAACCCTAATTTTTAAACTGTGGTCACTTGCAAATTTGGTTGGAGGAAAAGATGTGCCTCCCTAAGGTGAGCTGAGTAGTGAGGTCCTTTCTCAAAAACTGTGGACCGAACTTCGAAAAATATGATGGCCTAGTTTCTCCTGCAATAGTGTTAGGGCAGAAAATGAAAATCCTCGGATCTATAATCTATCACCACAGAAAGATGCACCCTCCTAGGGCGAGTCAGATTGTCCTTTTTCAGCTGATCTAACGAGGGAGTTTCCCGGAATAACAAACCCTAGCTTGTTGAACCACCGGATAAGTTGTTGCATAATGACCTCTTTCAAGTTGGCTCTGATTCCATGTTAGAATTTTAAAAGTTTTATGCCCAAAACAAACAGATCACTAAAAGAATGACAAGCAAAGTAGCACAAAGAGAACACAAAGATTTATCTTGGAAAACCCTTGTGGGGGAAAACCCAACAAAACTTCATCGATATAGAATCCAACCAAGTACAGTGTAAGACCTCAAGAATGAGACTAGTTGCTTCCTCTCTCTCAGATGGACAGCTTCTTCTCTCTCTAGCGAACTTGCTTGAGTGTTGAGTGTGTCCAAATGAGGGAGGTGCCTCACCTATTTATTCTCATCAAGAGAGTGACCTAATAACCCAACAGGGTCGACTTGTCTCTCCAACCAGGGCCGACTTGCCTAAGGAGACTCAAAATAGCATTTATAATATACTTTTGTGGGTACCATTGACTCGACTTACATGATTTGAAATCTGTCACCACAGAAAGATGCGCCCTTCTAGGGCAAGTTGGATTGTCCTTTTTCAGCTGATCTGATGAGGAAGTTGCCTAGAATAACAAACCCTAGTGTGTTGAACTACTGGATAAGTTGCTGCATAATGACTTATTTCAGGTTGGCTCTAATTCCATGTCAGAATTTTAAAAGTTTTATGTCAAAAACGAACAGATCACTAAAAGAATGACAAGCACAGTAGCACAAAGACAACACAAAGATTTATCCTGGGAAACCCTCGTGGAGGAGAAAACCCAACAAAACTTCCTCAATATAGAATCCAACCAAGTACATTGTAAGACCCCAAGAATAAGGCTAGTTGCTTCCTCTCTCTCAAATGGGCAACTTCTCTCTCTAGCGAACTTGCTTGAGTGTTGAGTGTGTCCAAATGAGGGAGGTGCCTCACCTATTTATACTCATCAAGTGAATGACCTAATAACCTAACAGGGTTCCGGGTTCACTTGTCTCTCCAACCAGGGTCTACTTGCCTAGGGAGACTCAAAATAACATTTATAAAATACTTTTGTGGGTACTATTGACCCGACTTACATGATCTAGAATCTATCACCACAGAAAGATGTGCCCTCCTGGGGCAAGTTGGATTGTCCTTTTTCAGCTGATCTGACAAGGGAGTTTCCCGAAATAAAAAACCCTAGCTTATTGAACTGTTAGATAAGTTGTTGCACAATGACTTCTTTCAAGCTGGCTCTGATTCCATGTTAGAATTTTAAAAGTTTTTATGCCAAAAACAAACGGATCACTAAAAGAATGACAAGGACAGTAGCACAAAGAGAACACAATGATTTATCCTGAGAAACCCTCGTGGGGGAGAAAACCCAGCAAAACTTCCTTGATATAGAATCCAACCAAGTACAGTGTAAGACCCCAAGAATAAGACTAGTTGTTTCCTCTCTCTCAGATGGACTACTTCTTCTCTCTCTAGCGAACTTGCTTGAGTGTTGAGAGTGTCCAAATGAGGGAGGTGCCTCACCCATTCATACTCATCAAGTGAGTGACCTAATAACCCAACAGGGCCAACTTGCCTAGGAAGACTCAAAATAACATTTATAAAATACTTTTGTGGGCACTAGTGACCCGACTTACAATGGAGATTTTACCTCGGGACTTTTACATGACCAATTACATCAAGGACATCTCCCAAAAGAGAAATAATAATAATATAATAAAAGTACAATAGAATATCTTCCAAAGTTACATTTCTTTAACAATAAGCTAAAAATGCAAATCACAAAGGGAGGATAGACTCCTCCCCTATTTTTTACTTAGGTGAAACCCTACACTAGAAGGGGCTAGAATCTATCACAAGGTTTGCCGAACTTGAACCTTGAAGTTTGAAATTCAGCAAACCTCAAGAAAAAAACCAAATCCATTGAAGCACGGGTTGGGGTTCAGTCACGAAGTTTGTGGGTTCTAACGGTACTTTTGATGTGAAATGATTGAATGCGATCTCTATTAACAGTTTGACTTCTCTGTTTGTCTACTACCACATTCTATTTTTGCAAAACAGTTTTTGTTGAAGCTCTTTCACTTCTAGACCTGGCCCACTAGCCCAGTAATTCCTTTCCACTGGCAAGATATTTGGCCACAGACCAGTGAGGAAACAGAATCCCACTCTGATACCAAATGCTTTGAACCAAATGGTTCATAAATTGAGTATGCATCGAAAAAGAGTACAAGACTCATATATGTAATCTTCTAAAGCTAAAATTTAAAAAAAATGATTGATGATATTGATTTACAATGGGATGTATATATATCATAAATACACATAGGGGTGATAAGTCATTCCTTTTGGTAAAAGGGATGACTTATCACATTTACACTAATTAATAATAAATGTTTACTGTGACTTATTGACATTATGACTACTACATTAGGGTGATAGACATGAGGTATATTATAAAGAATCTGTTGTTGATTTTGAGACAAAGAATGGATAACCAACTCAGAGCCAAATATTTCTCCAAGTTTGACGTAAAGTCAGAATTATAAGTTCTTATAAATGTACATGCATCATATCAAACATGAAAAATTGAGAAAAATAAATGCCATATATTATTAATAATATTGCAGCAATTGCACTTCACGGTTAGCCCAAGGTAGGCTACTCATGTACTGAATACATGTACCACTCTCTCATCTATACGGTCTCATATTACAACCTTTATAGCAAAGTTACCAGGCTTGGACTCAGTGAGGCCTCAAATTATGATTAGTCTCAGACTTGACAAATGACTCGGCCAAATAAAAAATGCATAAGATATTCAAATTTTAATTAATAAAATACAAACAATTAGACACCAAATATTCAAGTTTGCTGATTTCTATTTCATGGAAGGGTGCAACTAGGGATATTAATAAATTATATTGAGATACATAAATTAAAGCTATAAGACATAATACATAATACCACAGATCTAAATAGCCTCTAGAGTCCAAAAAATGATCAAACTATAATCTAATGCATACATAGTATAATGTATCCAATTGGCCATGACTCTGACTCATCAAGATCATCAGCATGGGTTGAATCCTTAGAAATGACTTCTAGATCAGTCACTGCATCTGTTGTACTCCCCACTTGAGTGGCCACCCCCGAAGATCCAACACCTGACTCATCCACCTCTGGTGGTTTAAGCAGCTCCAAGTCCATCCAATTGTCCTCCTTTGTATTTATAGGGTTTATTAGTCCATCTAGTCTGAAAACTAGATAGACTTAAGTTAGGGGTTTATAATGTTCTGCTTTGCATATCTATTGAATCTTTTTAAGTTTATTTTAGTTGAAAATATGCCAAAATTCTACTCTCTATGTGAGGTCCAATGGGCCTGATTCCACCACCAAACCATCTGGAATGGGGGTTCCACCTTTAACGTTAATCTTAAAATTTAAGTTGATTTAAAATTCAAGACACATGGACTTAAAAACATTAAAAACCATCTGGGCTTAAGATTTAGAGGGCTTTAGGTTCTTTTATTTTTGTTTTTTACATACTAGGTCCCACATCAACAGATGCAGACTTGGCCAAGTCACATTTGACTCAACTGAGTCACACCACATTTTTGCTGACTTGGCCAACTCAGACTCTAACTCCACTGAGTTAGGCCAAGTCAGAGATTGGCTCAGCTGTTGGAATACTGAGAGGGGGGTGAATCAGTATTTGCCAATTTTATAATTTTCAATCAAGAGCAAGTTGCTAATCACCAATCATAGCAGCATATCATCAACAATCATGAAAAATAACAAGATGCACAGTACACAAGATTTTTTACGTGGAAACCCAAGTCCTGGGGGTAAAATCACGGAAGCCTTTTTAATAATAGTTGTCCAGAAATAACTGGATGAAACGAACAACTGTCTTATTATATAGACTTCAATTTTTCAGCTTCAACTGAAAGGAGGCTACGACCCCCTGTTTTACAGGCTGCAACCTGAAGGAAGCTACCACTCCCTAGTTTTCCGGCTTCTACCGGAAGGAGGCTACGACCTCCTCTCCTTGCCCCGTCCTGCCACCCTGATAAGAAAAATATTGCCGAACCTGTGGACCTGTCAAATATCAAACCCTGTACTCTCTGCTGAAATCATCTGCACTCTGATCCCTGCCAAACTGTCACATTATTTCTCTGCTCATGTCATTACGGTCATGCTGATCAACTGCTCATCAATACTGCTGGATTAGAACTTCTTGCTGCTGATAACCTCTATTCACTGTTTACTGCCAAGTCAGCCTTATCACTGATCCTGACACACTCTGAACCACACTGCACAACCTGTAGATCTGTCACGTACCAATCTCTGAATCTGCTAGTGCACACCATTCACTGCCATTCATAATTACTAAAGTATTTCTGCTTTGCTAATGCTGAACATCATCATAGGTTATTATCAAATCATGTGTCATCAAATCAAAGTACATAGCAGACTGTGCATAGCATGAAAGAGTATTCTCACAAAACAAACTGTCACATTCACTGTTGTTTGCTCATGCTGTCTACACAGTTTACTCATTCCTGTACATGTTTATGTGTATAAAATATGACACTGTTCACACATTTGACTGAATATTGAAATATGCATTTCCCTTCATACTTTCTGTCCTTGCACAAATACATATACTGTTGTTCTCATGTCACTACTCCACATCATTTACTCATACAAATGTATATCAACAATCATACACATACTGAATGCATCAATGTAAACATACCTTGAACTTGAGCTGTGTATGTCAGAGGCAAACTTAGACTTTTTACCTTGCTGCTGGGCTGTGTATGTCCAAGATGAAAACCAAACTGTGTACCTGTGTGTGCTTGAAATTGAGACTCAAACTCAGACTGCAAAATGGAGCTGTAAAGGTCTGTGTAAAGACCAAAACAGGTCTGTATATAACTGTAGATGAAAGTGCCTTCTTGGACAATCAACACCCCCTTGAAGACCACGATTCTGCCTGTAGATGACAGCAGTAACTTACAGTTTTCTATTGCTGAACCACCCTCTCTTGTGTGTTACGATTTGACAGATTTTGGCACTGTATACAACTGAAGATGAAAGTGCCTTCTTGGACAATCAACGCCCCCTTGAAGACCATGATTTCTCCAGGCCACGAATTATGTACAGCCCAGCCTGTAAATGCAGCCCGTGAACATACAGTCCGTGAATATACAGCCAGTGAATTACACAAATTGATCAGCCCATCAATGTAAAAGCAGTCCGTGAATCTCCATACGAATATACAGCCCGTACAAGAATTGTTCAGTCCTTCATTCCAATATTGTTCAGCCCATGAGTTATCAGAAATGTTCAGCCCGTGAGTTATCAAAATAGTTCAGCCCTTGAATTTCATAAACTGGATATGCCGTAAATTTCCAAAACTGTATGTTCTGTAAATTTCCAAAACTGTATGCAAATGTTCAGCTCGTGAGTTATCAAAATAGTTCAGCCCGTGAATTTCATAAACTGGATATGCCGTAAATTTCCAAAACAGTATGTAAATGTTCAGCCCGTAAATTTTCAAAAAACTTTTATGCCCCTGAAATTCCAAAAACTATATATTTTTTAGTTGACAAATGTTCATATATTTATATGACACAATTAGATAATTGGTTTCCTTAATTTACTGAGTATATTTATCATTTTTTTTTTTGAATGAACATTTTCCTTATTTTAATGAATTTAATATTGAATAAAAAGTTATTTTTAAACATTTAAAAAAATTTATTATTATTTATTAAACTATTTTAATAAATAATTGTTTTATTTATTAAAACCATACTTACCAGACTCGGAATCGGCAATAAATCGGCGAGGCAAAAGAGCGAAGAGTTTGAATCGGATCGGGAAAAAATCGGGAAAAAATCGGCAAATACAAAAAATTAGATATATACCTCTATTTTGAATTAAAAAAAAATAATTATAGATATTCAAAACAACCATATCCATACACTGCAAGATATCAATAGATGCCTAAAAGATATCAATAGAATCATAGAATCTAGATGTCCAAAATATATCTATTATCAACTCTCATGCATAAGATGAGTCCATAAATGATAATCCAGAAAGATGTCCAAAATATACCAACTCTCATCCATAAGATGAGTCCAAAAATACATAAAGTGAGGATCCAAAATCTAGAATCTAGATACTAAATACGAAACAGTAAGAAAAAGTTAAAACTAAGAAGTAGATGCTCTCGCATCTCTTGTTGCTTGACCCTCAAGGGTCTCTAAGTCCTCGGAACTAAAAAGAGGAGCCTCCTCTGAATGAATCCAAGTAGATGTAGCAACAGTTGTAGGATCCCCATTCTGTTCCAATTCCACCTCCAAGTCATCTTGGCCCAAGGAAATAGCTAAATGATCCAAACCTGTCAACATCAAGAATCAAGATACATTCAAAATGTGAATTAAACTTTAAAATTTTAAAGTTTAAATCAATGATTAAAATTTAAGATTACAAATGATTATAAAGTGTCTCGACTCTCACCAAGTAATTGCCTGTTGCGAAGCCGAAGGTTGTAGTGGACAAAAACGAGGTCATTCAAGCGCTTTTGTGTCAAGCGACTACGCCTCTTGGAATGGATTTTCTCAAACATGCTCCAGTTGCGCTCGCAACCTGAAGCGCTGCAAGTTTGATTTAGGATCCTAGTGGCAAACTTCTTAAGATCTGGTGTATCACTGCCAAAATTTTGCCACCAAAGACCTAACATGGAGCAAGTGTTAAAAAGTCAAGATTGATAATTGAAGATGAAAAAAACTTCGAACTTCGAAAAAATTGAGATAATAAAGTGTAAAATTATAAAAGATAATACAAAATTACAAAATTTGTAATACAAAATTCAAATTATAAAATACCTGGCAACATTTTTGTCCTTTCCCGTATAGCACTGGCATAAGCAAACAATTTTGAAGGAATCCTATAGTCTTGGAGCTGGGCAATGATACGGGTTTGGACTTCTGGATTTGGGTTCATCCTCTCAATGCAAGTCATAAGCCCTCGGCCAACTTCC
>LPNX010920351.1:179175-190661 GCA_001517045.1 Pseudotsuga menziesii | reverse complement strand
TCTCGTCATCCTTCATCTTTAGATGTTCGAATTGTCCTCTGTAGGTTTGGAGTTTGGCTTCTTTGACCTTTTTGTCACCTTCGTAGATGGTCTTGAGTTTGCCCCACATTTCCTTAGCAGAGGTACAATGCATGACCTTGACAAAGACCGATTCATCCAATGCACTTGAAATATGGTTCGTGGCTCTTGAATTCGTATCATAACGAACTAAGTCAGTTGGATCTGTTGGTGGGGGTGTTGGTACTTTATATCCATTTTCAACTATTTGCCATACTTGTACTCCTTGAGCTAGCAGAAAAGATTTCATTCGTATACTCCAAAAGGTATAGCCGGTCCCATCAAACATGGGTATTCCATTTTTACTGTGCTTGGCAAACTTGCCCATTATTTCCTTCCAGTGATTAGACTGTTCTTGAAGGAACCCGCTCTGATACCAAATGTTGGAATACTGAGAGGGGGGTGAATCAGTATTTGCCAATTTTATAATTTTCAATCAAGAGCAAGTTGCTAATCACCAATCATAGCAGCATATCATCAACAATCATGAAAAATAACAAGATGCACAGTACACAAGATTTTTTACGTGGAAACCCAAGTCCTGGGGGTAAAACCACGGAAGCCTTTTTAACTGTGTTGCATGGGTACCCGTACCGGGGGGTCGGGTACACGAACCAGTACCGGGTACTTGGGTACTTCAATGGTACGTCCCCAGCCGTACCCAGCCGTACCCAAATCCAATCTCACGTACCGGGGACTTCATGTATGAAAATAGGGTACTTGTGTGGATTTTGGTACGTCGTACCACGTGATTGGGTACGCAGTCGATAGAGCCATTAGACAATTTATCTTAGCTCGTTGTTCGGGATGAGTCAATTTGAAAATTTTGAAGTTTAAAATTTTAAAAATTAAATAATAAAAAACTAAAACACATATTATGCGAGCCCTTGCCCCTTACCTAAACCAGTGCAACACTGCATTTCTCACAGCTAGTGCACTGTTCTCACTACTCCAGCGACAACGTGACAGAGGACCTTAGTGATGCTAATGACATTGATCCTAAGGCTGCTAATGACATGGCTTGAGGAAGCCAAATCAACTATCTTGTTCATGTTCAATGTTTACTATTTTGAACTTTCTTTTTCATGTCTAAAAATGCCTTTAGGCAAATTTTGGATGTAGTATGGCAATGAAGTTTGAACTCATGGTGTCATGGACATATTATGTTGTTAATTGTATTAATATAACTTCAGTCTTCTAGTTGATATCTAATATGAGTCTATGTCATATGATTTATCAAATTTATTATTTTATGTTTGAAATTTTCAATGTGAATGTTCATATGAATCATTGAATTTAGAAATATCAAATATGCATGTATGATATGAGTGTGAAATGTTTTATTTTTATAAATTTTAACACACACACACACGCACACACACACACACACACACATATATATATATATATGTCTGCAGTGCCCCCGACGTACCGAAGTACCCTGTTTCAAAAAGTGGCGTCCCCGTCCCCGTCCCCGTACCAGTACCCGTCCCTGTACCCACGTTTTCTGGCAACTTAGCTTTTTAATAATAGTTGTCCAGAAATAACTGGATGAAACGAACAACTGTCTTATTATATAGACTTCAATTTTCAGCTTCAACTGAAAGGAGGCTACGACCCCCTGTTTTACAGGCTGCAACCTGAAGGAAGCTACCACTCCCTAGTTTTCCGGCTTCTACCGGAAGGAGGCTACGACCTCCTCTCCTTGCCCCGTCCTGCCACCCTGATAAGAAAAATATTGCCGAACCTGTGGACCTGTCAAATATCAAACCCTGTACTCTCTGCTGAAATCATCTGCACTCTGATCCCTGCCAAACTGTCACATTATTTCTCTGCTCATGTCATCACGGTCATGCTGATCAACTGCTCATCAATACTGTTGGATTAGAACTTCTTGCTGCTGATAACCTGGGGGTTCCACCTTTAACGTTAATCTTAAAATTTAAGTTGATTTAAAATTCAAGACATATGGACTTAAAAACATTAAAACCATATGGGCTTAAGATTTAAAAGGGCTTTAGGTTCTTTTATTTTTGTTTTTTACATACTAGGTCCCACATCAACAGATGCAGACTTGGCCAAGTCACATTTGACTCAACTGAGTCACACCACATTTTCGCTGACTTGGCCAACTCAGACTCTAACTCCACTGAGTTAGGCCAAGTCAGAGATTGGCTCAGCCTCTAGCCAGGTCAATGAACAGTTCAATGCAGTTTTGGTCAAGAACACGTCAAACTCGCCCAAGTTGGATGACTGAGTGGAGTCTAGTGACACTGCTTTAACACAGTTATGGTGGTTGAAACACCTAACTGACCTTTAACAGTTTTTTCATGTTATATCATTGTCACATAATACATAATATATTTAACGTTAACATTGGATCTTCCTGTTTTCATGTCCAATAACCCCCTTCAAACAAAAACTCCAATTAAGTTCTCAATAACTGCCGATCACCCTTGATATATTGATAGATTTTAACGAAATTACCCCAGGGCACAAACCAACCATAATGAGTTAAGAAACTGATTCCCCAAAACTACCATTTTATGGGTTCTAAACAGGATTACCACAAACCACCCCAGAGATTTCCTAATGCAGTTTTAAGAAATTTCTGAAGAAAAAACCAAATCCATAGAGATATTTAACCAAAGCCACAGAAATACTTTAAATCCTTCCCTTGCTGTTGACATCTGCAACCATCTCTTGGTGAGGTGGATAACCGACCATTGAGAATTTCCTTTTTATATGTTCATTGCCAATGATATAAGAGAATGTGTATAAGCTGCCACATGTTAGATGCAGCAGATGTCAACTGATAAATTTCATTTTTAGTCGATACCATCATCTGTTCAGCATTGATATTCAGTAAATTAAGGGAAGTCATGAAGGAATGCACAAACTTTCAGTTGGCAATAACCAGTGACAGAATCAGATGATCAACCTGTCATGTTTTGAGAAACTAAGAAAAAAAGGAAGATAAACATCTGACCTGGGATGTTATCTGACCAGATGGGTGCTTGGCAACACGAGCAAAAGCTTCCACAATCCAAGGATCAGGACCACCCTGTCCAAACCAAACATGAGCATATTATTTCAGCGACAACACCAAAAAAGCATGATATACATGAAATATAAGTTACTATGATAAAAACTTATAGTTACTATTGGGCTACAAGCTATGTTATTAAAAATAGGAAATGGAACAGGAAGCAGGATTGGAACAGGAAATGGGGCTAGAAGGCTTGGGGCCATAAGAAACGTGAACCCTCACCCCCAGACCAGACCAGCATATAGGATGATATAACATTGATTCATAACATAGTAATATACTGATGTAATCTCAAAACGAGGATGGGAATGACAACAGGAAAGGAAATGGAACAAAAAACAGGTCTCCTAATCAGGTTTCCGGTAACATGATCTACAGGTACACCATATCATGATGGAATGAATTTAAAACCTAAAATTTGATGTATTTAGTATCATCGTCTGATGTCTTCAAAACTCCACATCTGTCAATAAAGGAACAAAACACAAGCCAAAAAAAAATATTGAGTACAAAACACAATAGGCATTTCAATCTAAGTCATACATCTACACGTAATGTCAAAACTCTAAGAAAACCTTTACAATAGGATACAAATAAAACTTGCTCCCTAAAGGATAATTTTTAAAATCAAGATAAAGATGGCTATAAATGAAATATTGGATGTTTTATAACAAAAACCACATCCATTTTAACAGAAAATAATTCATGGATTGAAGACCTTGTTGAATTGCTTGAGAACATGCATGCAAAAAGGCCGATGGCAACCTTAGTGTGAAAGTGAGACAACAAATTAACATATTGTTCCATGCAGCCAAGTATACATCCATATGAAAAGCATCCTTAGTGTCTGACAAAAGTATTCAATACATGGGCAGCTAAATGTACATACTATATTTCCATTTGTTGAGCCTTATGATAAGTTTGCTATCAAAGAGTTACACATGAACCTCAAATCTTGAAATTGCAACCATTGCAACTTTCTATTTCTATTTCTTTATGCCCATTCCAAAAGCTGTCATTCAAGGTTGAATCTCAATATTTTCTTGGTCATCATAAAGAATGTAATTCTTACTCACACACTCATGATAATACCAACAATTGGAAATATCAAGCTAAGAAATAAAAAGAAAAACATTTGTGAAGAGATAACCAGTTCAAAAATAATAAAATTACTTCGAACTGAACTATGACAAAACAGGTTGGATCCAATTATGTTAAAAAGGTTGAGGACTGAGGGAGAACCTATGCTATTGGAAGTGGGGAGCAGGAGCGGAGTGTAAAGCGAAATTTTCAAAAGCTCCCATTTTGGGAGCGTTTTTTGTATAGTATATATTTTAATGGATTTATATCTAAAAAACATGTAGGATGTTGAATTAGCTATAGAATACATGATTTAAACCATATAACATCAATCATCTAGTAGTTATTACTTATAACATTATCATCAAATGATCAACCATAAAAACTTTTATAGGAGCATGGCAAAAAAGGGAGGTACCATAACATTGTCATCAAATGATTAACCTAGTATAGGACCTTTTAGTATAGGAAAGGAAGGGAGCATGTTGGGAGCGCCTTGGGAGTGTGCTCCCAAAACTATGAGCGTTTTGCGCGCGCATTTCCGAAGGAAGCGAGCTTCGGGAGAAGGAGCGAGGGGGTGGGGGACGCTCCCACATAGCATAGGGGAGAACGACTTAGAAGTTAGAACCAATGTTTTAAAACTTGGACTTGGACTTGGAATCGGTCGAGGGTCAACTTGTAATCAGTAATGAATCGGGAATGACTCGGCCGATTTGAATTTAATGAGTCGATTTAGAACATCAATGACGATCAAACAAACAATAAATTAGAATATTCAATACATGTCATAAAATAAAAGTTTAGAACTTGGAATTTGAGCCATAAACTACAGTTTTGTCATTAAGTCATTTGATGTAATCAAAATCAAAATGTATTACATAGATGTTGAGTCACTAATAGTCGATAATATAGGAGTGAATGCCGATGGCAAATGCAAAATAGGGTAAACTCTAGATACTAGAACCGTAGACGAAAGAATGTCATAGCTCGTCATTGTCAATAGTCCTCCTCCATGTTAGCATCATCAAAGTCATCACCACCACCGCTGATATCTCCTCCATCCTCCTCTACTATATCCAATGTGAGATCTACGTTTATTGGTGTGGAGGATCACCATCAGCAAAAAATGACCAGCTCTAGCAACAGTTTATTGAGATCCAAATTGGCTAATGCCAACTCAACGCTTTTGTCCCAATCCATATCATTAAGAAACACATCGCACATCTTTGTCTTTACCTTCAACCCCTCCTCCCTTTTCCTGTAAATTAAATGGAGTTGGAGAGCACATACACCATTGTCTCTGCCTTGAAGTACCCAAGCCTACTCTTCTTCAAATTGTACAAATTCCCATATGTGCTCCAATTCCTCTCACAACAACAGGATGAAGTAACCTAAGAGAAGAACCTCATGGCTAAATGTTGTAGAATAGGGCATGCTAGCCCATGAGTTGCCCACCAAGCATAGGGCTTTTTAACACCCTATCTCTAAGCACATCAGAGCCTCCAAATCTCCCAAAGCTAGTGGAAAAATCTTTGAGGCCCTCCTCCACTCTATCAAGGGATGCTCTATCCTAATATATCCTTCTAAACGCTTCCTTCCTCCCTTGTGAAATCTCTCCACCCATGTTAGGAGGGGCTTTGTGTGAAGGGCCAAGCCCAACATTGAGCCAATCATTATTGTAATACTTGGGACTAAACGAGTGACCCAAGCTCAATGCAAAGGTGTGCAATTCTCATCCCACCTATCGATAAGAATATCTCGTATGCTGATGAATAAGATGAAGATCTCTGTTGATGTCCCATGCTTTGGGTACTCATTCTATAAAATAACAGTCTTCACCGACTCAATCACTAAATCCCACCCCGCATAAACATCTCCTAACATGGGTTGGTCTGTGTTCGTAAACTATAACAAAGATATGATAGGGTCCATGATCTTAATGGTAAGATATTCCCCCTCGCACCAATCATCATCTAACACTATATCTTTGACCCTTTTTGAAGACGTTTGATCCGACTTTCTCCAAAATTACCAAAACTCTTAAATAATCATGGAACCTGTTGTCGCCTAATTCACACTTTAAGACACAGGAAAGTCACAACCTGCTATGTGTGTCCTTGGGGGCAAGCGAGAGCTGGGGACCACTGTCACCACAGTTCACAGCTCCTCCGTTTAGGCAAGATCCCAACAGAGCCAAGGGGGGTAGTCCCTACAGGAAAACTAAGTTCCAGATTTATTAATGAATTACAAATTAACTAAAGGGATCTTTTATTAAGATGGTGAGGCTAAGACTTTATACTATCTAAGGAATGACAAGAATCATGCAAATGCAAAGAATTCCTTTTAATGACAAGCAAACCTTGAGATAAATGAAGACTAGTGCCTATTAACAAATGGAGTATAAGGGTAAATTACAACTTTACAAATTTACAAATGAAATTTAAAACTAAGTTAATTAACCACCAGATCACAATATGGACAAATGAAATACTATGAACAATATAAACAGAAATGAATGAGCAGTTAACCAGTATTAACAATATCCACAATTATAACAGATTGAATAAATGGAACAATTATTAAGCTTATTAGACAAGATCTACAGATTACTAAACAGTATGATTACTTAATCAAATGAACTAAAAATGCCACCACAAGAGTTTGCGAAAACTGAAAGGAAAAAACGTGTAACTGAAAGGTGAAAAGCTTGCAGTGAAATAAAATGTGAAAGTGCTTGTAGTAAAACCTTGAACAGCAAGGCAAGGATAAAACAGTAGTGACTTGTGTTTGTAGGACGTTTTGCAATGTCTCTTGGTAAATTTTAATAAATTTTATTAAGGTTTTTCCTCTTGAAATTTAGTTTTCGAATCGGTGGTGTGTCTACCCCAATCTAGTACTTCTCAAGTCAAAGAGGGAATGCTGTTGCGCTCAACAAAGTGGGAGCAAAGCCCACCCGTAGCTCACAGGTCAAACCCCAATGGCCTGGTGCTCAACAAGGAAGACGTAAAACGCCTAGAGACCCCCCACGGTCTACTACACCAAGTCGCCTCCGAGGTCACTGTTTTTAATCAACAGGAAAATTACTAGATGGATGCCTATTAAACTAAGACTTCTCTATCCCCTGTCGTATCTCGTGAGTACCCCGAAGGGTGATAACCGAGTAGAGGAGCAAGAAATAGTGAAGTTTTTGTTGGTTAATTTTAGGGGTAAGTTTTATCTGGGTGATTAGCATGCAAGGTAAATTTTAAAACTGTCAACAAGATCAACCAAGTGGTATCCCTTATGGGAGATGCTGGTACTTCATCTTGGATTGAAAAAATGAACTGTGAAGATTGTAGCAGAAAAAGAAAGAATGTTGTTTTAATTAACTAAGCCCCCACTTCTCCTGCTTTTCATATCCAACTTGAAGTCCCTAAAGGGAGATGACAAGTGGATAGAGGATACACAAGATAGATGGGTTGTGTGATTACCCTTTAACAGAAAATTAAAGATTACTGAACTTGAAAGAAAAATGCAACTAGCCAAACAATGCCTAACCGCACAGCAATCTCTATGACAGAGATGGTGGTCTGTCACAGAGATAGTGGGTAAACAGGAATAAAAATTATGCTTAAGCTGACCTCACAACAATCTCTGTTACAGAGATGGTGGTCTGTAACAAAGATAGATAGGTAAACAGGAATAAAAATTATGCTTAAGTTGACCTCACAACAATCTCTGTTACAGAGATGGTGGTCTGTAACAGAGATAGGTGGGTAACAGAAAAATAAAACTGAGTAAACTAACCTCACTTCAATCTCTGTGACAGAGATGGTGGTCTGTCACAAAGATAGGTGGGTGAACAGAAACAAAATTGCATAAACAGAAATCTAAGCAACTAGTATTCTACTTCCTACTCTACTTCCTAATCTATTTACATATAGATTACAAATGCTTATTAACTTTTGCAGAATACCCCAAGAGAACTTCTCGTTGGGGTTTACAAATATCAGAAAAATGTGAGAGAAGAGTGAGGGTTTGGACCCCTTTTGGAACTGTTTGAAGGTTGAGGTATTTCTGGGCCAATTTGGGCAACACCTCCCCTTCACCTGTGAAAAACCTGTCACAAACCAGCAAGCTATGTTCGCTGGAAATCACAGTAAACACTAAAGAAATTATCAGAAAAATTAGTACCCAAAAAATCACTAATTTACAGTAAAAATCTGAGTGTAAAAATAATAGAAATATGATGTTTAGAGGGCTGGAAAATGAATTTCCAGCCACCTAAATGATGTTAAAACAGTAAATCTGAAGCATTTAACTAATGTACTAAGGGTTAGGGCCTTAAAACCAAGATTTTTATCACTATACAGTGAAAAAAACTGAGTTTTAAAACCCTTGTAAACAAAAGTGCGAAAATGAAAAACAGAAATTTAACCAATGGAGGAATGCTCCTTTGCTCTAAATCCCTGCAAATAAACTTATAAGAGCTGTAAAATGTAAGCAAAGAGGTGAGCACATAAATAAATCCTACAAAATACTTTGTAGAATCTTACTAATCTACTCACAAATGCAGATAGAAATACTTCTACCTACAAGTCTCTCCACAAAATACTTTGTGGAGAGCTATCTAAGCTAACAAATGCAAATCAAATAAATGAAATAAGCAAGTTACCTTACAAAAAAGCATGAAATGTAGACAACAAGAACTCCTCCAAAAATTACTTGTATTACAACCCAACTAGGGCAAGATGATTACAATAGCCAAAAGAATATGGGAGAAGAGTAGGGAAATATTCCGACAGCATAACAATAGCATGAGAGATCATGTCAAATGAGGGAGTGAGACCCTCATTATATAGTTGAGGAAGACTCCAACCCCTTGAAGATCAATGGCCAAGATTAGATCTAGATGTAGGTTAAATCTCCACCACTAGATCTAGGTATTTGACTTTACATTCTTCTCAATCAATCTACACCCTTAGATTAATTTTCAATCTATGGCTTGGATGCTTGATCCATGTCTTCACCATTTTCCACCCTTAGATCTAGGGTTTGACCAAGAGCTACCCTTAGATTACTTTGATGAATTTTTTGAGATTTAATGTGGGCACAAGCTAGGCGCCCCTCTAAATTTAGCTGGACGCCCTCCAAATTTGACGCCCTCTCCAAATATGGCGCATCCTCTATCTTCATGTGGCGCCCTTCTTATATGCTAGCGCCCCACTAAATTGACGTCTCCTCTAAATAGTGTGGCGCCCTTCTTTAATGTGCTAGCGCCCCCTCTATGTATGGCGGCCTCCTCTAAAATATAACGCCCCACCATATATGTGTAGCGCCCACCTCCAAGTTTGGCTAGCGCCTCCACTATATGCATACGCCCCCTTTAGTGAGGGTTTAGACCATTCCACATGTGACGCCTCCAAAGATGGTGGTTTGGCCACTTAATGACCTCCAAACTTGGCTTTGACTTTGCCATTTGCTCCAAAAATACTTTTAACCTCTAGACTTAGGTTAAAATTTTATCCACCTTAGATTTAATTTTTCAAATTAATATTTTTAAATTTTCCAATTTTGACTTAGGAAAAATTAAAAATAAACTTGGAAAAATTATATCTTGGCCATGGGGGGGTGGAAAAATTTGAAATAATTTTTTCTTAGGCTTAGCAACCCCCAAACAAAATTACCATGGCATTATTTGATTTTTTCCTTTAAAATCAAATAATATGAATTTTTGACTTAGGGAAATTAATTAATTCCCTAGGAAAAATAGACCTTGCTTAGACAAAAATGGTCTATCTCCTCAACCACCTGTCAGAATGACATGGGACTCGAAGCAGTGGCTTAGGGGGTTTCATAGCAATTTACCTTGCATTCATAGCCCCTATTACAAAATGCCAGTGCTTGAGCAATTACATTATTACATCAAAACTGAGTTAATTAACCACCAAGGGGTGAAATTAATTAACTCGAAAAATAAATAAAAATACAACAACATAACGAAACTCCGCAAGACTCTAGACAAATGTCTAGCATGGTCATGAACAACATTTTGAACCCTTAGCCACCTCATGGACTTGACTGTTAGAACGCCCGTCACCACTTTGGAGGATTTTGAGTGAAAAACCAAACCAATTAAAATCGTTTACTCAACAAGATTAATTGGAAAGGGAAAAAACACTCGATGAGGGGACTTCCCTAACAACCAGTTCCATGGTGTGGCATCCATATCATATGACCCACACTAGCACATATAATTACATTAATTTTCCCACGCAGGGGAGCGGACATTTCGTTTTACAAAGGGGCAATTGCCCTGCAGAAGTGAAAAAATCCTCAGATTTTTCCAAGGTACGATTTGTACAACTTTGTACATCCTCATGTACATGGAGTTGCCACCTAGTCAAAATAGATGGGCAACAGAACCAGGAGCAGTCTTAACTCCCTCAACCTCTTAAGCATGATGAATGAGGAGGAAAACCAAGTATCTACAATCTTCAACGATGATAGATGTGTGCAGACTTTATAGATTGTGAGGGAATTGGTATGGTTATGTACAAAATTGTGGATATGGCATGCATCATCAATAAGACTACCCATCCAGGTCACAACGGAAGCAAAAGATTTAAGTGCTAAATTCAAAGAATAAACAACGCAAGGTGTCCAAAATATTTGTGGATATTTAGCTTCCAGAAGCATGCTAGCAACCTTGCAAACAGGTGCATTTTCTGTGATAATTTGTAGACAAGAACCAACACCTGCATCTTCAACAACTTTATTGAACAGCTCACCCATATATTGTGTATCCTTATATTTTCCATGAGCATCCACCAATTTCAAGAAGATCCCATTTAGGGAAGACAACATGAAATTGTTGAGTGGATGGCAAGCTACATCTGTCCATCTATCAAAGACAATACTAACATCAAATGAAGGCCATGACGATTTGCTAGGTTCTAGGATTTTATCCACCTCCTCCTTTTCCTTAACCAATAATGTGGTTCTAAGCTTCTTTGAACTGAGAGGCACACACCCGATTGGAGCTTGTTCAACTAGAGATCAACATATCTCAATAAACAAAGGCGACCATGCAACTTTAAATAAAATGAAGTTGAGATAGAAAAAGAACTCAATGGTAGCATCAATCTCCTCTCACTTATCTTGTAGAAAGATCTCTTGGAGCTAACCTCTTTCTTGGTGGTTGAATTGCAATCCCACTCCCAAATATGCCAGTAGACTTCCTCAACAATGGAAAATGATCCTCATTTTTTTCTTTCCTACTTACTACTGCCACCTAAGTCACCTGACACGGGGACACGGA
>LPNX010920351.1:140000-178908 GCA_001517045.1 Pseudotsuga menziesii | reverse complement strand
CTTTATTTGCAACTCAAGTTAACATTGTCTTCTATAGATGTAAGAAAGGACCGAAGCATTTCTTTGCTCTCTGTGAGAGAAAACAACTGTTTTTCTTTCCATTACGTAGTTTCTTTGCCTTTTCTTTGCTTCTAGTGATCAATTGTACTTTATAGTAGACTAGTGATGCATTAGCTTGATTAAATGCCAATTAACTTGTTTGTGCATTTTTTCTTATATCAACTGTGAACACTAGTTTGTTGACAATGATAGATGTGGCTGATTAGTGTACTTAATGAGTTTTTATTATTGCTATCACTTATTTCTGCAGTAATCTTTCTTAATATTTTACTGTCTAATATATTGAAGATTTATGGAGCATTGAGATTGTCTGTGAAAATATTGCTAATGTGGAACTCCAAGCTACAAATAGATGGCAAAGGACCCTTCAGTGCACATTTAACATTAGTAATTACACATTTAAATCCTTCAAATCTTCTTCACCTGCACACCAAACACACTTTAGAACCCTCTCCACACTTGCAAATGATAAAAAGAAAGTGAAATTTTTTATTTAAAGCAATTCTGGGCGTTTTTTTAGTGGAAAAAGTGTCATGTTTTTTGGACACGCACCGACAGTCCTCGGACACGTGTGTCCGAAAACAGGACACGCTCGGACACGCGTGTCCGAAAACAGGACACACTGCAAAGACGTGTCGGACACATTTTGTCAACGTGTCCGTGTCCGACACGCGGACACAGGACACGCAGACCCTTTTGGACGAATCCGGTTTCATAGACTGCCACCTTGCCTATGCCAATTGTATCCTCTCTTTCCATTTCTTTTCATTTACTAGCACTCACCACTTTATATGGTCCAAGTCCACAATTAGTGGCCAACATATGGCTCTTGACTTGAAAGTAGGTGTTCTTGTATGGAGTGTAGCTTACATGTCAAAAGAACATCCCCTCCCCTAGCAAGCTTTGCCTCGAGCCCTGGTTATCTTGTTACATACTTCCACAGTTGATATTTCTTTTCTTGAGCTTGCAGTGTAGCTACATCAGGGGTTTTTCCAGCATTGGAAGCTACACTTGCAGCTCCACTTGCAGCAGATGGAACACTAGCTGTAGCAGAGATAGATGAGCTTGGAGGAGGGGGGAAACACTAACAATGGCGTTCCTCCCTTTCCTTTGGCCTTTACCACCTGCCTTTGATGATTGAACCATGAATACTGTGGAATAAAAGAATAAAATAGTTGTTGGAGAAATTGAAAATCTATTTGCAAATCCACCTTCAAAACATAGTGGAATCCCTTCCCTTCAAAATCTTATTTTTGTTATCTAAAAAAATGATATAAATTATTAATATTAATAATTAATAATTAGTAAAATAAGAAATAAATAATTAAATAGTTATGAAAAGTTAAAAGACATGACTTAGAGTGGAAAGAGGCAAAATGTCTTATAAAACCCGCGGCAATGTAATTGTAAAACCATCATTATCTTATCAATTATATATATTCTGTTATTTATCCATTCATGGATTACTTGGCGTATTTATGCTGGTTATTCTTGTAAGAAACAGCTTCTTACTGTTTCAGTTTTACCCTTCACTTGCACAATGGAAACTTGTTAAAGTGTCAAAAAAAAATGACAAAATCGGTTTTAAGATGCCCACAAGTCAAATTTCCGCATGTACATGCTGTACATGTGAGACACGATTAAGGCATGTGTTGAACATATTTTGGCATGTGTCCTGTCATAGGACACATGGCAAAATCATGTCAGACATGTGTCCTTACGAATCCATGTGCATTACAAAGAATAAAAACACAAAGCCCCTGGGAGAGGTGTCTTGTTTCACAATGTCCATGATGCAAGGACAACAAGTGCCCATACTTGTAGATTTAGTGCAGTGTTCAGTGTAAGTATGGGAGGTTAAAGACCCCCAAGGGGTGTGATCAGGCTGAGTTTGCAATGTCATATTTGGAATGATCTAATCATAGTTTTGGACACCCTTAGGGGAGACGTGCATGGGATTCTGTTTTTAGGCAAGTCTAATAAGTTTTTTTTAACAGTTGTGATTTTTAGTAGTTTTCTCCATTTGGAAATGGTCCAATTGTAGATCTGATTTCATATTTGAGGACCTAGTCAGAACATTTGCCTCTGCTGTGAGTTTCACTGGATACCTAGTCAAGCCTATTTTTAGCAAGTGACTAGACATTTGGGTACCTAGTATGGCAAGTAGCATCAGTGTCTAATTTTAGGCCATTCGAAGCACCTTGAATTTCCAGGGCCTAGTTACATTTTGGCATGGTCTATATTAAGCTTTGGGAGCCAACATGGAGATATTGGTTGCTAGCTTACCCAGAAATAAAGAAAGAAAGCAATCATTATTTGACTTGCTAGCAACCACACCAAGAGAAACTTTGACTCGTGAGAATGCTAGAAATGTTGTTGCCTTTGGATCTGTTGGATATGTATGTGGCTCTGTACTTTTTCTCGTCTCTATTGTTAAGCCCTGGTAGGATTTCATATGACCCTGCTTGGTACAACCTCCTTGATGATCCTTTATTTGACTTTGTTTGACCCTTAACTTTGTTATTAAGAAACATAGAAGCACACCACATTGGAGAGATTCCTTGTGACATTTTGAGTTCACAATTGCTATTTTAGTCTTTGATAGGATTCACCTTACTTAGAGATAGGGTTTTGTTATTTATATGCCTTATCCTTTCCTAAAGATTAGCTTATCCACTTTGCTATTTCAGAAGCCTAAATTTGTGGTTCTAAATTATTACTTGGTTGACTTATTTTTCGAACACAACTTCTCTTAGGACCATGCGCATTAGTAAGGAATCTTCGTTGCTATTGTTTCCTTTGTTTCCTATAATTAAGAAGCTTATCTTTTGGTCTATTCTAGGAGGAGTTGCATGGGCCACTAATTTGATTTATTCCTGGAGCTTACTCTCTCTTGAAGATTCGCCTTAGCCTTGGATAGTTGGAGGATGCTTTCACGTCGCATGTTTCATTCATTCATGCGCCTTATCCATAGCCTGATGTAGTAGTTTGCCTTTTATACTTTGAGAAGTGTATGACCTGAAGGAGGCTCGACCTATTGGGTGGTGGAGATATTTCAGGATTATTATTGCATGCAAATGTTATTGGCAATGAGGTTTACTACACTTGGAGTGGGCCATTATTATATTTCTCTCACTCTTCTTCTCTCATTCTTATTCTATATCTTGTACTAACCAAGGAGAAGAAGTGGACTCTCTTATGTAAGATCTTGAGCACTTGAGCTCGTGTTTTTACCTCTTCTCCTTTGCTTATACCCCCTAGAGAGACTGAGATTAATTATTAGTGTGGAGTATCTATTGTCCGCCGATTGCACACCAGCAGCAAAAATCTAATGAAAGTTGTTTCCTCACTTGAGAAAGTGGGAGAGGTGTGACCTTGGGGGCAAGCACAGAGCTAGCTATTGTCACCTACTCCTAGCTCCTCCGTTTAGGCTAACTCCTAACAAAGCCAAGGGGGGTAGTCCCTAACAAAGAGTTTTCTAAGGCTCAATGTGGTTAAAGTGTTTTACTTAGTTGTGGATGCGGATGGGTGTTATTTAGGAGTTTATTATGATTAGAAGTGTTTGTTTATTATGAGAATGACAATTAATCAAAAGCAATCCACGTTGCTAACAAGAGATTACAAAGATAAGCAAAGATTCCAGACTTTTAACTAAACATTCAGAGATAGTAATTAAAATGAACCACATACAATTGATCAAGATAGATACTTAATCAAATTTAATCAAGGACCAGTGCCTTATGGAGTCAACAAAATGCGTAAATAAAATGATAAGTCTAGGAATTAAGCTAATGAGTATTAGATTGTGCGAATGCTCTTGGTAGGTTTTAAAGATTTTACGTGCTCTTAATTAAGGTGTCTGGAAATCCTAACCGCAAATACCTTCAATGGCTCCGTTCGAAGACATGACGAACCTATCTGGAATCACAGCTAGGTGTTCAATAACTTAACCAACTGTGTCTAGATTGGGTTGCCCGGGCCCACACTTGGAATTTGCCCACTACCTGAGTATTTAATCGAGACAACGCCGGTGCATTGGTTACGGGGTAAAAGTTTTAATTAAGTTACTCTTGCAAGATTTAGAGATCCAGTGCCGTTTCTAGGTACTCTGATCTGAGATCGGTCAGAGCATACTCCGGCAAGGAGGGGAGGAAGTTAATTAATTAAAGGGAGTGTGCATTGAAAGTTTTAGTAAGTCAATTGATTAAACTCTCCGATACAAAGCGCTCTTGACCTTGTCTTATGACAGAGGTTCAAGAGTCTTATCTGATCTAAATGCCTAATGCAGGGATTATGCAAGACTAAGGATGCTCTCCGATAGAGAGTGCTCTTGACTTGTGTTTCTGCAAGTTCAAGAGTCTTGCTTATTGATTAATTGAATTAGAAAACAATATGATGCATGAACGTAAAGCAAAGATGGTTTATCAAACTCTCCGACAAAGAGCACTCTTGTTCCACCTTATGGCGAGATTCAAGAGATTTTGGTTCCTTTTAAGATTGACAATTATATAGAAAGATACCAAAATGCAACAATCCAATCTAGCAATTAGAGATTATACTAAAGAACAACTAGCAATTAGTGAAAATGAAAACTAAGTACTCCTAAGTTGAAACTATGCTAAGAAACATGAAAAGGAAACAAGACACACTTCCCCCAAATAGGGGAAGTAAAAAAGATGGGAGACTTGCTCCCACTTGTTATCACATATATAGTAGCCAAGCTACCATATTCTATTTTTCAGAAACAGTACATTTTTCAGCCAGATATCTTACATATGAGATGCTGAGATGAGCATTTTTTATGTATCATGATTATATTAGTGGACTATTGTACTCTCCCATGTCAAGACTCATGATTATATTAGTGGACTATTGTACTCTCCCATGTCAAGACTAAGTCTCAGGACACTCAGATTTGAGGACCGATGTAGCCATTTATGTCATTTTCAGAGCAGTCATTGATGCCCAGTTTTATGTCAGTTCTTTCTCATTGGACAGATGGTGTCTCAGATGGATTATATTGCATGGTTATGACTCAGCATTTTATATTGTGTTATGGTTATTGTTGCTCTTATACTGATTCTTGTGACATGTATTAGCTTGTGGTATCATGATCTAGTGGTCATATTTATATGGACTTGATTGTATATCGTACTATGTATTGATGTCCCTACTTAGACTTGGAAGTTCTTGATCTATACTCATTGGTTTTACCCTCCTTAGGGAGAATAGAGGTAGTCATTCCCGCCATTGTTTTGGCTTGCCAATGTTGGCTCCATCATTCATTGTCTTCACCCATCCATTACCTTCCAGTTTAGTTTTCAACCCAACTGATTTCTTGACTTATGGCATCGAGGATCTTTTTCCCCGCTAGAACTTTTGTCGGACAAGCTTCCTTGTTTATATTGTGTCTCGGCTCTGAGTTGGTGACAAAACTTGCCTTTGGTAAGTTGGATAGTATGCCTAAATCATTCTGGTCGATTGTCCCGATGTTTGGCACTGTGCAGAATTCGCCCTAGTCACTTGAGATGTTGTTGGCTAAAACTGAAAGCTCATGTACTGCTTATATTGGAAATATTGAATATGCGCCCATGGAAAATGAAAATTATAAAACTGTGTTTCTTAACATATGTAAAAAGGGCAAGAGCAATGAAATGCTAAAATACTCCTTGAAGAGTATAAGAAAATGTCTAAAAAAGCAATGGTTTAAAATATGCTATATCCAAAAATGGCTAACCTTATTAAAATAAATATGTCCCGGATGAAAGCTGGACTAGTTGTGCTTTTAAGCACTGGTGAAGTCCCAAAAGGGTCATATAGGCCAAAAAGGACATGGAATAAAATGATGATCCTAATGAACTTGGATCAAGCTTGATGTAGTCATGATGCCTAAGTTGAATAAGCACTCTCTAAACAACTCACCCATTTGTGAGGCACTGCCATTCCTTGTGTTGTTGTTTGTCCGACATTGGTTATAGTGAGTATTCCCTTTCCATATCCGAAGTGTCATGATGTTGAGTAGGAAGTTATCCTTTGCCTTAGCCTTGTCAATTTCATCCTTCACCCTTCACTAGCAAAATGACTACAACTATGAAGTTAGTATAGTCATGAAAGTCTAAGTCTGAGTAATAATAAATAAAGCCTTATATATGTATTTGTTGATGTACCGCCAGTGAAATGATTGCTACTTCTTGTGATTGTTGCTTGAATGAGTTGTAGAGCATGTCTTAGCGTTTTAACACTTGCAACAGATGGATGATAGTCCAAGTTATTATTGGTGTCTGATCATTTACAGAGGGTTATATTGTTTATTGGATATGGTTGGTGATCAGATAGAGACCTATGAGGGGTATGAGTATACACCTTAGATGGATTTGGACTCTCTGAGTCTAAGGAGACATTTTATTTCCAGTTCCGAGCACTTGCAGATATGATCAGGCTCATTCCGCCTTTCTGATGCAGTTTTTCTTCACAAGTTGATATGTCTGAGTAGGGAGATGTTTTACTTAGATCTCCTAGGGCATTGTATGGAACATAGGGGTGTAACCACTTGTTTGTACCATAGTACCCCCATCCCAGAGAGCCTGGTGGGCTCAGTTTGGCAACATAGGCACCCTAGGAGGCTGTTTTGGCAAGTTCACGTTTCCCGAGGCAGATTAAAAAATGATTAAATGGCTATTGAAGAAATCGATTTGGGCTACTGAGGCAAGAAAATGACATGGGATGAGTCATGATGATGAGAGTGATGTCCTCCACACCTTCTCCAGCAGTTGCAGCTCTTGATTAGGCCAACACCTATTTTTTGGACATTTTTTATTATTTTCTGGAGCTCTTTTTGGAGGCTCACGATTTCCTCAAGGAGGCACAAAAGTCAAAGAATTAAATTGTTATATTATTTATTGTGCCATGGAGACACCCAAAGGGAGTTAGTCAAACACTCCTTCGACCCACCATGTGCTTTCATTTATTTCTTGTTGAGTGGGTTACCTTTTTTGGGTGGGTTAGTCCACTTTGATAAATTATGGTTATATTGATCCATGTTATTGTATGTTGAGCTCATCTCAACCATTGATTAGAACATTTCATCTTTTAATCTTAGCCACTCGTTTTGAAAGTGGTTAGGATTTGGTTATGATTGAGGTTCTCTCATTTCTATTTAAACGAGAGAGTTTCTCATTTGTAATGGGTCTTTGGCTCTTGGATCTGAATAATAGAAAGACTTTTTTGTGGAAATTTTTCTGGATCTGCTTTGCATCTGATGTGCTCAAATGGTGATTAGCTAGTCTTCAACTTCCTAGCATTGTGGAAATTCTCGTGAGATCTATATTTTTCACGGCTATCATTGTTTTGTCTACAGGAGGGCGTTTTGGCTGGAGCGTTTTTGTAGGGGGACCTCAACTCGCTCGGTTCTCTTCGTCTTGGATCAGGGGGTTTTCATTAGTTTCATTGTGATCTATGATTACTTCATTTTACTGTCTTGTAGCATTTAGTTTCTTTACCTTGTATTAGCAAATCTGATATGGTTGACATTTGCTCATGCAGGGTAGGGGGCGCATTGGTGGCTTGGAGCTTACATATGCCATAGAAATCATGGGGATCTTCCAGAATTGATCGAGATAGCAAAGATCATCACTGTTACAGACTTCTACAAGCATTTCCAGGTAAGATCCAGCAATTAAGTCTCTTCTTTTTCAGATCTTATTCCATTGTACCTTGCTTTTCTTCAACTTTTTCTGAAAACTCCTAAAGCACTAAAAACCCTAAAAAATAATAAACTTGGGAATAGTTCGATCTTTTGCCAAACCATTTCTGGGTTTCATAGATCGGGCCTCCCCTTCATCAAGTCAACTTAAACGCCGGTCAAATTCCTCACAGTTTGACCTAGATCTGAGTTTTAAGCAAAAAAGTGCATAACCCCCCACTGAAAAATTGACCTGCTAGGGCTTTGAGTTTTTCTGAATTTTGACTTTGCGGACGGATAGATCGAGTCCCACACAGCCTAAATCAACCCCAGCACTGTCCAATTGCTTGACCATTTGACCTAGATCTGAAAAATTGACTGAAACTGCCCTAGCTCCCTCACTGAAAATTAGACTTTTCCGGAAGTGAGTTTTTCTGAAATCTGACAAGATAGACAGATAGATCGGGTCTCGAGCATTCCAGAACACCCCCAACGCTGAGCTAGTTCTCTCTGGTTTTCCCTAGATCTAAAAAATTGGTTTTCAGCCTCCTAGCCCCCCTCATCAAATTCTGACTTTTCTAGATTTGATTTTTCTGCTGATTTTTTTATTTAGGCTTGTAGATCAGGTCACCCTGACCTCTTCTCTCCTTCAACGCTGAGCCATTAGCCTCCAGGTAACCCTAGAACTGCAGATCTGTCCTCCTAAGCCCTAGTGCTAGCCATCCATTGAGCTGGGTTTCCTGTACCTTAGCTTTTCCGGATCAACTACTTTCTGAGTTCGTAGATCAAGGTGTCTCCCAGGTGGGTTCTCTAAAACATTGGTTTACTGCTGACTCCATTGCCCAATGCACACAAGGCACTGATCTCCTAGCTAGCGCTAGCCCCGACTTGACCTCACTCCTATTCCTTTTGCCAACACCTACTGATAACTCAAGTCACCTATCCTTCAGTGTTTTTGTCCCCTTGGTACTAGGCAGTCCCAGCTTTGTTCTTGCTCACCCTGTCATAGTTACGTTTTCCAAGACAGTGGTCATCTCCATCAGTTGCTAGTACCTTAACCCTAGAGCTAGGGTTTCCATTTACCTTGCACCTTAAGTACCCTGAAGCCCCATCTGATCTTCTCCTGGTGTCTAGGTCCGATCTCTCCTGTCGAGAGCAGATTTGGGTCTCCCCCATTGTTGTCTTGGACTAGGATAGCATAAAGTGAAGGCTGCCTTGATTGACGTGACAACCATCCATTTGGGAGTCTAGGCAGTCGTGGTTCCACCCCTTAGTTGCTTGCCCCTCTACCATCCATCCTGGATCGACCTCACACAGGCAACTACAAGGCGGGTGATAACACCACTTAGCCATTTTATTAATTTTTTTACAATGATTATTATGCTCAGCTTCTTCTTGAATGAGCAGATGGTGAGAAAGGGAAGAAAGATGAGGGATATGTTTTAGTCTTTTGCTCTTGCTTGCTCCCTTGTTTGTTTGTAGCCTTTGGGCTCTCCTTCACCTGCCTGAAACTAAGAGCTCTAAACACAAACTTGTTATGATGTTAGTTTATAACAAATAAATTGAAACTAGATCTACAAACTAGATGACAAACAACTACTCAATCCCTACCCAAAAAGGAAGAAGAAAAAGAGGAGTAAAAAGGCTAAAGAGAGGGAGGTGTAAGAGGGATGAAGAGAGGACAAAAAGAAGGTCAAATAAGGCTGGAAACAAAGGCAAAAAGAGGGCTGCAAACTGAAGAAAGAAGGCTGCAAAAAGTGATGAAGAAGGTTGAAAGTAAGGCCCAAAAGATGGCTGCAAAAGAGAACTAAGAGATGGCTGCAAAAAGTGAAGAAAGGGGAAGAAAGAGGGCTGTCCAAAAGGTAAAAAAGAGGGCAAAAGTGGACAGCAAGAGATGGGAAGAAGTGGCTGCAATAAAAAGACAAACAAGGCTGCAAATTGCAAATAGGACAGCCAACCGGGGCATAAGGCTTGGTGAATGAATGTTCACTTTAGCCCAAGCCTTGCCCTAACCCAAGAATATGAAGATTTTATGAATTTTAAAGGATGAATAATAATGAAAGCAAACACTCAAACCTGTGGCCTTTTGATGACGCTTGGATTCCTTGAAGCCTGAAAATTCCGGAAGTTGCCTTGGCTTCAAGAGGACAGGATGCACCTGAGCTCAAACTCCTACTCGATTTAATGAGGTAATCTGCACAAATTCAACTCAACACTTGCAAAAAAGGATGGATTAGATCATGTATGTTTTATCAATTAAAATGAAAAGAGCATATCATATAACTAAATAATCAACGCTACTTTCAATTCCTAAGAGCAAAATCATAAAAGATTAAATTGAAACTTCAAATAATCAATCTTACGTGCTTATAGAATCCTTCTAAAGCATGAACTATTATCCAACCTAAGCATGAAAAGAAAGAATTTGAAACATTATCACCTCATTCGCCAAGTATTCATCCACATTAACAAACCATGTATGCCTCCAAAGCCTTAAAATTTTATTCCACGGTTGCAAAAGCAACAAGCATTACGGAGTTTGGACAAAGTTTCTCTACACAAAAATCCATCCCAATAGAGCTGAAAGAACCTCTATTTATACAATGAGAGAGTGCTAAAACCCTAAAACCAAATCACATAACCTGAGATCCAAAACCTAAAAAGAAGAGCTGGGAGTGAGGGGAGGCCTCCACCTAGGCAAGGCGCCCCCACTCCAACCCTAACACTGCAAACCGAGCCAAAATGGAGCCCACACGTGTGATGACGCCCCTGTGAGGAGAGAGGGGCGTGAACATGAAGAGAGGGGAGTGAGGATGTAGGTGGAGGCGTGAGCTAGGTCTGGAGCATCCGCAACTGAGTATGGAGGAGCCAACTGCCAATAGATCATAAGTGCAACAGCTAGTTTCGCCTCGATCAAATCATCAAACCAATGAGTGCTCTCCATCTCATCAAATTCGGGAGTTTAGCTGAAGATGACAAATCCGTTAACTGAATAAAACTTTATTGCTCACTGAATGCTGACTGAAGCTGAGTTATGATAACTCCAATCATCATAAATTCCCAATGAAATGTCATTTAACCTTTTATTTCGCTAAATTTGGATTAATTTGGAGAGTTTTAATTTTCTCCAAAATAATCATTTTTAATAAAAACTCCATTTTTCCCCAAAAATGACTTTTTTGAGAAAACGAGCGTTATGTGTCCGATTGATGATCTGAAAGTTGGATCTGACTGGCTGGCCGATCAAGAATAATTTTTGGCTTTAAGGTTAGAGCCTTCAATCATTGAATTCGGGGTCCGAATGACCGACTTATTACAAATGGGATTTTTCCATTTAATTTATGGAAAAATTAATTAAAAAACTTAGGGAAATAATTAAAAATTAAAAATTAATTTTTAACCCATTCGAAAAAAAAAATTCGAAATTTTTTTAAAGGTCCTATTGACTTAAGACAAGACCATGCTCTACTCTAACAATGCCTAGTAGGTTTATAACACTCAGTTGGGCTCTAATAACCCCCCAAGGCCCAGAATTCAACATCGGGCATTCCAGCTTTGGAGGAAGCGGGAGAAAACCTCGTCAATTATACTCGACTATAGGCAAAGCATAATTGTCAAGGGCAAAAAACTCCCCGGAATACCTTAGTTGAGATTCTATGTCTTAGGAGACCGAACCACTCAAAAATACCCTACTAGCACATTTTATTACAAACCCCGCGGGGCCATGGTCAAAACTATTCAAATAAAAAACTGGCTAGCCAATATTGGCTAGACATGAAGGCGGGTCAACTGATACACTGGAATCAGACATTGAACATGTCTGTCAACCGGCGGCTCCTCAGGTAACCCAACTATGGTACAAAATAGTTGGTAACAATATCTATGTTGGTGGATTTGTTTTGCTAGATCATGACTAGTACTATACCATTTAGCAAGCCTAGTTTGTACCAGGTATAGTTAAATCCCCTAAGAACACAGCTAGCCCAACTGCAACCTAGAGGTGTTACCCACTATCACCTTGATAACCACCTCTCTACACTTCTGGTTGGTCTTCTCCAACTCGAGGGGGGCTTCCCTAGATAGGATTGCTAAGCTATGGCAATGAGAGCACAAGGTGATTTCGAATAGTTAGCCTTAAGAAAATTTGAGGTCTTTCTTTGTAGCATAGGTGATGGTAGGATTATGAAGACCAGTGCCAATCCCAGGGAAAAAATAAAGTCTCAAGATAATTCCCCAAGGACCTTGTTTATATATGTTTGACTAGAATCTCTTTACAGAATAAGAGCATTCCTATCCCAAACTATTGAAGCTTCATGCAAATCCCCATGCCCTAGCTTGTACCCTAGCTTATGCAACCGAACTTACAAACCACAAACCAGCAACAAAACTAAACCACAAAATGATAAAATCATTCCATTGGAGCAATCTTACTATTTCAATGAACTAGGAGCATAAGCCTTACAATGATAAAAAGATACATGTTACTTCAATTTTCAGCCATCAAGATAACCCAAGAGAAGAAAAACCATTAAACTTCAAAATGCTCCATGAAAAGATGTGTTAAATCAAGCGGTAACAAAGTCTTGCTATCCAAGCTTGTCAGAACTTTATTCAATCTACAACTTTTAATAATAAAGAGATTTTCATTGGTGGCTACTACAGCTTTTTTATGTGTGAAACTTTTATCTTTTTAGGCTTTCACTTGATTTTAACAGTGTTCCACAAGGACATCTCCCATAGGGTTGGGAGCGCCTCCCCTATATTTCCCATGGCCTCAGGATGGACAGGCACTTAGTGAAACATTTTGCCACTTCCCCCTTTCGGCGAAATGCCGCAAAACACATGGCAAAATGACCCACCAAGATACGAGAACAGCTTTGCCAAAAGGGGGACATCTAGGCTTCCCCTCAGTTTTTTCAATTTTTTCCATAAAAACTAAAATATATATATACTAAACCTAAAGCCTATATACTTTTCTAACAGCCTCCAAAGCCATTTTCACTCTCATTTTGAAAATCCGATCTCCCCTTGGAGCTTAGCACCAACCAACTAGTAGCTTGAGTGATTTGGCAATTTGAAGGCAGAAGCAAGGGTTTCACATTTTAGCATTTCATCTTATAGGATGGATGTAATGTCCCGTGTTTTACACGCTGGGGAATTAACTAATGATTGATGCCACATGGGGGATAAAAGCACATTGCAGTGATATGAAGTGATTAGTGGAAAAGGTAGCCAATTAAGCAGTATCAACTATCAAGTGACATGCACAACATGCAGTGCATAATTCAAAATGCATGCGGCATGCATAATTAAAATTGCATGTATGCGTATGTAAAGTTGCATGCAGCATGCAAAGGTTAAAAAAGAGCAATAAAGAAGAAAAAGTGAATGGCTAGGTATCGATTATTATTATTCATTTTTGAGAAAACGCATTGGAGATCTCTCTAAGATTTTGGAGTGTTGAGGACAGAAACCCTCGACAAGCATTGGGTTCTCTGGCGAAATCTATCCATCCTAGACAATCCAAAGGGTCGATCATCCAGATCTACCATTGTGTTTCATGACGAAGGAAAATTGATCTATATTTGCAGGGTAAAAGGTAGTATTGCAGCAGTAAACCAAATTCATGGAGAGCGAATTGTCCTAGCCTCACAAATCTGAGGAACACTACTTGCAGCAGCAAAATAATTCATGAAGGGCAACTTGCTCTTGGCACTTTCAATCTGAGGGTGTCTTGCTTCCTGACACCATAAGAATCGAAGAGAACCTGTTTATTGACAAGATTGATTAATCCATTGAAGGCAAGGATCCACTTGTGAAGGGCGTGAAGACCACTGTTGAAGGTTGAGAAAGAGCCTATTTGAGCTGTTGTTCATCTCTGTTAGTGTTTGGAGAATTGCTGGTCAATGAAATAGCCAAATCGTGACCCACAGAAGGTCAATCCAGTGTTAGAACGAACTGATATTACATATCTCTACTACAGGCATTTTCCATAGAGGGGCATGATATCTCCAGTATAGAGGACGTAGACAATGAAATTCGAATTACAGTGCATATTGGGAGACTATCTATTGCTGCTGGGCATTTTAAGAAGATTTGTCTCATCACTTTTGAACATATTCTTCAATCTAGGCCAAGAAGACAGTCATTACAGTCAATACAGTCAATAGAAGAAATCTGCTAACACCCCTCACCTACAGGAAATTATCTACAGCGCTGGTATATTCACTTTTTGTGACTGTCCAACAGTCCGCCTTTGTACTAGGAGTACTTTATATGGCTATTATAACCCTGTAAGTCGTCCCCACTCAGTAGTTAGTGAATTTGTACTTTGTTCAGATCTTTTGTAGGCTGTTATCACTAGTTTATAAGGACTGTTCATTCTTACTGACATTTTGCATACATTTTAAATGTTGAGTGGTAATGGTGAAAAGTGTTGGTGAATCTGGATATGTCAAAGGCTACATGAAACTCATATGCATTCTAAAACCAAACCAATCAGCACCTAATATTTACATGGTATAATAAACCAGTATTCAGTCCATTGATTATAAATTGTTGGACGGAAACAGTGAAACAAGTCCCTTAAAAGGGGCTGCAAAAATCAGTATGAGAATCTAATCAGGACCGGCTTCAGGGTAGACCAAAATTTAAAAGTCATTATAGCTCATATTCACCAGAGAAGTGGAAAAATTAACTCAGAATCAGCCAGGCACATTACACCAGAGCAATATTTTCCTTCAACAGATTTCCCTTGGAGATGAAACCATTTGTGTTTGGACCTATTTCATCATTTCAGTGATTAGAATATCACTTCCCTTGAACGGATGAATGCAGATTTGATATTTTTGTGTTTGTCTTCAGCAATTTCTTCATCCAGCAGTGTGGATGTGGGGTCAACACTTAAAATGCTTGCTGTTTTTTAATTTCTGGGCATTTTTAGTGTTCATTTGCTGTTTTTTAATTTCTAGGCATTCATTTTAGTTTCTATTTGCTGCTTTTTAATATTCTAGGCATTTATTTTAGCTTCTATTTGTTGTTTTTCAATTTCTGGGCAGTGGTTTCTAGTTTTTATTTGTTGTTTATCATTTCCAGCCTTCAATCTCAACCATCGGCTGCTTTGTTTGAACTTTGTTCGGCTGCCATAGGAAAACGTGGATCTAGGCCACGTGGAGAGATGCACCTTCAGTTTTACGGCTGCAAGTGATAAGTTGACCACAAGTTCTGTTTCAAGTTGAACTCTATCAATCCGCCAAGCATCTGGATTTCTCAGCTATCACGAAAGATACTCTAAAGAGCTGCTAGAGTACACCCCTCATCACTCATAAGGTGTCGAATTGCTACATTAGCTGCATGTACTCGTCCCAATAGACGCCATAGAAAATTGTAATCTTGCTTACATTTCTCTGCAATCGCACACTCTTTCTGGGACTGCCTCTAACCAACCATAGAAGTGGTGATGTTGGCCCTATTCCTGTAAATTCATTGGGAGAGCCACGCACTTGGCTAGCCGCATCTTTACTCTTAAACTATCCTGGGTAAGACCATACCAACATTGGAAGAGGTCCATCCTTCGCAGCATCATAACCAGGAGGCAAATATAAGGTTGCAGTAAACTCCACCCCATCCTTACGCTTGTATCTAATCATCTCTTTCTGCAAGTTAGAGAGTTGGGGGTATAGATGGGGAAATTTTGTAATTTGACTTATTCTTTGATCTGGCCATCTCTGCAAGAAAAACTGTGGATTTTCTGTTTTTGACTCTTTAGAAAAAGGAATTTTCAGTTTATTGAGCTCCAGATCACCGTCGCATTGATCAGACATCAAAGCAAAAACTGACTGGTAGTATTTTTCCTTGTCACTTTCCCATATACGCTCCTTTTCTCTTGTGTTTATGTTTAAAAGATCAAGAAAAGGAACATTTCCTTCTGGTGTTGCCCCATTTCCAGTCAACAAGAGATATGTACTTCCATCTTGCTTTTTTATATTTGCAAGAACATAAGTTCCCGACAAGGTCCTCCGAAGCATTGGTGAGCCTGGATCAGAATACACGTCCTCTGATGATCTGTCAAATAATATACGAGACCCTTCTCCTCTATCAGCTGGAGATATTACCCATGTCCGAGTGTGTCTTGCTTTATACCATGACTCGTATACCAGAGCCAAAGAATCGTCACCCCAAGATATCCCCCGATTACACCAACAATAACAGCCAAAGCAAAACAGACTGGTGCAAAGGAACCCCTCTGATTCCCAAAAAGCCATGGCAGACAGTGGCATCCTGGCTCAAGAACTTCATTAAAGCGACCAAGGTTCTCCTTCAAAGACACTGTTGACTGGTTCACTTGTACGCGGCATAATAGATGTCCCATTTTCCTCATTGCTGAAACATAGAGTGAGCCTACTGATTCAAATAGTCAGTGGCTGCCACTGACTATTTTACCGTTCAGAGTAACTTACCGCCTTAGCCAAAAGCTCAAAAATTACCCCTACAAGTTAGGAGGTAACATACCCCTTCTGCACTGATGATGTGCCCTAGATACAACATCTCCTTCATGCCAAATTCACACTTCGACATCTTCGCGTAAAGCAAGTGCTCTTCTAAAATGCTCAATACTTCGTCTAAATGTTTCAGATGTTCCTCCCACGTTTTGTTGTAAATCAAAATATCATCAAAGGATACTAGCAAATACTTACGTAACTGAGCTCTGAAAGTATGGTTCATGCACGACTGGAAGGTGGCTGGAGCATTAGTGAGTCCAAAAGGCATGACCAAGAACTCATAGTGACCATAGTGGCAACGGAAAGCTGTTTTAGAAATGTCTTGATCCCTTACTCGGATCTGGTCGTACCCTGAGCGAAGATCAATCTTTGAAAAGTATTTGGCACCCTGCATGTTGTCCATGAGTTCATCAATCATGGGAATGGGATACCGGTTTTTGATGGTCTTTTTGTTGAGTGCTCTGTAATCGATGCACATTCGCAGTGTGCCATCCTTCCTCTTAACTAAGACCACTGATGATGCAAAGGGACTAGAACTGGGCCGAATATATCCTAGCTCTAGTAATTCCTTGATCGTCTTCTCGATCTCATCCTTGTCTCTTTTGGGGTGCCGGTAAGGAGTGGTGATGACTACCTGTGTCCCCTCCTCCAGCTCAATGATGTGCTCAAATCCCCTGTCTAGCGGTGTACCTGCTGGAAGGTCCCGAAATACCTTTTCGTGCTTCTGCAATAAGGCCTGAATATCTGTTGGGTGTTGGGTGTTGGGTGTTGTTCTCTGGAGGTTTCCTAAAGGTGACAAAACATTCTGCTGACCATTCTATGTCATCCTGACTGAGCACTGCCTCCATTCTCTGTGAAGAGACTGGTTTTGGGAGATAAGAATTCATGCCCCTCAAAACTACCTATTTCCCATCTGGTCCCTGGAATTCCATTTCCATTGCTCGATAGTCTGTAGTATATTTCCCTATTGAATAAAGCCATTGAACACCTAATACTACATGGGTATCTGCCACATCCACTACATAAAATGAATCTATCATTTGGTAGTTTCCTAATCTGACATTCAGTTTTGGAATCCAATAATTGCACTCCATGCTAGAGTTTTCGACTACTGCCACAGTAAATCCCTCAAACTTCTCTGTCGAAATACCCCTCTTGGCCACCCATGCTGCATCAATGAAATTGTGGGTTGCTCCCCCATCAATCAATACTCCCACTCTGTGGCCTTGTACTATTCCCCTAACCCTGAGAGTATGGAATCTAGGTACTCCAGATAGCGTAGCAATAACTCCCTCTAGTGTATCACCCAGGAGTGACTCCTCCTCTGCTGCCCACAGTTCTTCTGTTGTTTCCTGCTCATAGTCCTCCCCTTCACTGTCTGAATATACCTCTATGTAGTGGGCCTTGGCATTTCCTAAGTGCCTATGTTCTAGAACCCATGGTTCCTGACAAGTAAAACACAATTTCTCCCATCTCAAGTCTTTCCTAGTGTCATCGTCTAACCAAGTTTTCTTTGGTAAGTCTGGTTGGAAAGGTTTCTTGTCCTTGTCCCTAACTGGAAAGTTGGCTTGAGTGGAAACCCGTTCTTCGGGACCGAGTCTTGGAGATCTCTAGCTCGGCTGATGGCATCCTGTAGAGTGGAGGGTTTGTAGGCTTTCACCCACCCCGTAGTGGCTCTGTCAAGGCCTCAGTAAACAACATAGTCAACCTGCTCTCTGACACATATGTCACCATAACAGCTACCCTCTGGAACTCTGAGATGAAGGCCTTGGCACTACCTGTCTGCTTGAGTTGAGCCAACTCTCTGAAATGTATCTCTGGATCTTTCCTATTGAACCGCTCCATGAGTTTCTAAGTGAACTCACTATAAGAGTGGATGGTGTTGTGACAAGTGTGATCAGAACCGGACCGGAAACGGCAAAACCGGCTGGTCTGACCGGTTTACAGGGTTGGTCGGTCCAGTCAGCAAAAAAAAATCATAAAACTGGATTTTTTTCCAGACCGAGTACCGAACCGGCTGAAACCAGTCTGGACTGGGGACTCACGAAACTCAATTTAAAAAAAAACAAAAAATAGAACTTTGCTGATGTACTTTGGAGCCTCTTTGTTAATGTACTTTGGTTCAAAACCTCAGAGATGTATTGCACTAGGTGCTATTTTGGATTTTGCACCCATATTTGCTATATATATGAGAAACTTTGCATACTTCTGTATTAATGGTTTGGATTCATATGTATGCACATGAATATATATGTTTTTTACAAAATATGAATATTTTATGTATTTTTTAGTCAGCCGGTTTTTTACCCGATTTTTTGCCGGTTCCGGTCTGGTTTCCGGTCCGGTTCACATTTTGGGCTTCGCCGGTTCGATGACCGGTCCAGTTCCAATAACATTGGTTGTGACCCAATGTCACTAATCCGTGGTACCACCACTCATGAGCCTCTCCGTCTAGGTGGAGTGTAGCCAATTTAATGGCATATGTCTCTGTCATGGGATTGAGTTGGAAGTAGGTATCCAACTTCTGAACCCATATCCTCGCTGAACCTCTGCGAGCCCCATCAAAGTTTGGGATGGTCAACCTGCCCAAGGTTTTCTGGAGCTCATAGTTATGATTAAATCCCTTGTTGAAATTCCTGGGCCTGTTCCTACTCTTCATGTTGCAAAAATCCGAAAAAGACATGGCTGCATGAAACTCATCCCCTAAGTCCCTCTATTCCTGCAAATAGGGCCCAAAGGGTTCACTAGGCTCTACCTGCATGACTGGACCTGCTACTGCATCTGCCAAGAAGTGAGGCATAGTAGACCTGTTGGAAGGTCTGTTATATATGTGGGGTGTGTTCTGCATATTGGTGTACGCATGCTTCCCACTACTGCTTGTAGACCCTCTATCTATCGGTGAGAGAGGTGTACTGCTGTTACCTGGTTCTAGTTTCACCAATAATCTGTTGATTGCATTAAGTACGTCCTTTTGCCCTTTGGCTAAGTCTTTCAATGCGGTTACTAGGTTGCGAAACTCCATCCTATCTTCATCTTCTCCCGTTCCATTTCCCATATCAGAGTGTATACCTATCGGGTCCATGTCTGAGTTGGTATCTTCTAGTTGGATATCCTCAAATTCCTCTGTGTACCTATTCTTCCTTCTCCTATAGGTTACAAAAGTGTCATCTTCCGTATTCATCTACTTCTCATGTTCAAGCCCACAGCTGGCAAGGAACATGCTATGATACCACTGTAATATCCCAAATACTGATATTCTCTAATGTTCTATGATAGTGCTGACTCGCACACTCAATCTCATACAAATTTTCAAAATAATTGTGCATGCAAACTTGCCATGCAAAAATGCCCTAAAATATAGTTGAATTAGGGTTAGGGTTTTGCAGAGAGAAATTAACACTTACCACTGATATTCCGGCTGATAATGACTCCAGAGATAGCTGAATGCATAAGGATCGGGATGGGTGGTCTAATAATGCTCTTTTCCTCCGCTGTTACCGCCCCGCAATACCGTAAGCACCCTCCAGACTGAAGGTGACGTTTTTGTAGGAGGAGAGGTCCGTTCGGGCTAAAACTTTCTGAGCTTGTTTGTCTGCTGATGCCGGAGAGATGGACTGGCACATGCAGAGGTTTGGCCGCCTCTAAGTGCCCTAGCGAATTGATTGGCAGTTCTACTGCTCACGCCCCCAACTAATCTGTTTGGTTGATAGCTGCTCCAAGTGAGCAAACTAATGGCTGATGTCACTACGTACCGTAGGATAGGCCTGCTGAGAAAGAGGAAGCTGACATGCAGAGGAAAGACTGGGTTTTGTGGTCCCAGCGAATCCTTCTATGTTTTCCCTGCTATTTCCGGCTACAAAACGTGGATCTGCTAATAACCCTTCGGAATGTGCTGGATCTCCGAATACTGTAGTATATGATGGATGCAATGGATAAACCTGGATGATCTATCCCAATAAGAAACTAGGGCAGATATCTCACTGCCGAACCTTCGCTAGCTGAAGACACCGTCTCCAACCCCAACTGTCGCGGTTGCACGCTGTGCTGCTACTCGAAACTCCAAAATCAATCAACAATAACAATAGATACCTTATTTGGTCTCATAACCCTCTTAAATAGAGTCTCATGTACTTTTAGGGTTTGCATGTCACTTTTAGGATTTCTGCTTCACTTTTGCATGCATGCAATTCTATTTTGATGTTTGACTTTTAATCCTAAAGAAACAAGGTTTATTTTATCCGACTAATGACTTGACACTGAAGGAATGTCCCGTTCTGCTCTAAGTATCAAATGCCCTCAGTCAATTCCCTCTCATGCAATACCTGCTCGAACCTATGGGAATTAAGTAGGTTAGCGGGTGTTTTTTGGATGCTTAATTAGAGGGGGACATTACAGTTTCTTCCAATCCTTTTCTTAAGGTTGACTTTTGACTTTAATGTTACAAATAGTGATGCAAAATATTCATGTGTATTGCTATGAGCTCTGCATATTTCATGTTGATATCCATATGTTAATTGCATTAATTGCCAGTCAGTCCAGCAACAACTTAAGCTCATGACACTTTCTTTATAAACTATGTAGATAGAGGACGATGGCCATGACTTACTAGCTAAAATTTGCACTGTGCTTCAATTTGACATTTGTTGAACTTCTTCAGCCATTCATTACAAAATGAAAACATATCAAGCATTAAGAGTAGTGTCAGTGGTTTATGGCAATTTAGACTAAAACATTGGCATAAAGGTTGAATGAGAAAAGCTAGCGTACCAAAAGCATAGGAAGTCGCTATTTAGAGGAGAAGAGCTTCCAGAAAACATGGGAAATGCAGAAGAGCACACAGTAAGCAGAAATATAATTGTCAAAATAAAGTAGAGCCTACAATTATATTTACTTTGGGTGCCTGAACTACCAACTTCTAGATGTGGTATTTATTAACATATCTTTGTGGAATCCTCCTCGAAAATTGACAATGTAAGATCATTCATATTATTAAACAGTTGGATAGGCATATAATTTGTCAAAATAAGCAAATCCTAACAGTCCTGGTGGATACAGGAAGTCTCAAACCTGAAACAGGCTCGACTTGCCTCCTACACCCATAGCCTCCAAATCAACAACAACTTGAATTGATGAATTCCATGGATGCTGCACAAACAGACATTTTCAATTTGTTTCACATTCAAATAATAAATGAAAGTTTCAAATGATTTTACGTATGGGTGTCCCTCTTTATCCATGAAAACTACTTTCAGAAATACCTGTCAAAATTGATTTTCTCAATTTAAAAAATTGTGTTGATTCAGTAGTAATATTGACAGGTGGCATGTCCCCAAAATTAAATGAATTTAGGAATTCCTAATTATGTAACATTGATCCGATTGGCACGTATTGGATATTTCATATGTATAGATTTTAAATTTGTCAATGCATCGTGCAGCATGAGAGAATCTACAAGAAAGTATAATTTGAAAAATAACTACAAATTTTCTGCAAAAAAATGACAGGACAGAATTAAAACCTGTGTTATAAAGCTATGTGCCCCATCCAAGCCTTCTTCTTCACCGGTATTGAACAAAAATATTACAGCATGTTTAAATCCATGAGCCCAATGAGAAAGTCCCCGAGCAAGCTCCAACATCACAGCCACACAGGAGCTACAATCACCTGCACCCCCACTGGAATATATGCGACCAGCAAAAGCAATTATAAAAGCAGCAAGCTGAGTTAAAAACCTCTATACTTCCTAACAGAAATTATCATCCCTATCATTTCAAAGCACTTGAACCTTGATTTCCGCCACATTTTCAGCACTGCAACCCATCTGGGTTATGCAACAACCCCAATATGTTGTCTAACTGGAAAAAACTAGAGAACTATGCTAAGGGTAAACCCAGCTTCCAGGTGAAGGACAAAATTGTTGAACGTGTTGTATACTTTGCAGGTAGACTTAGTCTCATCCCAGCACAAAAGGGGTCCAGGTCTAGGGTTGTAATCTATTCTGGGTTAAAGGAAGAGGGTTTTGGAAGCTGCAGAATATTAACTTTTATACCCTTATACAGCTCTTGATTAGCAGCAACTATTAATGTGTTCTTCAATTAACTACTGAACATTAATTACTGAAAATACAACTGCATAAGAAACCACAGGGGAATAACAAAATGCAACCACACAAAATAGACACAAGGATTTAATCTAAAAACCCCAACTGGGGAAAAACCAGCAAATGCTTGTCTTCTTATTGAAGATTACAACAGTACTACAATAGTCCTCTGAAAAAACCCTCAGGATCTAGACCAAAACACATAGGAAGATGCTCCAAATCTTGTCTGCAAACAGGATAGACAAACCCTAGATCCATCCTGGATCCAATAGACAACAGTGAAGTAACTCTTCCCTAAAAAGGCTGTAATCTCAAACTGAGATCTAGAGTGCTCACTACAAGAGGAAATCCGTCTCTTGCAACTGTGATCACTCACTCTCAATGTATATTCACTACAACTCTCCATAGACTCTTTGATAACATTCACTTTATGTCAATACCATGGGACATCCAGTACCTTGGACCCTTTAATACCATGAGCCCTCCAATACCATGGGAAAATTGACCTTTTACATAAAGTACTATAAAAATCACTTACAAAAAGAGTTATAATTTGAGGATACTTCCACGTGCTAGACACAAGCCAACGTAGAAGCACCTATCCTCATTACAAACTTCAACACTCCCTCTGAGTGAGGAAGGTGTTCTTCCCCACCCCCAACTTGTTCCTGACAAACTCAAACTTCCCCTTAGGCGATCCTTTGTGAGTATGTTTGCAACCTGCTCATCTGTGGAAATGTACTGAAGCTTCACAGCTCCTCTCTGAACTCTGTCCTTGATGAAATGATACTTTATATCGATATGCTTGGACCGGCCATGAAACGCTGGATTCTCAGAGAGCTTGATGCAACTCTCATTGTCACAGTAGATGATTGTCGAGTCTAACTCCTGAACAAATAGCCCCATGAGTATTTTGCGAAGCCATATGGCCTCACAACTCGCCGAAAATGGCTGCCATGTACTCGGCCTCCGCATAACTAAGTGCCACCTACTTCTGCTTCCTGCTAATCCAAGAAACAACTCCTAATCCCAAGCTAAAGAAACACCCTAAGGTGCTTTTTCTGTTTACTGCACTTCTTGTGCAATCTAAATTTGTATAGCCCACCAACTGCACTCCATCACCTCGGACATACCTAGGTCCATACTCTATTGTACCTCTAAGATACCTAAGTGCATGCTTCACTACTATCTAGTGCACCCTCCTTGGTTCCACCATGTACTGGCTGAGGGTGTTTGCAGCAAAACAAATATCTGGTCGAGTGTTCACTAGATACATCAAAGAACCAATCAATTATTTGTACACCGTCGAATCCACCAACTCTGACTCAAAAGCATTCAGCTTCTTAAAGTTGGTGATCATGGGTGTAGTCATAGGCTTGCAGTCCTCCATCCCGAATCTCCTAAGAATCTTAACTGCATATTTTCCTTAACGAAGAAAAACCTGACCTTCATGTTGCCACACCTCCAATCCCAAAAAATAGTGCATCAGTGTCAAGTCCTTTATCTCGAACTCCTCCTCAAGGTCCCTCTTGCATCTTGCTATGAGCTTCTCAGATCCTGTCATAAACAAGTCATCTAGGTATAGTACAAGAATGAGTGGATCATCACCAACCCACAAGAAGTACAGGTTGGAATCCGCCTCAGTCTTGACGAAGCCCATACTTACCAAATAACTACCGATCCTAGAATACCAAGCTCTAGGTGCCTGCTAGAGTCCATATAGAGCCTTCTTCAACCTACACACATGAGAATCCCTCCCATGTACTTCAAAACCCTAAAATTCGTTACCCTTGAATTATTCAATGAGACTATGAACATTGTCAGGTTATTATCCATATATGTTGATAATCTTCAAGAAGTCCAAGACCTCACTTGCTGATCAACAGTAAGAAGCAGGAGGCTTCGAAGGGTGTGATTTACCATATTTCAGATGATCACCCTTTTCGACTGACAAAGGGAGCCAACAGGGCTCTCTAGGTATTTGATTACAATTTGGGATGTTGTTGTGATCAAGACTAGGCTTGCATGGACTATTGAGTCTCTGCCAAGGGCCGAAAAGCATGTTGTTATCAACGGACTTTCAGGGAAAGTCAAAGATCTTAGAGATCCTTGAGATTGTATGAGACATATCACTGTTTCCAAGCCCTTCAATACGCTGGTATGCTTCGACAGATGTTTTTTTTATCAGGAGTATGATGTATGAGACTTCCAGACAGCCTTGTGAGCTTGAGCATGCAGCAACAAGCAGCATTGAGAGGACTCTCTCACAGAGTAGGTTGACTATGAAGAGTCATATGTCCTCAATACACTTCCTCTGCTTATCAATTTGAGCCATATCACTGATGGTTGAGGCTCACTTGAGTTGTGATATGCATAGTAGAGACAATTGGTTCCTCCAGTGTAGAGATAGTCTTACTTGTACATTGCAAACTCCCAAAGTATGGTATTTGAAGACACCTGGTTAATTCACCAAGAAGTAATACAAATGAAATAATCTTGGTATTGACTTGTTCTTCTTTGGAAGAAATGCGAGGGAGTCAGTCTCTGCTTATGGGATGGAGGACCATTTCCAATTGGAGCACTTGCAGCACCTCACATGAAATCCATTCTCTAGGAGAATGGAGGCAAGAAGATTATTTCATTCTTGGACTGAGGCACTTGGTCAGTTACCAGGTATTTGATTCCAGTTTGGAACTGAAGCTCAGCCTTGGGCTAAGAGCCATATTCTGGGAGACTGGAGGCACCTGGTTAGTTACCAGGAATTTGATTACAGTCTAGGTGTAATGTCCCCTTCCAACTAAACCACCCTAATTCCCATAGGTTCGAGTGGGTACTGACAGTTAGGGAATCAACTGAAGACTGATGCCATCTACAGAAAATCTAGGGCATCAATATGTTATCACCATTAGGTCAAAGAGGGCCACAAGAGCCAAAGGCCACCAACATGCATGACATCAAAGCATTATTTAATGATGCATGCACCCATTTAAGTCTCCATACGCATGCATGCAAATCAACTGCAAATTAGAAGTTAAAGTGACCTAATTAGGTCAAAGTTAGGGTTTTCGCAGTTGAAAGTTATAAAAGAAAGATAAAGTGAATGGAGACTTTACTTTTGATGATTATTGATTTTGGAGCTCTTGAGTAGCAGCACAGCGTGCGGCCACAGCAATTGGGGTTGGAGACGGCATCTACAACTAACGGGGTTTCGGCAGTGAGATATCTGCCCTAGTCTCATCCAGGGTAAGCCATCCAGGTTCACCATCTGCTCTTCAATTTATCCACAGTTATCCAGTATCCATCAAAGATTGTTTGCAGGGGCACGTGTGCAGCCGTAAGGGTTTTTAGCTGGAAAGCCCAAATCATTCGCTGGGTCTTCAGATCTCAATTTACCTTTGAAACCCAGGCACCATTCTCATCATCGGTATCATACTCCAGTACCCGGTGATTATCAGGTCTGGTCTTGCTCATCCTGAGCAGTTATCCTCCATTTCTGGATCAGGGGGGCGTGAGCAACTAAACCTCCAGAACAATTCGCTAGCCTGCCTAGAGACCTCAGAATTTCTGTATGTGACAAGCATTCTCTCCGGCACGGGAAGACTATCAATCCTGCAAATTCTCAGCTTCATCGGACACCTCCTTCACTAAAAACGTCACCCTTAGCTGATTTGGGGTTCGTGCTGCTGGGGTATCACCGAAAGCAGAAGATACCAGGTCATCTCCAATTCAGCTCATGATGCATGCATATTCTCTCAGGAGCATTCTAGCCACCTTATCAATGGTAAGTGTTCATTCTACCCTACAAACCCTAATTCTAATTTTAGCTATAAAATAGGGAATTTTGCATGGCAGTTTGCATGCCCAGCTGTTTTAGTATATTTGCATAGAATTAGAAAATATCGGGATTTGGGATATCACACTAGGGCTGAAGCTCAACCTTTGGGATGAGAGCCATTCTCTGGGAGAATGGAGGCACCTGGTCAATTACCAAGAATTTGATTCCATCCTAGGACTAAAGCTCAGCCTTCGGCTAAGAGCCATTCTCTTGGAGAATGAAAGACCTGGTCAGCTACCAGGATTTTGATTCTAGTTTGGGCATGAAGCTCAGCCTTGGGCTGAGAGCCATTCTCTAGGAGAATGGACACACTTAGTTAGTTACCAAGTTGATTGACTTTGATCAACTTGATGCAGTCTGAGGACTAAGACACTTGGTCAGTTACCAAGATATTGACATATGTCAACTTCAGCCTGGGGCTAAAGAACCTGGTCAGGGACCAGAACCTAGTTAGGAGCCAGGACGTTGATGCATATCAACATGAGAAGTCCTAAACTGGGTCTAGGCGGATGATGTGTGGCGTACTCCTCTCCTTGGTCATTCAAGATGGTTCAACTCTAGGACCGCCTCAAGGGACTAGCCACCCCTTGTTGGAGTAACTAACATATGACCTTGGTGTTAGTGGGGAGAATGATATGATCACATTTGTCTAGAGATGATTACATCATCTAGTACCATTCTATGGGAGAATGGACGCACCCTAGAGATGAGGTTCCTAGTCAGCTATTAGGACATTGATGACATGTGAGATGCTAATGTGTGTGTGTGGTGACTCAAGCTACTTCTTTGAGATATCTCTGGCAATGTTGAAAAAGTCGGCATCGACAAAAAATCGGCAAGGGTCCCAAATACAACTTCTTGACAACATCGGTGAAATAATCGGTAAAAGTTGGAAAACATTAAAAAATACAAAATACATTCATTTTTTTCAAAATTTTAAACATATAAAGCAACAATAACATCAAATAAACACATCAGAACATAAACATGGAGAAAGCACTAATATATATCATCATCATGCAGTCATGCCAAATATAAAATGATACATCGAAGTCGATACTAAATCCTAAAACATTATAGTTGTCCAATCAAGGACTCAAAAGTGGAAAACCAATACAAAATGACATCACATATTAAAATGTATATGAGGAAAACTAGCAGTTAGCTATATAATATCAATGCCCTCTTTCCGAGTTTCATTTTTACTTATTACTTGTTTCTCATTTTCATTAATATATTCACTTCACAATTTATTCTATTTTCCATTCATACTTCATATTACTCCCTGCGCCAATGATTAGGTTTATATAAGGTTTTCATAAATGCTTTGTATTTGTCCCTCCATCTTATGACTTAGACCTAATTTTTGAAAGGTATATTTTATTGATTTGGTTGTCGACAATTAAATGTATTTCTTGTGTTGTATTGGTGATAAATCATAAGTGTATTTTTCACTCCTCCCAAATTGAATTTTCGACATGAGCCTCACATTTAGCCCTAACTCATCTACCACATGAAACATTGCTCTCTTTTTCCTACAATGTGCTATGATGATCACTCAAAAAATTCCCTAATAGTGAAAAAAAGTAATTCAATTACCATTGTGATCTTTGATAAATGGATACATATTTGGTATAGCCTATCCTTGCATGGTTTGATCTTCAAATATAACAAAGTTTCGAAACGTTTATACTGTAGAGGAAAAGTTTCGAGATATCGCGATGTTTTCCTTCAGTCAAAAATTTCGGCAAACATCGGGTGATGTTAGACGATTTTTTAATGCGAAAATATCGCAATGTGGAGAGAGATATCACGAGTTTATCCCTTGACATCGCCTGTCTGCCCATGTTGACATCAAATTTCAGAGAACACGAGTTTTTTTTGTTTTTCATTTTCTTCTCCTCATTCGAGCTAAGAGCTAGGGTATAGTGTATACGCCGCCGCTAGTTCTTGGAGGAGAGGGACGTTGCTTGGAAGTTGGAGAAGGGGCGTTGCTTGGAGGAGAAGGGGCACTGCTTGGAGGAGAAGGGACGTGGTTTGTGGAGGAGAGTGGAACAACAGTCACCGTGTTTGTGAAGGCCACACTGTTGTGGAAGAGAACACCAGTCTGAAGTCGTCCACGATCCAAGCTTGAAGAAACAAGGGATGTGCACACTGCAGCTCCCCCTTTTTTATTTTTTCTCCATTGATTATACATTGTACATACTACAGTCTACCGATTTCAATCGAAGTGTGAACCTATGAGGTTACTTGAGGCTGAGATTTAACTAAGCACAAGTAACTTTGGCTAGGTCGTGACCATTAAATCTGATTTATTTTTTTCCATGAAAAAATTTGTAATTTATTTATATCAAAAAACAAAATTATAATTCTTAGATACTCTTCAGCAAATCTTATAGCTCCTTATAAAGAGTCCATATTTGTCTCTTTATGCACTTTTATCATCTAACTGAGATGTCTAATTAAAATCTGAATATCAAGTCCCAATTTTATCCTTAATTTCATTACATGTTATCACCCATAAGTCCAGCTTATAGTCTTCCCCAAATATTCAAAAATATTCAATCTTTCAATCTAAATTTTATATCCTATGGATATATACATTGATCTACAAAAAGCCCATCTGCTTGATTTAACAGTACAAAACTTGTCTAGTAAAAGGTGACATGTTATAAATTAGTGGAGTTTCTCTCCACCACTTCTTCAACAATCCATTTCCCTTAGTCCAACAGTAATCCTTCTTTCGACAGTCTTATCAGCTTCGAAGGTTCTTTCCTGGTATACATGATAGAAAAAGTTGTGAATACTTCTTTCAGTGTCTAGACTCTAGACTCTAACTTGAGAAGAGCGGAGATAGTCGGAAACACAATTAACAACTTAACACAATCAAAATGTAAATTAATTGTTTTTCCCCTGTTTGACTGATTTGCTATTTTTTGCAATAAAAATATGCTTAAAAACGTTTTTTTATGTTGCAGGTTCAAAGTTTCAAAATAGTTTTCATGTCCAGAATCCATATTACAAAGTTACAAACATGCCAAAGATTTTGGATCCATTCTGGGAGTATGCAAAGCCTATTGATCAACATAATCGGCAAAAGCTTAAATGCAATTTGCGTGGGAAAGAGATGACGGAGGGGATAAGTAAAAGCTCAAGTACCACCTCGCACAACTTACAGGGCATGAGGTGGACATTTGTAAAAACTCCACCGTTGAAATTATTCATAGGGCCAAACTTGCAATTGAAGGTATTGGCAAGAGGAAAGTTGAAAGGAAAGCTTTGAGGCAGGAACTTGGAATGAGAGCAACATTAAAATCCGGGATAGCCGAACACACTTTAAGGGGAGGGGGGGAGTGAGACCTTATCCTCATCTTCTGCCATGCCTTCAACTACATATTCTTTCTTTGTTCCAAGATCTTGGTCTGGTGGGAAACCAGGTATAAGGTCAATGTACAAAATAAAAGAGAAAATGGAAGTAGACAAACTTGTGGGTCGATGCCTTTTATGGAGTGATATTCCATTCCATTTTGCGAGGAACCCATTCTACGTGCCTATGTTTGAGGTTGTTGCTATTGTTGGGTCGAGGTATAAGCCCCCCTCTTATGAGGCGTTGAGAGGGCCCATCCTTGATCATGAAAAAGTCGATTACACTTCTAGGTTGGAGGAGCTTCGAGGTTCATGGGAGGCCACAGGATGCACTATGATGTCCGATGGTTGGACTGATACGAAGGGTAGAACCCTTCTAAACTTCTTGGTTCATTGTCCCATGGGCGTAATGTTTATAAAATTCGTGAATGCATCTGTACAGGTCAAAGATGCAGCATTGCTATGTCAATTGTTGGATGGGTTCATCCAAGAGATAGGTCTGTAGCATGTTGTCCGAGTAATAAGGGACAATGTTGCGAATTATGTGGCAGCTGACAGGATGCTCATGGACAGGTATCCTACATTGTTTTGGACTCCTTGTGTAGCACATTGTATTGACTTGATCTTAGAGGATATGGGGAAGATCTAGTTTATCAAGGATGTCATTGATTCAGTAAGAAGCATCACCAAATTTATATACAACCGTGCTTCTATGCTTAGCTTGATGACGCAGTTCACTCATGATAAGGAGTTGGTATGTCCTGCCATCACTCGCTTTGACACTTGTTTCATCTCTCTTCAATCTCTCCTTACTTCTATGTGGGACTTGCAAACTATGTTCCTTTCAGCTGAGTGGCATGCTTTATCAATTAGCACTAAACCGGAGGGGCATGCCATATTTAGGCTAGTGTCATACCAAGAGAATTTGTGGGATGGGGTGAAGGAGGCGTCTACTATCTGTGAACCTTTGGTAACGGTTCTACGCTTGGTTGATGGAGACAAGCCCGCAATGGGCTACCTGTACGTGCCATTTGGGAGGTTCATTACACACGTGTGAGGAATTTTGATGGTTTTCAAAATCAATTGAAGGTATTGTTATCACAAATATATAGTAGTTGGGCTACCATGATGCAACATGTAGATTTTCTCTTTTCCTCTGAGCTAGACTTATTGATGGGGATACAACATGGATCATTATTACAGCATGAGCCATTCAGAGCCTTTTTTAGCAACAGATACAGAGTATTTCCATGCTCGGACTGAGATCTCCTTATCCTTTAAGATGGCTTCAGTGGGACCTAGTTCATTCGAGCAGAGCAGCAAATATGGTACACAGTTTACAGATGGCCATATCATAAAGAGACAAGTATATGGTGAGATCAGGTATATGGCTCCTTGGTAGGATTTTGATCTCTGATGTATAATAACACCTTGGACTTGTTGTGCTATAACTTGTTGTGCCTATATTATATGTATACTAATGCTTAAACTTGTGTTGAGAATGATTAAAGAATCTGATGTAGAAGACTATTGCTTATGTCATGCTTTACACAACTTTTAAACCTTAGTGCTTTGATGATTCCATGTATCACTTATCCCCATCAATCAAGTTCATCCATAATTGAGTTTCCTCCCATGACCTATGATAGACTGAGACCTATGAGATTGAAGATCATCTTCCCCACTTTGACCCCTATGCATGATGGATCCCATGTTGTTTTCTGTCTCGACTTTGAGTTGTGCAACAAAACTTGTCGAAGCCTTGATCCTTCTGGGCCAGGAGAGCCTGCTGGTGTTGGTTCTTGAGCATAGGCGAGTTGGATTTTGAAGCCTTGACCTCTCTGGTCGATTCCCTTCGATGTTTGGTCCTGACTATGGATATTCCCCCTAGTTGCCCAAAGAGTGTCGGTTAAAACTTGAAGCAATATGTCTACCATCATTACATGCATTATGTGTTATAATATACCGAGAAATGCAAGCCTTCAAATAAAGTTGCAAACTGTCTTTAGACACAACTCAAAAACGGCTATGAAATGAAATTGTGAAAGACCCAAATAAATGCTAGATCTAAATACTGTTGGCCATCTTATTGAAATGTAATGATTAATTCTTCACAGAGCCAGCGGGTTTTGATGTAAGATGGAGTAAGGGACAGCTAATTCTAAGTGTCCACTAGGATCTCTTCACTACAGTTTCTTGTATACTCAACGCAAGGGTCCTAGAAAAGATCCACACGAAACTTTATTGTTAGCTTAGATGTGAGCTATAGACATATTGTTAAAGTTGAATGGATTCTCTTCAGATCAACTCATCCACTTGTGAGACACTACCATTCCCTATTGTTTATCTGTCGTGTATATGTCATTATGGTTGTGTGTATTGTCATCAATCGGAGAGATCATATGGTCAAAATCAATTATAAGTCATTTCCCTTTTACCTTAGCCTTCTTTTCCACCTTCACCCAGGTCTAGCAAATTGTTTAAACTCTATAAGCATGGTATATACAAGAGACTTCCAGAGGATTCAATGATTACTCAAAGACATAGGTATATCTTATTGATTGTTATTATTATTTAATCTTGTCACCGTGATTTTGAATGGCATAATTTAAGTTCAGTTTTAATATACATTTTGGAGCAGTTCTTACTTTGGAGGCATGCAGATTCAGCTCAATTCAATACCTGACTTTTAGTTTGGGTATTTTGACCTGGTCAACCCAGTTGACCAAGTCGAACACCATTCCCAAGGCAATGGCTAAAAATTTGACACTATTTATATTTGCTCCAGACATGCCCAGGACCAATGCTACGGTTTCAGTTTTCAGACTTTGGCCCCAAATTTCATGATCAATGATTATTATCACTTTGTTATGTTGATGAAATTGTAACTTTGGAATGTATTCATCCGTATTTCTTATGTATTGTAACCCGATGTTTATTCCGAGATGTATTGTAATGTATTTGAGTCATGTCATACCCCAATGTTTATTCCGAGAAGTTTCTATAATGAGAAAGTCATGTCAAGTCATTGTGGGTAACCCTCCTATTGGTCAAGGGTTAAAGTCCCCACAGTTGTGGGGCCCTTGGGTTATTAGACTATCCTAGTGAAGTCGACCCTAGGTGAGTCATTGTAAGTAGGGGCAATAGTCCCCACCATTGTGTTACCCTCCTATTTGTTGGAGGAGGCAAAGTCCCCACAAGTGGTGGGGCACTAGGGTTATTAGACACTCCTAGAGATGTCGGCTCCAGTAAGTAATTGTTAAGTGAGGCCGACATGTTGGAGTGGGTTCCAAGTGAACGGAATATTTATCACTCTCATATACACACTCACTCATTGGGGCGCATGAGTGAGAAAGGAGAAGCTCTCTCAGTGTGAGAGAGAGAGACTGCTGCTGTCGGGAGATCATCTTACTGTTTTCTGATTTTACCCTTTTGTGCTGATTCTATCTCTGAGGAAGTTGCGAGGTTTTCTCCTTTATGGTTTCCTTGAGGAAAATTCTTTGTGTCTCTTGTCTCTTGTGTTGTGCTTATGTTTGATTGCTGTATTTGTTTTCTCTCAGTAAAGATCCTAACATAATGCTAGCTTGAATGTTGAAATACAAACATGGTATCAGAGCTAACCTGAGAAGAAGACATTGTGCAGCTGCAGAAGCTAGGGCTTCTTACTTTTTGGGTCTCTCTCCACAATCCATCAGCAAAAGCATGCTAAGATGACTCTCCATTGAAGGGCGCATCTTTCTGTCGAAGCGGAATTCGATTCCGAGCATTTTTAGTTTTCGATGCGGAAATTAGGGCTTTCTACAAAAGAGGAATTTTTGAGTGAGCCCAGCATAGGATTGTTCTCCTCATCAAAACCGAAGTTTCAAGACCTGGATCAAGAAATTTGGTTGTGTGAAACTCCGAGAAAGTCAAACCCTAGTTTGACCCTGAGCTAGAAAAACCCTAAATACTAAAACTGCTAAGTTTTGGTACATTAGTTATATCCCGAGATGGGAGAAGGCTCAGGAGCTGAAAATTCCAGGGACTGAAGATAAAATCCTGATGTACACTGTGTCCAAAATTCAGCCTCAGATTCGCTATATTCTGGGAGATATGATCCCTCCAAGTTAGGGTTCTAGCCTCTTCCAGAATTCATCCCTAAACAGGACACCTGGGGAGAATTGCAATATCTTGGGCTACAGAGGTGCAAATGGAATTCCTAAAGATGTTCCAGAAAGGGCACAGACTGTACTTTCTATGGTCCGAAGTTCAAACTCAGAAAATGAACCAGTGACACGTGGCAGTCCATACAACTGCGTTGTTCTGAACAGTCCTGTAACAGGTCACCTTGGGAAAAGGATCATAAATCCCAATTGGTGAAATCAATTCTGGTGAAACCTGTGGTGTTGGATCAGGGATATGCAAGGTTACCTCAGTGCGAAATTGCAAACACAGAGGAGCAGTAATTTCGGAGATATCATAGAAACAGTAACAGGCATTTCTGCAAAAGAAATTGGAAAACTAGGGCTTCATGTTCCGAGAGCTTCCCTCCACTGTTTTCAGAAAAGGAGTACATTGGATAGCTCCATTTGAAAAGATCTATCTTTCTATCCAATCATATCTGAAAGATTCCAAGTTTTGAAAATTAGGGTTTCTCTGACAAACCCTAGATCAGCCAGCTTCGGAACCAGGACGGACACCTCAAATCGGTAAGATCTAATCTTTTGTTATTTTTCATTTGAGGTTCTCATTTCAAAATGATCTATCACATCAGCTTGATGATAAGCTTGGTAAAGTTCACAACTTCCAAGCATGGAAGTATATGATCTCTCTGAAGAAAATGAATTGGACAACTACATGAGTAGAAAGGTTCCAGTTGCAGAGGGAGATGAGGCTAGAAGCCTTACACAAGAAGAACTTGGTCAAGGCCAAGAAGATCATTGTTGATTCAATCGCGGATCAACTTGTACCACAAGTGTTTTTCCTAAAGACACCGAAGATGTTTGATTCCTTGACCAAGCTATTTGAAGGGAGGAACATACATCAGAAGATAACCTTAAGAAACCAGTTGAAGAATATGAAGATCCAGAATGTAGAGACCATGCAGTTATAAGGGTCTCTCAAATCAAAGAACAACTTGAAGTGGTAAAAGAAGAAGTGAAGAATGCAGAAGTGGTGATGGCCACCTTGAATGGCCTCCCAGGATCATGGGATTCATTCATTCGAGGAATGTGTGCCAAAAGGAAGTGATTATCTTCAGTGGACTCTGAAAAGAAGAGGAAGCTCGACTCATAAGAAGAGAAGAGAAGATGGGAGCAATTGAATATCAAACTCTCATCATCCAAAGAAGATCCCTCAAGCGATGAGGAATATGAAGAACTCAACTTCTGAAGAACCTCTTATCCACCTTAGCATTTGGATAAGAAATGATGCTATCATAAATAAAGAAGACGATGAAGCTGAAGGCTCAAGAAGGAGTCTACCCACGAAACAAATATAGAAACAAATAAAGATAAGTATTCAATTGTCATTTCATGATATTGTTTTGTTATGCATTTGTTTATATCCAGTTGATGTATTATGCATGATAGAATGTTTGCATTAATGACAGTATACTACTAATATGCATGTGATGGGCAAGTAGCTCATGGTGCTATACAACTCTCCATTGCTACTTATCTAGAATGAAACCTCTTTGCTGACATATTGGATTAGTGCACAATCTCAATGTTGTCTTGGTAGAGATGGAAGGCATCTAGAAAAGTTTCTGTGAGATATGGATGAATGTTGTATTGGCTAAAGTAGTTGCATGATCATATATTTATGCATAAGAATTTGCCGGTATGAATATTCCTTATGAAATGTTTCTAACCATACAAACGCATTTGACTTGTAGGAAAGATCGCATCCATAATCGCCTACAAGCAAAGAAGGATGAGACTTGTTCTGAAGAACAAGTGACGACAGTTCAAGATGAAGAATAATATGACGAATGTAGCGACATCATTGATACAGAACCTTCTAGCTATGAAGAAGTTCAAGAAGAATGATGTCTAGGATGCAGTATCAATACGTGAAGGGAAGTCCGTAGCTCCATCATGCAGTAGATGGAAACATCGTGGGATACAAAGCAAGATTCGTAGCACGAGGCTTCTCACGAAAAGAAGGCATAGACTACGAAGAGACATTTGCAGCCAGTAAGAATTGAAACACATACATGATGAGATTGATGAAGATCTTAACCTTTGCTACAAGGTTGAAGATGAAATTCTATACACTAGATGGATACATAGAATACTAGTAGCATAGGAAGCTACTTGTCACTCCGGTACAGAATGTTTCAGTACATAGAGTACAAAAGACAGAGGGAGTATGATGCTCCGCTTCAGAGAGAGTGACTGCAGAAGATCTAAGGTTCGACATGGTACGACAGGATGGGCAGATTACTAATGACTCTAGGCTTTACTGAGAGTAAAGTGGATTCCAACCTTTGCTTCAAGGTTGAAGGCGGAAGACCAGTGATGCTTCTGTTATATGTCGATGCACTATTTTCTAGGCATGGAGGTGTGGGCAAGGGAAGTATGCAGTAGAAATCCTGAATAGGTTCAGAATGATGGACTGCATGACCACACCTATGGCATCGAACCTGAAGCTGTTAAGTGATGCTTCATCAGAGATGGTTGATGCTACGATGTATCGTCAGATGATTGGGTCCTTGATGTATCTGACGAACATGAGACCAGATATTTGCTTTGCTGTGAACACCTTGAGCCAATTCCTGACAGATCCGAGACATGTTCACTTGATTGCTGCAAAGCATATTCTGAGGTACCTGAGGGGTACACTTGATTATGGGCTCAAGTACGATGCGAATCAGAAGATTAACCTGGAGGGTTATGTTGATTCAGATTGGGCAGGTAGTGCCATCGATAGGAAGAACACTTTAGAGTGTTGCTTCAGTATGGGATCAGGTATGATCTCTTGGTTTAGCAAGAAGCAATCCTGTGTGGCACTGAGTACAGCTGAAACAGAGTATGTCGCAGCTTGTTCAGCTAGTTGTGAGGCAGTATGGCTGTGGAAGCTACTGTCTAATTTATTTGATCTCCAGATGGATGCTACTTGTATACATTGTGACAACCAGAGTTGCGTGAAGTTGTCATAGAATCCAGTGTTCCATGACAAGTCGAAGCATATCGAGACCAAATATCAGGGATATGGTGCAGAGGGGAGCAGTAAAGCTCCAGTATGTTGCGACGAAGGAACAAATAGCTGATGTGTTGACGAAGCCATTAGCCAGAGTGAAGTTCAAGTACTTCAAGGAGAAGCTTGGTGTTCTCCAGATCGAGGTTTCCTCCAAGGGAAAGTGATGAGTCCCAAAGCCATTCTGACAAGCAGGTCAGATGTAAGGGTTGAGCCATTCTGTCATGGTGAGAGGATTCAGTTCCTTCCATGTCAAATATGAGTGCTAAGATCCAAAGCCATTCTGACGAGCAGGTTAGATGTAAGGGCTGAGCCATTCTGTCATGGTGAGAGGATTCAGTTCCTTCCATGTCAGATATGAGTGTTGAGATTCATAGCCATTCTAACGAGCAGGTCAGATGTAAGGGCTGAGCCATTCTGTCATGGTGAGAGGATTCAGTTCCTTCCATGTCAGATATGAGTGTTAGCCATTCTGTCGAGTAGGACAAATGTAAGGGCAACTGCCACTCTTGGGGAGAGTGGAGGCACCTGGTCCGTTACCAGGTAGCTCAGTCTAGGACTAGGGGCCATTCTGTCATGGTGAGAGGATTCAATTCCTTCCATGTCAGATGTGAGTGCAAGCCATTCTGGCGAGGGTGTAGGACTTGTTTCCTACCAAGTCAGATATAAGGGCAACTGCCATTCTCCGGGAGAATGGAGGCACCTGGTCCGTTACCAGGTAGCTCAGTCTAGGACTGGGGGCCATTATGTCATGGTGAGAGGATTCAGTTCCTTCTAGGTCAAGCGTGAGTGCAAGCCTTTCTGGCAAGGGTGGAGGACTTGTTTCCTTCCAGGTCAGATATAAGTGTTGAAGCCTTTTCACAGATGATAGTGATGTGATGTCCTATCATGCTAGTGAATGTGAGTGCTGGGCCTTTCTGATGTGATTGTAGGTTCCTACATGATCAGATGTGAGTGCTGGGCGTGCCTTTCTGACGAGTAGGTCAGATGTAAGTGCTGGGCGAAGACCTACCTAATGGCTAGGACCCTAGTTTTAAAACTCGGAATCGGCCGAGGGTCAACTCGGACTCGGACTCGGACTCGACAATGACTCGACAATGACTCGGGCGGTTTGATTTTAATGACTCGGTTTATTAAAAAACATATAAAATATTTAAATTTTAAAGAAAAAATATATTTTAAAGATTATAATCCATCATTCCAAAGCATTAGAGACAAAACATCCAAAGTATGATCATATATATACCATTATACATATAAGGGTGAACATATCAAAATTGCACGGATGGTATTGTGCCAATGTGCAAGGCTGCAAGCAGCAAATACATAATACATATATGAAAATCTGAACAAAATGAAAATACATAATCAAAGATGCCTAAATGGCATGTAATGTATATGATGTAGAGTGAGTCATGAAAGAGTCCAAAAAACAAAATGCTATGATGCCAGTAATAAGTATGTCACTGCATCATTGATCAACATGATCAATAATCAATCATCAAACTCAGCACCACTACTAGAACTAGAACCCGGACAAGCAATGATATAAGCAATGGCATCTGGGTCAGGCTCAAAACCCTTAGGGTCATCTACAAATGCTGCAGTAGGAGCAACACTAGATGAAGTACTAGCTGAATGCGTAAAAACACGAGGTGGACGTGGATCAGGCTGTACAGGTGCCTGCATGTGCCCCTCCGTACTAGTGCCTGCCGTATCTGGAATGAAATAATTTTATATCAAAATTCAATAGTTGTATGATGTATCAAATTATTAGTACATATTATATTGAAAATTTGAAACACTCATATTATTGAATTATTCAATGATAGAAGAAAAATATTATGGATTTAGATTCTACACCTGCATCAACATGAACTGATGATGGTACTGGTAATAGTGGATCTGCTTCCATAGCAGGTTCACTAGCTACATCTAGCTCAATATCAAAATCTGCATCAAACTCGAGCTCTTGAGTCTCCACTAACCAATCTGAGGTTGGATCAATATCATCCAACACAATAGGATCTGTATCAGGCCTTTTGTTCATCAATTGGTTACACCGTAAGCGAAGGTTGTACTGCACGAAGACTAGATCATTTAACCATTTTTGCTCTAAACGGTTTCTCTTCTTCGTGTGAATCCGCTCAAAGACAGACCAATTGCGCTCACACCCGGAAGAACTA
>LPNX010920351.1:120455-139019 GCA_001517045.1 Pseudotsuga menziesii | reverse complement strand
TACTGGTAGGTATCCTTGAAACTGGGAGAAGAAGAAGGTATGGATGAGGAGCCTTCATATTCAGAATAAGGGGCAGATCTGCCAATCATTTCTGCAAGATGCCTCTTATTCCCTATTTCTGCCTCTCTCTCTCTCTTTGGTTAGTCTTCTCCACTTCATACTGTTCAAATTGTTGTAGCAACTCCAACCTTATCTCTCCAATCACCTCTGAATCAGCTTCACATGGGGCAACATTACCTCTAATGCCAGCCAAGTGTTGTTTGAGCCTATGAATGCCTCCTCCCTTAATCAATTTTTTGCAATATCTGCAATATATTTTCCCTTCAACTACTTCAGCATGGGCCCATGCTGCATCTTTTGATTTAGGAGCCATTATGAGATGCAAATGTTGATGGACAGTTCTCTGTCCAAAAAAAAAAAAAGTTAATTACAAAAAACACACATTAAAACATGTAATTTACAGTGCTGTAAATTACATGTAATTTACAGCACTTTAAATTACATGTAATTTACAGTATTTGTAAATTACAGTAATAATTTTATTAGAGTTTTTAAGAAATAATAAATTTTCAGTATTTGTAAAAATTTAAAAATTAAGACTCCCACCTACAGCAATTGCCCCTATTTGTGTGCCTCTGTGAGATGGCCAGAATTTAGAAAAGCACCCACAGCAGTGACAGCACCCAATAGTATGCACTTGTAAGTTGTAAATTGTAATGGATTATGGCACTGTACCTGCTCTTACAAATCAAAATAAGACAAACAAGTGAGTACAAATAAGGTAAACAAGAGAAAAAATATCAAACAAGCAAAACAGCACCATGCTGGCATGCACATTGCAGACTCTAGAGTAGTTTAAAATATTTTCTGGGTGTCATCCTTCACCTACAGCAGTTAAAAAAACACCGTTTCTGTTGTAAATATTAGTCTTCCTTCATCAATTACATCATTTTTCAAAATCTTGACATGACAAAAAAAGACTTCCTAGTCTGACTTAGCTTTCAGTCTTCAAAGTTCAGATGACTATATCTTGGAAATGAACTCTAAAAAACAGAGTTGATGGAGAGATTCTGTAGATGGAAGGAGTGATTTGTGTGAAGTTTTACTCAGGTTTAAAGTTTAAACAATGCATCTCTCGTGACTGTGTTTGACAGTGTGTAATGCTTAAACTTGAAACACTACATTTTAATTCTGTCAAGCCATCTGAATAACACTCTATTTGTGTTATACCAACCAAACAACACATAATAATAACACATTTAATAGAAGAGCATAAGTTAAACATTCCTTGAGATCACTTCTCACCATAAGTGGACACGATATACTTTGAAACTAAATTTTTATATTGATATGTTGATGGCTGTAGGTGAATGCCCAAGTGCACTGGCTGTAGGTAAACAATGTGTATTGCTGTTTTTGACTTGCACAAACAAAGGGGATGGCTGTAGCTAATGATCCACATAGCATTCAAGCTTGTTCACTATGCCAGTGATCCAATCAAAGGAGGTAATTGAGCTGTAGCCTTATACACCAAAATGAAAAAGATAAAATCTGTAATGTAAAAACAAAATTAAAACAAGGAAGTATTAAGATGTATCATGTCCCAATTCTCTTCACTCTGGATCCTTTGCACTTTTGATAAAGTTTAAAATAAAAAACTGCTAAAATATTTACATCCAAGCAAGAAATCAGACCTCTGTCCAAAACTGTCGGTTGTCTTGTAAGTTGTAGGGGCCGAGGGTATGTTAATGTGAGGGCCGAGGCTTGAGCAGCGAGCTTCAAGTTCCAGTTCCACGGCGTCTGTGCAGTGACCAGTTTGCAGTGTGAGACTTGAGTGAGGGCCGAGGGTATGTGAGCCTTGAGGGCTAGCGTGAGCAGTGCAGGAAGGTGACACCGTGAGTCATGACAGGTCCTGAAGGCTGAACCGTGAGCAAATAGCGTGACGGTGAGAATGAGGTTACGGCAGCAGGTAAATGGTGTAAGTTAGGCTTTAGTTTAGGTTAGGAGTTAGGCTAGGAGTTAGGTTAGGGCCGGAGCCTGGAGGCATTGTTAATTTTTAATTTTTTTAAAAAAATCGAAATTTGCAAAAAACCGGCGAGTTGGCCTTTGACTCGGCCGAGTCGACCGGTTCGGTACCGAACCGGTCACCTGAGCCGGTTTAAAGGCCAGTTTGACTCGGCTGATGGTCGACTCGGTTGACTCGAGCCGAGTCCGAGCCGACTCGGCCGAGTTTTAAAACATGGGCTAGGACTACAACTAGCATGAAAGAAGGCTGGCTCTGTAGAACTTCCTATGACGAGATAGCACACATGATGATGACTCCGAGAGATCCAGATCGAGTGATGATCCAGATCCAGTTATGATGACTCCGAGAGATCCAAATCAAGTGATGATCTAGATCCAGCAGTGATGATCCAGATCGAGTGATGATCTAGATCTAGCAGTGATGATCCAGATCGAGTGATGATCCAGATCGAGTGATGATCCAGATCTAGTGATGATGATCCAGATCCAATGATGATGATCCAGATCGAGTGATGATCCAGATCCAGTGATGATGATCCAGATCCAGTGATGATCCAGATCTAGTGATGATGATCCAGTGACGATGTTCCAGATCGAGTATGATCCAGTGACGATGATCCAGATCGAGAGATGATCCAGATCCAGATGAAAGATGACTTGAAGATGAAGATGACTTGAAGATGCAGATGACGAGAAGAACCAGAGAAGAAGACCAGTGATGAAAATTGTGTCGAGAGAATACCTTCCTAATTAAGAGGGAGTGTTGATGAAATTGTAACTTCGGAATGTATTCATCTGTATTTCTTATGTATTGTAACCCGATGTTTATTCCGGGATGTGATGTAATGTATTTGAGTCATGTCATACCCCGATGTTTATTCCGGAAAGTTTCTATAATGAGAAAGTCATGTCAAGTCATTATGGGTAACCCTCCTATTGGTCAAGGGTTAAAGTCCCCACAGTTGTGGGGCCCTTGGGTTATTAGACTATCCTAGTGAAGTCGACCCTAGGTGAGTCATTGTAAGTAGGGGCAATAGTCCCCACCATTATGTTACCCTCCTATTTGTCGGAGGAGGCAAAGTCCCCACAAGTGGTGGGGCACTAGGGTTATTAGACACTCCTAGAGATGTCGGCTCTAGTAAGTAATTGTTAAGTGAGGCCAACATGTTGGAGTGGGTTCCAAGTGAACGGAAGAATATAAATAGAGAGTGAGAGCCTCTCTATTTATCACTCTCATACACACACTCACTCATTGGGGCGCATGAGTGAGAAAGGAGAAGCTCTCTCAGTGTGAGAGAGAGAGACTGCTACTGTCGGGAGATCATCTTACTGTTTTCCGGTTTTACCTTTTTGTGCTGATTCTATCTCCGAGGAAGTTGCGGGGGTTTCTCCTTTATGGTTTCCCCGAGGAAAATTCTTTGTCTCTTGTCTCTTGTGTTGTGCTTATGTTTGATTGCTGCACTTGTCGTTCTCTCAGTAAAGATCCTAACATAATGCTAGCTTGAATGTTGAAAAACTAACATGTTATTGGTCAGATCATATTTTTTATTACTGATTGGAGATATTATGGTTCTCCTAGGGCGCCACAGTGCTCCAGGGGATATGAGTAGTCACTTGTACCATTCTACTATGTCTCCAGACACTTCAGTGTAGTCAGTTTGCCCCAGTTCTCAGCCTGAACAAAGTTATAATAATTATTATTATTTTCAGAGGATGTACCACTAAAAAATGAACTAGGAAATCACTGAAGAAATCAATTTGGCTTGTGTGGTCAAGGAAATGGCAAGGAAATTTCTCTAGAAGATTTATTATGGCTTTTCGGACATATTTGCATCCATTTCAGTCAGTTTGATGTTTCGAATTATTTTTTTGGCTCTCTTAGGGAGGACATTCCCCATAGGGCGAAATTGGACAAAATGGCCAAAATAAAAGTGTGTAAATCAAGTTGTATCTTTAGAAATATGTATGGGGGACCCCCTAATGACGCCCCCATGTCCCTTAAGTGTCAACCCTACAAAAAATTGATTTATCATGTTGTAAAAATGGGCTTTATGAGGTAATTTCCCCCCTCAAATGTATTTGTCTAAGTTGATCCATGTAATGTAAAATTAAAAGATCTCCACCGTTGATGATATTTTAATCTCAACCGTTGGATTGATGTTGGTTAGAATGTAGACACACTCTCGATCTATTTAAGAGTTGTGATCCCCTCATTGTATCCCATGGGGAAATTTGGCTCTTGGCTATTGGAATAGAGAAAATACTTTCAGAGAAATCATGTGTCTTCTTTGTCATCAATTGTTCTCGTGCTTGATTGCAAAATTATTGCCGGAGGTGTTCTAGTTAATTTGTGCTTGTTACAAATATTGTGAGAGTCATGTTGTTTGCAGGAGGGAGTCATCTCTCGGGGCATTTTTGTGAGAGATCTAGCTCTCTCCATCTGAAGGCGTTGGCAATCAAGGGGTTTTTCTAATGTGTCTTTGATCATTGGTTATGCTTCTTGATTTAACTTGCATTCGTAGTTTCTTTTTATATGGATCAATTCTAACGTGACGTAGGTTGCTCTTGCAGGAAGAGGGGCGCACTAGCTCAACTTGGGCAAATCGTTTTGGCTTGGAACCTCATCAAATTCACTTGGAATTGCATCAAACTAGGGTAAAGTGTCATTGCACTTTGCATCTACAAGATTTCCAGGTAATTCTATTAGTATTTCTCTTGTTTCAATTTCCAATCCACCGGGTGAATAATCAAAACCCTAATTAAAACCTTCAAAAAATTCTTTGGGTCACTCTGTTAGGATTTTTGGCGAAACTTTTCTGGGTTATTTCACTCTTCCCCAAAGCTAGGCGGGTTTACCAAGACGTCATCATTGGGGACTCCATCTGTCCTGTGGTCAAGGCGCTGATCTTTAGGCAAAACACCCTCCTAGGGTTTTCAGCTAATTTTCCTGTTTTATGATCCGTCTTTTGGCTTGTGCTTTTAGATATTGTCAAATACATTTTCAAGCCATCTTAATCAAGCGCTAACTTACTTTAATAGTTCCTCAATTCATCATTTTGAGCGTACCATTATTTTAACCATCAATCCCCCCAGGGCAATGAATTTGATTATTACACTAGCACTTACTACCTAGATCTACATAATAACTATAATGTCACTGAATATAAATATTTTGGGCTACATTTCCATTATTTAAATCCTTATAGCCCAAACCATCCTTATCGACGGCTATCATTCTCGGTTCTAAGGTTTATCCAGCTATTCACCTTGCGTACTCTGTTGCTACAGTTTGATCTGGTGTGTTAGCTTTAGGTCTTTCCTTCTAGGTTAGATCAGGGTCTCCCCTTTGTCATTTGGCCTATCAGTGGCATAAAGCAAAGAGTGTCCTAACTGGCGTGACAACCAATCCATATTTGGGGGTTGGGATACTCGTAGTTCACCACTTTTGTTGTTTCTCCCCTCTACCGTCTTGAATAGGATATCATTTGTGGGGCAACTACAAGTTGTTTGATAACATTTTTGGCGCCGTTGTCGGGGAGGTAGAGGCTTACCTTGGTTCATCATATTTACCTTCAGTATCTGTGAATGCATTTATATTCGTATCATTCATATCACATCCGGTTTAATTTCAGTGATTACATTTTATTTGCTTAATTTTTATAATCATTGCATGTATTTCCCTCACCTCTCCTACGACATTATCCGTTGGTGAACACAACAATTCGTTCACCTGGCGACTCCACTAGATCACCGACCCATCCTTACAAACTCCATTATGTGTCTCCACTGGCGATCAAGCCTAATCATAGAGTGATTGTTATCCATGGGCAAAGAGAACATTTGGCCCATTGAAAGTTTTTTACTTCTCTGGAATTGATGGGTATCCTCGTAAAGTCCCTCTTCATCTTCGTGAGAGGTTGCCTAAATTTGACGTAAGTTATGAAATATCTACTAAAAGGAACCTTGAACTCATTAGGGAAATCGTTAAAAAATTATTTATAGCCCATGAGGATGTCTGCATGAGGTTGTTGGCCATGTCGTTTCAGGGAACAGTTGAACGTTGGTTTTTGAACTTGAAGGCCAATAGCACTTTTGGGTACAGCATGTTTGAACATAAATTCTTGGGAGAATGGGGTAATGAATCCCCGATGATATGGAACTATTAAATCAATTTTCTCCTTCTTCCGATCCTATGGCTAAAATATTTACTTATATAAATTCTAGAGAGGACCCCTTTCACCCAGTTTTTATTGATGAAGTTAAGCTTTCTAGCAATAGTGATGAATATGAAACATGTAATCAACTTGTTGAAGATTCCTTCAACCACTCCCCTCAAATGGATAGGTTTTCTTTTGAAGTGTTCCTCCAAGAGCAATTAACGAAGTTTCCTTCAATCAGAAAAGAAGTTATGGCTTACCTCCTTAATCATCCTTCTGCATCTCAAGATGATATATTGAAAAATGTGCAAAGGAATATTTCAAGTGCTTCATTTTCTAAAATTGTGAGTGAGGACCCTAACTTAATTTCGAATTCAAGTAACCAAGATGATGTGATCCTTGATGAAAATCCTTGCTCATCTGGTTGTGAGGAGTTCATAAAGGAGGCCTTAGAAATGAAATCTCATGATAGTAGCATGATTGAAAATCATATTGTTAAAGATCAAATATCAATCATGCCCATATCATCCTGGGATAGATCCTTAAACACTTATGAAGAGATTGCTCATATTTTGCCTGGATCTAATGAAGTGTCTTTTCCAAATCAAAATGCTTTGGCTCTTTCCATAATTTTTATAATCATTGCATATATTTCCCTCACCTCTCCTATGACATTATTCGTTGGTGAACACAACAATTCGTTCACCTGGCGACTCCACAACGCGACTCCACTAGAGGACCGACCCATCCTTACAAACTCCATTATGTGTCTCCACTGGCGATCAACCCTAATCATAGAGTGATTGTTATCCATGGGCAAAGAGGACATTTGGCCCATTGAAAGTTTTTTACTTCTCTGGAATTGATGGGTATCCTCGTAAAGTCCCTCTTCATCTTCGTGAGAGGTTACCTAAATTTGACGTAAGTTATGAAATATCTGCTAAAAGGAACCTTGAACTCATTAGGGAGGTTGTTAGAGAATTATTTATAGCCCATAAGGATGTCTGCATGAGGTTGTTGGCCATGTCGTTTCAGGGAACAATTGAATGTTGGTTTTTGAACTTGAAGGCCAATAGCATTTTTGGGTACAGCATGTTTGAACATAAATTCTTGGAAGAATGGGGAAATGAATCCGATGATATGGAACTATTAAATCAATCCTCTCCTTCTTCGATCCTATGGCTAAAATATTTACTTACATAAATTCTAGAGAGGACCCCTTTCACCCAGTTTTTATTGATGAAGTTTTGCTTTCTAGCAATAGTGATGAATATGAAACATGTAATCAACTTGTTGAAGATTCCTTCAACCACTCCCCTTAGATGGATAGGTTTTCTTTTGAAGTGTTCCTCCAAGAGCAGTTAACGAAGTTTCCTTCAATTAGAAAAGAAGTTATGGCTTACCTCAATCATCCTTCTGCATCTCAAGATGATATATTTAAAAATGTGGAAAGGATTATTTCAAGAGCTTCATTTTCTAAAATTGTGAGTGAGGACCCTAACTTAATTTCTGATTCAAGTAACCAAGATGATGTGATCCTTGATGAAAATCCTCGCTCATCTGGTTGTGAGGAGTTCATAAAGGAGCCCTTAGAAATGAAATCTCATGATAGTAGCATGATTGAAAATCATATTGTTAAAGCTCAAATATCAATCATGCCCATATCATCTTGGGATAGATCCTTAAACACTTATGAAGAGATTGCCCATATTCTACCTGGATCTGATGAAGTGTCTTTTCCAAATCTAAATGCTTTGGCTCTTTGCAACAATGAAGATGGTCAACCTAAGCCTAAACCGTGTAATCTTTCCTTTGACTATTTTCTTTTATCTCATGACGAGTCGGGGTTAACAATCTCAGGTGATGCAAATCAAGCTTCTATTTTTCAATCCACCCTCCCATCCTTGCTTGAGGAATCCACTTTTGTTGTTTCATTTTCAAATCAAAATTTGACATGCAAAGTTATTAATAAGGAGTCTCAAGAATGCCAAGTGCTCATTGGTAAAGCGTTTTATTTTATGTTTCAATCATCCCTAATCAATAACATTTTTCGATCTATCAATATTTCTTATGGGTGGCTAAAGAAGGTATATAAAGAAAATTTCATCTTTTCTCCATTTTCGGACAACAAATGGGTTTGATCTCGATTTTAATTTTACTACAATTCAATTTGTCGCCATCTGGTTTGTCCATTTTTCTTGGAGTTAACAGAATAGAATGTCTTAGTTGGGAAGAGGATAAAACAAAGAATTGCTTAGAGGGGATGAATCATGAATCATATTGTCTTCTTCCATCAAGGTCAATCTTACATATTTTATGATCCCATTGCCATCTTGATGGATGAAGTATGTAAAAACCAATTCCATCCTTGGCATGATTTTATTCCACATTGTCCACATCTTTCATTGAATATCAAGCAGCAAGTTAGAATGGCTTTGATTTTCATTCACATTTTTTCCAAACCATCTCTGACTTCTTATCTCATTAACTACAAATAAAGACCAACCAATTCGTTCAACAAGTGGTTACATTGGATCTATGATTTTACTTAGCACTTCCGATTGGTTAGAGTAGGATAGGTAAGACCGAATAAGCTCTTTTGAGCAGTAGTTTGAGTTTTTTTTTTTTTTAATTTTTGAGTGTTGCATGTGTCCTAAGTCTTTTGAGTCTTTTGCCATTGAGTCTTACCCTTGCATGTTTAGTTAGTCGCAATTGTTCAACCAGTTCTTAGAGTAGATTTTATTTTCAACATTTTATTTCCAACATTTCTTTTATGAGTTTATTTATGCATAAATTTTTCCATACATGTTGCTCTAGTATTTCATGCTTCCATGTGTGCAGGAACAGGAACACCCGAAGAGGAAGTAGGAATTAAAAGTGTTGTATATTTGTTGCAGAGATGGTGCTGTGAATCAAAGATTTCTGATCTCAAGCGCTCTCTCCCTTAGAGCACTTGTCCCAATTGGAGCCAGATGTTATCACAAATATATTGTAGTTGGGCTACCATGATGCAACATGTAGATTTTCTCTTTTCCTCTGAGCCAGACTTATTGATGGGGATACAACATAGATCATTATTACAGCATGAACCATTCAAAGCCTTTTTTAAGCAGTAGATACCAGTGTAGTCAGACTCAAACTCGGCAAATATGAAAAAAATAAAAATATAGTAATTTTTGTGCACAGAAAACATACGTAATGACATTTCTAATCCATATAAGTTATAAAAACAATTCTATCCAGAAATTCATTAGATAATTTCATAAAAATTGATAACACAACATTTGATAAAAATTGATAGTACCAAGTTCAAATACATAACTCAAAACATAGCTAGCTGAAAATAAAAATAAAAATATAGTGTCTCCAAGTCCAAACTCGAGTCTCATGCATGACTACAAGTAGTAGATCGCCTAGCATAGGCCCTACTAGAGCTAGTACCAACATCATTAGACTGAAAAATCAACTGTGATGCAGGTGTTTTTGGTGTTTCCATTTCGGAAAATGGAACACCAGAGGGACCCTCGGTCTCTTCATCAAGCCAACTCAAACCAGCAAGAGCTTCATCCTCCACTACCCAATCAGAGACTAGCTCAATCTGATCCAATAAAATTGGATCCAAATCCTTTGCCCGCAATTGTTTTGTTAGCATCCTAAGGTTGTAGTATATGTAGACTAACTTCTCCAACCTCTCATGCTCCAACCTATTGCGCTTTTTGGTGTGGATGTGCTCGAATACTAACCAACCTGGCGCACTGCAAGGCTGACTCAGGATTATGATGGCAAATTACTGTAATTGTGGTGCCTCAATGCCACAATCTAACCACCAATGGGCTGTTATAAAAAACAAACAAACAAAGATTACAAGTTTTGCAATGTCAAACTTGAAATAAAAACTATTGAAATAAAATTTAATGATTTACGTAATTGAATCTTACATGGCACTTTCTTCTCCCTGAGACGTTGTGTTGAGCTAAATCCAAACATGCCAGATGATTCCTTGTACATATCTCATTGCATATTGATTTGGTCTTGAATCTCTTGACTTGGGTACATCCTCTCAATGCATAGCATCACACCTATCATCACCTCAGGATCTTTTTGAATTTTAGACCCAACATTATAGAATATGCTTGGATTGAGATATGCCCCCGCTGCATGTAATGGTGAATGTAGTTGCTTGTCCCACCTAGAATCAATAATATCCCATATAGGGAAATATTTAGATTCATCCCCCCTATAGAAGGCCTTGATGGCCTCTTTGGCCCTGTCGATCCCCTCATAAACATATCCCATTGGTGGTTTATCACCATCCATGATCCTCAACACTTTCACAAGTGGCTCTGTCATGCTGACAATCTCAGTGACTTCCTCCCATAAACTATCTCTACAAACAGACAAACTCATAGCCATTGCATCTGGTTTTGTGCTATCTTTATAATGTATCCATTCCCTACTACTAACCATTCGTCTCAATGCTTAGTACTCATTAAGAAGGTTTTGGAGGGAGAGAAAGTTTGTTGCAAATCGTGTGACAGCAGGGCGACTGAGCTCACCTTCTGTGTACTCTCTCATAAGGCTCAACACCCAAGCATGGTTATAAATGTATTTGGTTATTTGTTTGCACTCATGAACAATATCTTGCACCCATGCCAAATTCCCAACGTCCTCCAACATCAAATATATACGGTGGGCAGCACAAGGGATCCAAAAAATAGTAGGGTATTTTGCACAAAGCAATTTACCTGCTGCCACATAATTTGCAGCGTTGTCCGTGATTACTTGGACAACATGTTTGACCCCCACTTCTTCCACAACCTCTGCTAACAATGTAAATATGATATTTGCATCTTTCACATGTGAAGATGCATCAACGGATTTCAGTAACATGGTTCATTTAGGGCAAGCCACAAGAAAATTTATGATTTTTCTATTCCTTCGATCTGTCCACCCATCAGACAAGATTGTGCAACCTGTAAACTCCCATGAGCTTTTAATGCTCTCCAACTGTTCCTTGATACACTGCAACCCCTCATCTAGATCTTCCCCGCTAAGTGCATTGTAAGAGGGGCCTTTGTATCCAGGGCCAACGCCTGCAATAACATCTATCATGGGCTGATAAAAAGGAGACCTTGCAAGGTTGAATGAGAGGTTGTCATGGTACCAGACCCTCCTCAATGCCATATTTGCCTCCTTCCTTTTCCTTTCATTAAAGTTGTCCAAGGTTGGTTGAGATCCTGCGGAGCTACGAGTAAGGAAGAAAGGAGAGGTAATAGTTGGACTTGGTGCAATATTTGATGAACAACTACCTGGAGGTCCCATTGGAGATCTACCAATCCCTGCAGTTTCAAACCTCGGCCTAGATCTTTTAGCATTTTGTTCTTTGATACTTTCCAAAGGAACGTGCATTTCCGCTGTGACTTCTTCAAGGCAACCATCACAAGCAATGACATCTTTGCACACAACTCGAGCTAGGTGGTGTTTTAACCTGTTTATGCCCCGATACATAGTTGTTGGATAGTAATTGCACTTTACTTGATTGTCTTGCCCTGGGACCACCCGAACACAGTGTTCTCATGCTTTATCAAGAGGCCTTCTAGGTGTTCTCCTAGGTGCCATGGATCTGAATCCTGAGTGGAAAAAAAATAAATTAGAATGAATTTTATTTGAATTAAAATGAACTGATATTTTGTAAATAAAATTAATTTATTTTTGGCAGGTTGTGGAGGCTGCCATCACAGCCTACAATCCTATAGGCAGCCACAAGGGGCATCCTATAGTCCTATGGGCTGTGATGGAAGCCTCCACAAGTGCCAAAACAAAAACAAAACAAAAAAAAGTTAAAAACAATTTAAATTGATTTAAAACTAGATTAAATTTTAAAATACATTAAATTAATTTGGGAGACCTGTGGGAAGCCATCAAGATTCAAAACATCTATTTAAAACCCCCGAAGATTACAATAAAAAAAAAAGACACACAAAAAACTTCAAAAAAATAACATTAAAAACTTTTAAAAATAACATTAAAAACGTTTAAAAATTAAAACATAGATAAAAAATTTTAAAAAAACTAACAAAACATTAAAAAAAACAAACAATACAACATTTTAAAAAATTAAAAATTAACATAAAAAACTTTAAAAAATAACATTAAAAACTTTATAAAAAAAACATTAAAAAATTAAAGCGTCACTAAAATTAAAAAAAGAACTAACAGAACATAAAAAAAAAAAAAAATAACAATTAAAAATTAACATAAAAAACCTTAAAAAATAACATATTAAGTTTTAACATTATAAACTTTAAAAATAGCTACAATTAAAAAAAAAACTAACCTAGGTCCTAAACGCTAACCCTCGACGAATGCTATCCCTGGACCTAAACTTGCTAATGCGAACCCTTCTAGCAGTTGAACCCTCGAACCTTGTTGCGCTGAACGTCAACCCTGGAGTCACAAGTGACCCTGCGAGTGAACCCTACGCTGAACTGCTCGGATCGTCCTGAACATGAAGTGAACCCGAACCTGCAAATACTGGACGTGCAGAACAATGGAGACGTCGTCGCCCGTCGCTCGTCGGAGGAGGAATTCGTGTAATGGAAGTGAAGTCGGTAGTGAATGAAGGTAGGTTGACGTCTTAAAGCCACTCGTCCAACACTTCCATCCAAAAATACCTCCGCGGGTCAACGGGCTTTTCCACGTACTCAACAAATGCCAAAAAAATGGCCTTTTCCACGTACTCGCGAGTTTCGACGAGTCGTCGCGATTCCTGACGAGTTTGACGAGTTCGGCCGAGTACAAGTATGGACGTTGAGTTTGCAGCAAGTACTCAGCTCAGTTACGACTCGGCCATACTCGTCATACTCGGCGAGTATGAATTGAGTCTGACTACACTGGCAAATACAAAGCATTTCCTTGCTAGGACTGAGATCTCCTTGTCCTTTGAGATGACTTCAGTGGTGACCTAGTTCATTCGAGCAGAGCAACATATATGGTACACAGTTTACAGATGGGCGTATCAAATAGAGACCGGTATATGGTGAGATCAGGTATATGCCTCTTTGGTAGGATTTTGCTCTCTGATGTATACTAACACCTTGGACTTGTTGTGCTCTGATGATTATGGTGACCTATGCCTATATTATATGTATACTAATGCTTAAACTTGTGTTGAGAATGATTAAAGAATCTGATGTAGAAGACTATTGCTTATGTCATGCTTTACACAACTTTTAAACCTTGGTGCTTTGATGATTCCATGTATCACTTGTCCCCATCCATCCAGTTCATCCATAATTGAGTTTCCTCCCATGACCTATGATTGACTAAGACCTATGAGATTGAAGATCATCTTCCCCACTTTGACCCCTATGCATGATGGATCCCATGTTTTGTGTCTCAGCTCTAAGTTGTGCAACAAAACTTGCCGAAGCCTTGATCCTTCTAGGCCAGGAGAACCCACTAGTGTTGGTTCTTGAGCTTAAACAAGTTGGGTTTTGAAGCTTTAACCTTGCTGGTCGGTTTCCCCTGATGTTTGGTCCTGACTATGGATATTCCCCCCTAGTTGCCCAAAGAGTGTCAGCTAAAACTTGAAGCAATATGTCTACCATCATTACATGCATTATGTGTTATATGTTATATACTGAGAAATGCAATCCCTCAAATAAAGTTGCAAACTGTGTCTTTAGACACAACTCAAAAAGGGCAATGAAATGAAATTGTGAAAGGCCCAAATAAAACAGTGGATAAATAAATGCTAAATATAAAAACTGTTGGCCATCTTGTTGAACTGTAATGATTAATTCCTCACAGAGCTAACGAGTTTTGATGTGAGATGGAGTAAGGGACGGCTAATTCTAAGTGTCCCCTAGGATCTCTTCACTACAGTTTCTTGTATACTCAACGCAAGGGTCCTACAAAAGATCCTCACAGAGCTTGATTGTTATCTTGGATGTGAACTGTAGACATATTGTTAAAGTTGAATGGACGCTTTTCAGTTCAACTCGTCCACTTGTGAGACACCACCATTCCCTGTTGTTTATCTGTCGTGTATATGTCATTGTGGTTGTGTGTACTTGTCATCATTCAAAGAGATCGTATGATCAAAATCAACTATAAGTCATTTCCCTTTTACCTTAGCCTTGTTTTCCACCTTCACCCAGCACTAGCAAATTGTTTAAACTTTGAAAGCATGGCATATACAAGAGACTTCCAGAAGATTCAAAGATTACTCAAAGACACGAGAAAATCTTATTGATTGTTATTATTATTTATTATTGTCACCATGATTCTGAATAGCATAATTTAAGTTGGGTTTTAATATACATTTTCGAGCAATTCTTACCTTGGATGCATACAGGTTCAGTTGAGTTCAGTATCTCACTTTTAGTTTGGGTATTTTGACCTGGTCAACCTAGTTGACCAAGTCAAACATTGTTCCCAAGGCAGTGGCTAAAAATTTGGCAGTGCTTATATTTGCTCCAGACATGCCCAGGACCAATACTACGGTTTCAATTTTCAGAGTTTTGGCCCCAGATTTCATGATTAGTGATTATTATCACTTTATTATTGGTCAGATCATATTTTTTATTACAGATTGCAGTTATTATGGTTCTCCTAAGGCGCCATAGTGCTCCAAGGGGTATGAGTAGTCACTTCTACTATTCTACTATGTCTCCAGACGCTTCTGTGCAATCAGTTTGCCCCAGTTCTCATCCTGAACAAAGTTATGATGCTTATTATTATTTTCAGAGGATGTACCACTAAAAAATGAACTAAGAAATCACTAAAGAAATCGATTCCGCTTGTGTGGTCAAGGAAATGTCAAGAGAATTTCTCTATATGATTTATTATGGCTCTCCGAACATATTTGCATCAGTTTCAGTCAGTTTGATGTTCCGAATACGTTGCCGGAAACGTCACCCCCCTGTCGTCCCCACTGCGTTTCCTGAAGGAAACTCAGAAACCCGTACGGTACGGACGCGAAACGCGTTTCCTTGGGCATGGGGAAGTTTCGGGTGGTAAGGACAAGTTTCCATTTTGTGGGGACGCGTTTCCGTCTCGGTTGGCCTCATTCTGTCACGTTTCCACCTAAATCAAACTGAATCTGGCGTAGTTTAATTAATATTTTAACTATTTATTAATAAAATAAAACGTATAGGGTTGTCGTGCTGCTATAAAGAAGAAGCATATCACCACGGCAATCTCACCTTCATTTGCAGAGCTCACGGCATTTGTTTTTGTTTGCAGACTTCAACGGGTTTAGCTCACGACATTTGTTTTTGTTTGCAGACTTCAACGGGTTTAGCTCACGGTATTTGTTTGCAGAGTTCGTGGTGGGTTACAGTTGTGGCTGATAGTGGTGGCTCACAGCATTTGTTTGCAGAGTTCGTGGTGGCTTACAGTGGTGGCTCCCTCTTCCAGCAATCGGTGGTGGCTCCCTCTTGCTCACGGTGGCTCCCTCCTCCAGCTCACAGCTCACGGTGGGTCTTTCTTCCAACTCACGGCTCCCTCACGGGCCAGCATTTTAATTTTTTACTCACAGGCTCCCTCACGATGGCTCTTTTTTCCAGCTCACGACTCCCTCACAGTGAAGAAGTTGAAGCTCACGCTGAAGTTTAAACACTTGGGTGATAGCGTATTTCTCTGTTTTGTAGAATCGAGCTAACGATTAGAGATAGGTAACATCATTTTCTGTAATGTAACATATCATCACTTTATTTGATCAATCATCCCTGTTACTTTAAATGTTTAGAGTTAGATAGATTTCGATTATCACTTGAATTATATATTTATGTATAGAGACATGATTGGACAGAGCTCACGGTGGTGGATTGCGCAGCTCACGGTGGACAAATTCTATGCTTTTGGCAGTGTTTTGGAGTATCATCACCCTACAAGAAACCGATTGAGGTGAGAAGCATGCTCTATACATGCTATTTGCTAATGTTTTTTTTTCTTTGGTCATGGAATATCCTTCAGCCTTCAGAGAGATGTTAATTTTTTTTAATTTTTTTTGCAGCAGTAATGGCTTCCAACCAAGCTGTTGCTTTAGCCCCTAGGGTCAACAAGAGGGATGAATACTATCCTCTTTGGGCTCATGTTCAAAAGATTGCAAAATGTGAAGGTGGTGGCTCATGGGAATGGCAATGTACTCTATGCAAATTGTCGTATAAGGGCTCCTACCCAAGAGTCAAAGCACATTTATTGCATGAAACAAGAAAGGGTATTGAAGGCTGCCAAAAAACAAGTGACCCAAGTGATAGGAGGAAGTATGAAATTGAGCAAGATGAGGCTGATAGGCTTAAAAGAAGACATGACCAGCTTGGGAATTAAACTGTTCTTGGGAATTAAACTGTTCAACCTCCAAACATCGAGCCAAGGATTGTGCTTGAAGCAAGGAAGAGGAGAGCAACTCAACAACAAGTACAAGTACCAAATGACAAAGGGACTTCTTCAATGCAAGAGAGCAGAATAGCCAAGTTGGTGAATGTTCAAGGGAGAGAAGAAGCCGACACAAGGGTGGCTAGGGCCCTCTATGCTTGTGGGATACCTTTCAATGTGGTTCAATCTCCTTACTGGAATGATCTCGTGCGGGCAATTAACACAGCTCCTACAGGGTACAAGGGGCCAAACTATGAAAAAGTCCAAACTAATCTCCTAAAAAAGGAGAAGGATCTTGTGGAGGATATCTTAGCACCGATTTGTGGTTCATGGGGTAGCTCTGGAGTTACCATAGCCTTTGATGGATGGACAGATACCAGGCGCAGGCCACTGATAATCATCATTGTCGCTTCTCCAAAAGGAGCAATGTTTCTAAAGGTTGAAGATTGTTCAGAGGAGGTGAAAGATGCTCAATTCATTGCTAATGTTTTGATTAAAGCTATTGAGCAAATAGGGCCTCAAAAGGTGGTGCAAGAAATCACGAATAATGCACTAGTCTGCAAAGCTGCAGGTTTAATTGTTGAGAGCAGGTTTGATCACATTTTTTGGACACCTTGCATTGTCCATAATCTAAATCTAATCTTAGAAGAGATAGATAATAAAGTTCTATGGATCAAGGAACTCACGGGGCAAGCAAGGGAGATAGTTAAATTCATCACCAACCACCACCAATCTCAAGCCATATTTCGAGAGTACTCTCGATTGGAGTTGTTGAAAGTTGTCGAAACAAGGTTTGCCTCCAACTTCATCATGTTGCGTCGTCTTGTTGAGGTGAAGCAACCATTAGTTTCTATGGTGGTGAGTCAACTTTGGGCTGAGTGGAGACAGGCAGATTCAGAACGGGGAACTATGGTGCGTAGATTGTGCCTTGATGAAGAGTGGTGGAGCAAGATAGATTTCTTGCTCAAGTTCACAACCCCGGCATTTGAGCTTCTTAGAAGCGCTGACACAGACCAACCTTTCTTGGGAGAGGCATATGATGGAATGGATACCACGGTTGAGAAGACTATGGAAATCATTTCACAGGAGTCTCCTCAGCTTTTATTTATTGATGTTGGTTTTACTGATTTGGTACATAAAATCATGGTTGACAGGTGGAACAACTTCAACACTCCATTGCACACTTTAGCACATGCATTGAACCCAAGATTTTATGATGACCAACTCATTGATCAAAGCAATGGGAAGAGGAAGGCACCCCATCAAGATAGAGAGGTGGCTAATGGAGTGAAAAAAGCCCTTATGAGAATATTTTCGGCTCATCCACACAAGGAAGTGAAGGAAGAATTTGCTAGTTTTGCCACAGGATTGGATGATTATTCAAATATATCATCTTTGGATGAGAGAAGCACCATGACTCTAGTTAGGTGGTGGGATTGTCATGGAGCAAATGGTGTGCATTTACAAACACTTGCCATTCATGTTCTTTCACAGGTGGCAAGCTCTTCATCTGCAGAAAGGAATTGGAGCACCTATGGTTTTATTCATTCTATGAAGCGCAATAGGTTGGGTTCATAGAAGGCTGAGGATCTTGTTTATGTGCACTCCAACCTTCGCCTTGCATCTCATAGGGGTCCGAAATATAGCAGTGGGCCTTCTAGAGAATGGGATGTGGATCCAGAATCTGCTAACTTGGTTATCTCTCTTGCTGCCCTGAATATTGAGGAACCTAGAAGTGGAGTTGGCCTTGCTTCTTCCACTCAACAATCCACTATTGGATGTACTTCTTGTTCTATTTTTGAGGAGTATGAAGACGAGGCCGAGCATGATGACTATTAGTCTTTGGGCTTTGGCTCATGTTTTCTTTATATGTTCTTTGTTCATGTTGATGTAGTATTCTACTTGCAGCCTCGTATATAAAGGCTGATTTTGGAAAGTAGATATGTATGTATTAGTGGCTTAGCCTCATTTATTAAGGTTGCTTTTTGGTTATTTCCAC
>LPNX010920351.1:70883-120402 GCA_001517045.1 Pseudotsuga menziesii | reverse complement strand
GGGGAAGGGGCCTAATGACCCCCCCATGTCCCCTAAGTGTCAAACTTGCAAAAACAATGATTTATCATGTTGTAAAAATGAGCTTTATATGAGGTAATTCGCCCCCCTCAACTGTATTTGTCTAAGTTTATCCATGTAGTGTAAAATTAAAAGATCTCCATCGTTGATGGTGTTTTAATCTCAACCATTGGATTGATGTTGGTTAGAATGTAGACACACTCTCGATCTATCTAAGAGTTGTGATCCCCTCATTGTATCCCATGGGGAAATTTGGCTCTTGGCTATTGGAATAGAGAAAATATTTTCAGAGAAATCCTATGTCTTCTTTGTCATAGATTGTTCTCGTGCTTTTGCAAAATTATTTTTGGAGGTGTTCTAATTAATTTATGCTTGTTCCAAATATTGTGAGAGTCGTGTTGTTTGCAGGAGGGCATCCTCTCTTGGGGCGTTTTTGTGAGAGATCCAGCTCTCTCCATCTGAAGACGTTGGCAATCAAGGGGATTTTCTAATGTGTCTTTGATCATTGGTTATGCTTCTTGATTTATCTTGCATTCGTAGTTTCTTTTTATGTGGATCAATTCTAACAAGATGTAGGTTGCTCTTGCAGGAAGAGGGGTGCACTAGCTCAACCTGGGCAAATTGTTTTGGCTTGGTACTTCATCAAATTTGCTTGGAATTGCGTCAAACAATGGTAAAGTGTCATTACACTTGGCATCTACAAGATTTCTAGGTAATTCTGTTAGTATTTCTTTTGTTTTAATTTCCAATCCACCCAACAAATAATCAAAACCCTAATTAAAACCTTCAAAAAATTCTCTGGGTCATTCTGTTAGGATTTTTGGCAAACCTTTTCTGGGTTATTTCGCTCTTCCATAGAGCTAGGTGGGTTTACCAAGACGTCATCATTGGGGACTCCATCTGCCTTGTTGTCAAGGCACTGATCTTTAGGCAAAATGCCCACCTACGGTTTTCAGCTAATTTTCCTGTTTTATGATCCGTCTTTTGGCTTGTGCTTTTAGATACTGTCAAATCCATTTTCAAGCCATCTTAATCAAGTGCTAACTTACTTTAATAGTCCCTCCATTCATCATTTTGGGCATACTCTTATTTTTACCATCAATCCCCCAAGGCAGTGAATTTGATCATTTACACTAGCACTTACTACCTAGATCTACATAATAACTATATTGTCACTGAATATAAATATTCTGGGCTACATTTTCGTTATTTAAATCCTTATAGTCCAAAGCATCCTTATCGGTGGCTATCATTCTTGGATCTAAGGTTCATATAGCTAAAATTCACCTTACGTACTCTGTTGCTACAGTTTGATTTGGTGTGTTAGCTTTAGGTCTTTCCTTCTAGGTTAGATTAGGGTCTCCCCCTTTGTCACTTGGCTTATCAGTGGCATAAAGCAAAGGGTGTCCTAACCGGGGTGACAACAATCCATATTTGGGGGTTGGGATACTCGTAGTTCACCTCTTTAGTTGCTTGTCCCCTCTACCGTCCTGAATAGGATATCATTTGTGGGGCAACTACAAGTTGTGTGATAACAGGTATTTGCACATTCTCTTCCATCACTAGGTTCTTCTTTACAACCCATGGTATTTCATTAAAGCAAGGCCTTTACTATTTACTATTTACTATTTACTCATCTTCTTGTTTAACCACACGTGTGGGATTTCTTGCACACTTTCTTAGGGAGAACTCTTGTACACATGGTTTTTCTTTACAACACATGGATTTTGCAAATCGTACAATGTTATCTCTCTTTTCTTCCACAATTGGGAGACCACTTGAAATTGTGAGAGTGGTCTTCCCCAAGCTCAATTAGTTCAAAACCCAACTCCCTATACCATAACCTCATCGAGGACATGTAAGGAGAAACAACAAAAAGCAGATTGCTCTAATAACATCAATATAGATTATGTAGGGAACAAAATATTTGATTACATAGATTGTTGGGAGAAACCAATCTCCAATGGAGTGAGCACCTACTCATAGAATTTGCAAACACCAATCTGACAAGGACACCAATCCCTTGTGCAAGAACCAACTTATTGTTTAGAGGCACCTACTTATGAGGACACCAATCCTCTTATGAGCACCAACTCATAATCAGCAAGCACCAACTTGCGCAGTCAGGCGCCAACCTGTCTAATAGATGAGAACACCAATTCACTAAGCACCAACTCAAATTTGCAGGGACGAACCTGTAGGAGACTTCAATCTCCTTGTTTTGCCCCTTCCTACCTCCCTTAAATAGATATAAATGTAACTGTGTTATTCTGTACTACCTGATTTGTACGCTTTGTTCTTGTGCAACCTCTTTAGCACTTCTTCTACACACACTGCTTCCCAAATTCTATTGTATTCTATTTTTTAGCAAATGTTCCTTGTACTCTACTATTTGAATATCTACCACGTACTCTCGTGAACTTGCACACCTGACCGCATCCTCTGCTTTTCAACTTGAGCGCCTGACCAGGTACTTTGCTTTCCCTTTATTCTTTGTGCTCAACTTTGTGTGACTGCGACTTGGTATATAATCTAGTTCTGTATTGTCGTGCGCTTCTACTAATCAACAAGTCGTTGATTTTTCTTCCACCCCAGAGTACTCTTCTTCCTTCCACACACAAAACACATCAATCCTTTGGTCCTTTATAATCATCTAGCATCAATGCTTATTCAATTGATTTGTTCATAAGTGGGGACTTCTCTACGTCGGCGACAACCCTTCTTTCTTTCTTCATAGTCATGTTTACTCAAACATTCAACTTGAATCAACCACATCTCTTATTCTTTTGTCGGCTTGTACACTTGATATGCTTTCCAACTACGCAGTATTTTTGCGATAGACACGTATTATTGGGACTTGCAAACATATTCCCTTTGACAATTATTTCTTGTCGCACTATTCTCCAATTGCACTTTTACTAGATATGACATCTGTAATTATCAAATCTATCAATTCATGTTACACATCTCATATGATGCAAGCAAGCGACTTCAGCAATTACGAGGATAAAGAAAGTGCCATCAAATCGCTCATACGGAGTAATCAATCCGGTCTCCTTTTTTTCTTTTCGGATTTCCTAGGAGCATGCAAATTAATTCATTTATGATGAATAACCATCCACGATTTTTACCAAATTTAGTAGTTGTGTTTGAAATTCATCGTGACCAATTACCCTATAAAAATTTGTTCTAGTGTTCGAACATTCTGCAAACTGTTAGCCAATCATACTAGTCTCGGCTGGTGATTGCATCAAGATGTTTGGTCCTAAGCAGCAAGTTAACTCTTCTGTAAGCAATCTTTCCACGGTATTTCAGGTGCAACGTATGGAATTCATCAATCTCAAGATCGATTTAGAGAAATGGACATCCAATGTAAAAGAGGCCGATGTCAAGGAATAGTATGCACAAGAGAACAAGAGACACGTAGAGAAATTTCATCTCTGAAGACACGGATTGATCAGTTGGAGAAACAGCAGAGATATATTATTACTCTTCCGAAGCAACTTCAGATGATTCTAGACATTTCAAACTTCGAAGAACAGTCTTTGCCTGACACTGAATTGCGCTTATCATCGCAGGAACATGATGGGTGTGTTATCACCAACCTTGTAGTTGTCTATGTGAGATGGATCCAAGATGGATGGTAGAGGGACAAGCAACTAAGGAGGTGGAACCAAGACTGCCTAGACTCCCAAATGGATGGTTGTCACGCCAATCAAGGCAACCTTCACTTTATGTGTCCTAGCCCAAGACAACAAAGGGGGAGACCCAGATCTACTCTCGACAGGAGAGATCCAACCTAAACACCAGATCAGATCAAATGGACTTGAGGTACGTAAGGTGTAAGGTAGTGGAAACCCTAGATCTATGGATGATGTCACAAGGTGAGCCAAGGCTTTGGATGAGGGCTTAGGAAGTACGAGGTTCGATCCAATTTGGGACACAAGTGACCTATAAGGGAAAGACTAGATCTGGGGTTGAGGTACTAGCAACAAGTGAGAATATCCGTTGCCTTGGGAAACGTGACCAATGCAGGGAGATCAAGGACAGGATTGGGGCTATCTAGTACCGATGGATAGACTCGATGAAAGATATGACAAAGTCAAAGTACCCGAGTCACCAAAGAAAGGTCAGTTTACAAGGAAAGAAGGCCAAAGAGGGGGTAGCACTAGGATTGGAGATCAGTGCCTATCAGATCTAGGGCAATGGAGTCACTATCTGCCCAGCATTGGAGGAAACCTATTAATGTAATTATAACTTCGGAATGTATTCACTTGTATTTCTTATGTATTGTACCCCGATGTTTATTCTGGGATGTGTCTGTAATGTATTTGAGTCATGTCATGCCCCGATGTTCCTATCGGAAGGTTCTATAATGTAAACAAGTCATGTCAAGTCATTATGGGTAACCCTCCTATTGATCAAGGGTTAAAGTCCCTGTAGTTCCGAGGCACTAGGGTTATTAGACTCTCCTAGAGAAGTCAGCCCTAGTAGGTTATTGTCAAGTTGGGAATTAGTATAAATAGAGAGTGAGCCTCTCTATTTATCACACACTCACTCACACTCAGTTGTAGCGCATAACTGAGGAAGAAGAAGACACTGGGGCTAGGAAGAAAGAGGCTACTGCTGTCAAGAGATCATCTTACCGTTTTTGGGTCTTACTTTTGGTGTTGATTCTATCTTTGAGGAAGTTGCGAGATTTTCTCCATTTTTGGTTTCCCCGAGGAAGAACACTGTGTTCATTGTCTCTTGTGTTTGATTGATGTGCTTGTTATTCTCTCAGTTAAAGATCCTAATATAATGCTAGCTTAATGTTAAAAATCTAACATGGTATCAGAGCTAACCTGAGAAGAAGACACTGTGCAGCTGCGAAAACTAGGGCTTCCTACTTTTTGGATCTCTCACCACAGATTTTCAGCAAAAGAAGGTTGGGCTGACACTCCTCCCTAGGGCGCATCTTTCTGTCTAAGCAGAATCCAATTCCGAGCTTTTTCAGTTTTGGACCCAACATTGCTGCCAAAAATTAGGGATTTCCACAGAAGTGTAATTTTTCAGTGAGCCTAGGCCTGGATTGATCTCCTCCTCAAAATCAAAGATTATAGATCAAGATCAAAGCATTTGGTTGGACAGAACTCCAGAAAAGTCAAACCCTAATCTGCTCCTGAACCAACACTGCAGAAATTCAGCTCCAAATCCAGATCCAACATCTTGACCTGGTAAGATCTAAATCTTTTGTATTTCCATTTGAGGTTCTCAGTTAAGATGTCTCATCATACCAAGCTTGATGAAAAGCTTGAGGGAACTGATAACTTTTGAGCCTGGAAGTATAGGATCTCCCTAGTCCTGGAAGAAAATGAGTTGGACTCCTACATCAATGAGGAGGTTCCAGTTCCGAAGGGAGATGAGGCTAAGGCCTTACACAAGAAGAAGTTGGTTATGGCTAAGAGGATTACTGCTGATTCAATCAAGGATCACCTCATACCACAGGTGTCCTCCCTAAAGACACCTAAAGCTATGTTTGATGCCCTAACCAAACTGTTTGAAGGGAAGAACATAAACCGAAAGATGACTCTGACAAACCAACTGAAGAATGCAAAGATCCAGAATGCAGAAACCATCCAGTCTTACTTTACAAGGGTTTCTTAGATCAAGGAACAGCTGGAAGCAGTAGATGAAGAAGTGGAGAATGCAGAGATTGTAATGACCACCTTGAATGGTCTCCCTAGATCATGGGACTCCTTTATTCAAGGAATCTGTGCCAAAAAGAAGTTAGTCAAGTTCAGCAGACTATGGGAAGAATGCTCTCAAGAAAAAGCTCGAATAGCAGCTTGAGAAGAAAATATGGGAAGTGAAGATCAAGCTCTCACGGTACACTCCAAGAAAACCAGAAGAAGTTCTCATCACCCCAGAGGTAAGCCCTCTCACAAAGAAAACACTAGAAAAGATTTGTCTAGAATCAGATGTTATACATGTGACGAGAAAGGACACTATGCTAGAGAATGTCCTAGAAACAAAAATGTCTCTTACAATAAGAAGGGAAACAAGAGAAGACATCATGCTCATGCTGTAGAGGATGATGAACCCTCCACAAAGAGAACCAGATATGAAAGTGAAGACTCTTCAAGTGATGAAGAATATGTTTTGATTTCCACTCTCACGGGAAACATCACACATGGAAGCAATGATTGGCTTATAGACGGTGGGGCTTCCAAACATATGACGGGATTCAAGAAATCCTTTGTGAAGCTATCTGAACATGACTCACCTCACAAGGTGAAACTTGGAGATGACTACCAGTATCCAATAAAAGATAGTGGGGAATCCTCCTGTAAGCCAGACTCTGGAAAGTCTATGACAATGAAGGAAGTATTGTTTGTACCAGGACTAAAGAAGAACCTCCTCTCCATATCTGCATTAGATGCAAAAGGCATGAGGGTTGCATTTATAGATGGCCAAGTTATCATGTGGCCAAAGGGAAAGACTATTAATGTTGCAGTAATGATTGGGGAACAAGAAGGAGGTCTATACAAATTGAAGGGCCATCCAGAACAAGCCTTGGTCCATGACACAGTAGAGCCAAATGAACTTTGGCATAGAAGGCTTGCACATGTGCATTACAGAGCACTACCACTTGCAAGCAAAGTTGTTGAAGGTCTTCCAGAAATTCAAGCAAAACATGATGGGGTTTGCAAAGGATGTGCAAAAGGAAAGAACACAAAGAAGACATTTCCAAGTAGCGAGAGCAAGGCAAAAGGAATCTTGAAAATCGTCCACTCTGATGTATGAGGTCCAATGTCATCAAGTTCATTAAGCGGGTATGCATACTATGTTTCTTTTATTGATGACTTTTCTAGGAAGACATGGATATACTTCATGAAGAACAAAGATGAAGTTTTCAGCAAGTTCAAGGAATTCAAAGCCTTGATCGAGAACCACACTGAAAAGAGGATCAAGACCTTTTGATCAGATAATGGTGGAGAATTCACATCAAATGAATTCAAAGAGTTATGCAAAGACTCAGGGATTAAGAGAGAGTTATCCACTCCATATAATCCACAACAGAATGGGGTTGCAGAAAGGAAGAATAGAACTATCATGGAAGTTGCAAGAGCAATGCTTCATGATCAAGATCTTCCCATGCATCTATGGGCAGAAGCTGCCAGAACAGCGGTGTATGTGCAGAACCATACTCCACATAGAGTACTCTAGAACAAGACACCTGAAGAAGTCTTTTTCGGCAAGAAACCAGAAGTCAGCCATCTCAGAATATTCGGCTGTCCAGTATACATACACATTCCGAAAGAAAAGAGGACAAAGTTAGATCCTTCGGGAAAGAAAAGTATATTTGTGGGATACTCTGAAAGCTTGAAGGCTTGCAGAATATACTTCCCAGGATTCAAGAAGATTGACATCAGCAGGGATGTAACATTTGACGAAGACTCAACCTACAACAAATCCAGAAAGAAACCTGCTGAAGTTCTTGAAGAATCGGAAGCACCCAGAATTCATGACATAACCATGAATGAAGAAACTCAAGAAGAAGATCGAGAATTTGAAGAACCTCAAGAACCTGTAGATCCACCTCAGGAGAAGAATCCTCATAAGAGGAAACCTGCTTGGGTATGAGAAGCTATCTAAGGTGCGGAAAGATATGGGGCTCCAAAAGAGAATCACAGAGAAATAAAGAGGACCAGGTCCTACTCCGGATATGTAGCATTATTATGTGATTTCATCGATAAAGAACCTTCCAATTATGAAGAAGCGGCGGAAAGGAAAGAATGGAAGGATGCTATGATCGAAGATGCTATGGTCGAAGAGTATCAATCGATCATGAAAAATGATGTTTGGGATGTTGTCCCAAGACCAGAAGGGAAGTCGGTTGTAACTTCCAAATGGATCTACAAGATCAAACATGCTGCAGATGGTAGCATAGAAAAATATAAGGCAAGATTTGTTGCTCGTGGCTTCTCCCAGAAAGAAAGAATAAATTATGAAGAAACTTTTGCCCCTATAGCCAAATACACTTCCATCAGATCAATACTTTCTCTGGCTGCAGTGATGAAATGGAAGATACACTAGATGGATGTCAAGACTGCTTTCTTGAATGGTGTAGTGGAAGAGGAAGTGTATATGGAGCAACCACTCAATTTTGAGACACATGACAGGGAGTCTCATGTGTGTAGATTGAAGAAAGCCCTGTACGGTTTGAAACAGGCACCCAGGACATGGTACGGCAGAATTGACAGCTTTCTATCCAGTTTGGGCTTTACCAAGAGTAAAGCAGATTCCAACCTTTACTACAAGGGTGAAGATGGCAACCCAGTGATGCTCCTACTGTATGTAGATGATCTATTTGTAACGGGTATGGATGGGTTGATTGCTGATACGAAGAGGAAGCTTGCTGCCGAGTTCGAAATGAAGGACTTGGGTATGATGCATTATTTTCTAGGCATGGAGGTGTGGCAAAATGCAGATGGAATTTCCCTGGGACAAGGGAAATATACGGTAGAGATCCTGAAGAGATTCGGGATGATGGACTGCAAGGCCATGACCACACCTATTGCATCAAACCTGACGCTATTGAGTGATGCTTCATCAGAAGCGGTTGATGCTACGATGTATCGTCAGATGATTGGGTCCTTGATGTACCTAACAAACACGAGACCAGATATTTGCTTTGCTGTGAACACCTTAAGCCAGTTCTTGACAGATCCGAGACATGTTCACTTGATTGTTGCAAAGCATATTCTGAGGTACCTGAGGGGTACAATTGATTATGGGCTCAAGTATGAGGCGAGTCAGAAGATTAACCTGGAGGGTTATGTTGATTCAGATTGGGCAAGCAATGCCATCGATAGGAAAAGGACTTCAGGGTGTTGCTTCAGTATGGGATCAGGTGTGATCTCTTGGTTTAGCAGGAAGCAATCATGTTTGGCACTGAGTACAGCTGAAGCAGAGTATGTCGCAACTTGTTCAGCTAGTTGTGAGGCAGTATGGCTGAGGAAGCTACTGTTTGACTTATTTGATCTCCAGTTGGATGCTATTTGTATATATTGTGACAACCAGAGTTGTGTGAAGTTGTCGGAGAACCCGGTGTTCCATGACAAGTCAAAGCATATCGAGATCAAGTATCACTATATCAGGGATATGGTGCAGAGAGGAGCAGTGAAGCTTCAGTATGTTGCGACGGACGAACAGATAGCAGATGTGTTGACAAAGCCATTAGCCAGAGTGAAGTTTGAGTACTTCAGGGAGAAGCTTGGTGTTCTCTAGATCGAGGTTCCTTCCAAGGGGAAGTGATGAGTCCGTGAGCCATTCTGACTTGGTGAGAGGATTGGTTCCTTCCATGGTCAGATGTAAGGGCTGAGCCATTCTATCATGGTGAGAGGATTGGTTCCTTCCATGTCAGATATGAGGGATGAGCCATTCTGATATGACTGTAGGATTGGTTCCTACATGATCAGATATAAGGGCTATTGCCATTCTCTGAATGGAAGTGCCTGGTCAGTTACCAGGAATACTCGGTCTAAGACTGAGGGCCATTCTGATATGACTGTGAGATGTAGTTTTACATGATCAAATGTGAGTGCATGGCAATTCTGATGTGATTGAGCGATGTGTTCCCACTTGATCAGATAGATCAGATATAAGGGATGTTGCCATTCTTTGAATGGAGGTACCTGGTCAGTTACCAAGAAAGCTCAGTCTGGAACTGAGGGCCATTCTGATATGACTGTGGGATATGTTCTCACATGATCAAATATGAGTGCATGGCCATTCTGATGCGATTGAGGGATGTGTTCCCACTTGATCAGATATAAGAGTTGTTGCCATTCTCTGAGACAATGGAGGCACCTGGTCAGTTACCAGGAACCCTCAGTATGGGACTGAGTGCCCTTCTGACATGGTGAGAGGATTAAGTTCCGTCCATGGTCAGATGTAAGTGCTGTGCCTTTTCACACATGGTAGTAGGTGTGTCCTACCATGCTGGTGATTGTAAGTGTTGTGCCTTTTCACATATGGTAGTAGGTGTGTCCTACCATGCTGGTGATTGTAAGTGCTGAGCCTTTCCATAGATGATAGTAGGTGTGTCCTATCATGCTGGTGGATGTGAGTGTTGTGCCTTTTCACAGATGATAGTAGGTGTGTCCTATCATGCTGGTGAATGTAAGTGCTGGGCCTTTCTGACAGGGTTGTGGGATGTGTTCCCGCATGGTCAAATGTGAGTGTTGGGCATGCCTTTCTGACATGGTGTTGGATGTGTTCCTCTCATGGTCAGATGTAAGTGCTGGGTGGGCCATTCTGACTTAGGGTCAGATATAAGCGTTGAAGAAGACCTACATGGTGGCTAGGGCTACAACCAGCATGAAAAAGGGCTGGCTCTGTAGAACTTCCTGTGACGAGAAGAATCATGAAATAGCACACGTGATGATCCAGTGATGATGATCCAGCAGTGATGATCCAGATCCAGTGATGATGTTCTAGTGATGATCCAGATCCAGTGATGATGTTCCAGTGATGATCCAGATCCAGTGATGATCCAGATCCAGTAATGATGTTCCAGTGATGATCTAGATCCAGTGATGATCCAGATCCAAAGATGAAGATGACTTGAAGATGACGAGGACTCGAGGATATGATCCAGATGATACAGAGAAGAAGACTTGTGCTGATAAATTGTGTTAAGAGAATACCTTCCTAGTTAAAAGGGAGTGTTAATGTAATTATAACTTCGGAATGTATTCACTTGTATTTCTTATGTATTGTACCCCGATGTTTATTCCGGGATGTGTCTGTAATGTATTTGAATCATGTCATGCCCCGATGTTCCTATCGAGAGGTTCTATAATGTAAACAATTCATGTCAAGTCATTGTGGGTAACCCTCCTATTGATCAAGGGTTAAAGTCCCCGTAGTTCCAGGGCACTAGGGTTATTAGACTCTCCTAGAAAAGTCGGCCTTAGTAGGTTATTGTCAAGTCAGGAATTAGTATAAATAGAGAGTGAGCCTCTCTATTTATCACACACTCACTCACACTCAGTTGTAGCGCATAGCTGAGGAAGAAGAAGACACTGGGGCTAGGAAGAAAGAGGTTACTGCTGTCGGGAGACCATCTTACTGTTTTTGGGTCTTACTTTTGGTGCTGATTCTATCTCTAAGGAAGTTGCGGGGTTTTCTCCATTTATGGTTTCCCCGAGGAAAAACACTGTGTTCATTGTCTCTTGTGTTTGATTGTTGTGCTTGTTATTCTCTCAGTTAAAGATCCTAATATAATGCTAGCTTAATGTTAAAAATCTAACAAAACCCACATGGGATACCCCGATCTACATACCCAGAAAGGTATTTGGCTGGAAAAGTCAGTCTACGAGGAAAACCAGCAGCAAGGTAAGCTAGCGCTAGGGTTTGAAAAGTCAATTTCTCAGATCTAGGGCAATCTGGAGACTTCCAGCTCAGCGTTGAAGGAGAAATGGAGAGAGGGGAACCTGATCTACAAACCCAAGTTGAAATTTTGCCGGAAAAATCAGATCTCGGAAAAAGTCAAAAAAATGATTTGGAGCGCTAGGGTTTGGGAGGATTGTTTCTCAGATCTAGGGTAAACCAGGAAGAATTAGCTCAGCGTTGAGGATGAAATGGTGAGGGGAGGACCCGATCTACAAAACCCAGCTATGGTTTGTCCAGAGATCGAGCGGTTTATTTTTTAGTATTTTTGGTTTTTTATTATTTATGGAATTTTCAGAAAAATGAAGAAAAGCATGTGTCAATGGGTTGAGATCCAGAAGAAAGGAACTAACCTGCAGATCTTACCTGGAAATCCTTGTAGATTCCTTGAAGGTGATGATCCCTGCTATCCCGATCAATTTGAGAAGACCTGTGTGATTTCTAAGCCCAACGTTTTGCTCCAAGTGACCAATGCGCCCTCTCTCCTGCACAAGCAAATGTCAACAATATCAGATTTACTGTGTCATGAGAAAAAGACAAGATCTACAGAAAAATAACAAGATGTAATCATACATGACAATGAAGCTAATGAAAACCCCCTGTTACAGACGAAGCCAGTCCAAGCGAGTTGATGTCCCCCTGCAAAAATGCTTGAGTGAAGTCGCCCTCCTGTAGATAATACAATGATCCCGAAAAGATACATAGATCTCACGCAAATTTCCCGAAAGCTAAGAAGCAAAAGACTTTCCAATCACCATTTAAGAACACCAGAAACAAAGGAGATCCAAAAAATATCCACAAGAAAGTTTTTCTATTAATCAGATCCAAGAGCCAAAGACGCCATACAAATGAGAAGCTCTCTCCTTTAAATAAGAACGAGAGAACCAAAATCCTAACCACTTTTCAAATGAGTGGCTAAGATTAAAAGATACAAAAATGTCTAATCAATGGTTGAGATGAGCTCAACATACAATACATGGATCAATATAACATTATAATATAAAAGTGGACTAAATCTTCCTAGGAGAAGGGATCCCATTCAACAAGAAATAAATGGAGCACATGGTGGGTCAATGGAGTGTTAACTAACTCCCTCTGGGTGTTCCCATGGCACAATAAAATAATATAATCTTTTAAATTTATGAATTTGTGCCTCCTTGAGGAAATCGTGAGCCTCCCAAAAGTTACAAAAAATAATATAAAATGCCCAAAAAATAGGTGTGGGCCCAATCTAGTGCTGCAACTGCTGGAGAAAGTCTGGAGGACATCACTCTCATCATCATGACTCATCCCATGCCATTTCCTTGCCTCAAAAGCCCAAATTGATTTCTTCAGTAGCCATTTAATCATTTTTTAATCTGCCTCGAGAAACGTGATCCTACCAAAACAGCCTCTTAGGGTGCCTGCGTTGTCCAAATTGAGCCCATCAAGATCTCTGCAAGGGGGGTACTATGGTACAATCAAGTGGTTGCACCCCCTATGCCCCATACGACGCCCTAGGAGATCCAATAAAAACATCTCCCTACTCAGACACATCATCCAGTGAAGCAAAATTGCATCAGAAGGGTAAAATGAGCCTGATCATCTCTACAAGTGCCCGGAACCGAAAACAAGATGTCTCACTAGATTCAGAGAATCCAAATTCATCTAGGGTATATACTCATACCCTTTCCAGGTCTCTGCCTGATCATCAACAATATCCAATATACAAAATAATAACCTGTAAATGATCAGATAACCAATATAACTCCGGCTGGCATCCATATGCTGCAAGTGTTCAAAGGCTAAGACATGCTCTACAAATCATTTAAGTAACAATCATAACAAGTAACAGCCACTTCACTGGAGGTTCAACAATCAAATACATATACATATAGGGTTTCATTTATTAATCATAACTCAGATCAGACTTTCAAACCATACTCACTTCATAGTTGTAGTCAATTTGCTAGTGAAGGGTGAAGGCTAAGATTTTCAAGGCTAGGACAAAGGATGACCACCAACTCAACATTGTGACACTTTGGATATGGAAAGGGAATGCACACTCTAGCCATATGCCGGACAAACAATAACAAAGGGGATGGCAGTGCCTCGCAAATGGGTGAACTACTTCAGAGGAGCTTACTCACCTTGACAAATGCTCACAATCCAACTCAATACAAGTAAGGCCAACAATCTTTAGATAGAACTTTTAGGAACCATTGCTTTCTTGGGCCTTTGACTTTCATAGCCTTGGTCTACGCACTTTTATGCGGACTTTTATTATTTTAGGCTTTGCATTCATGTATGTTGAAAAACACTACTTCTCATGAATGTTTAAGATATTTCATTACAATATTTTTCAGAGCCAATTTCATTAGGCTAGCCTTTCATTCATGTATGTTGAAAAACACTACTTTTCATGAATGGGCTTTTTGCAAGATATTCATTTCATTTCCAGATACATTGTATTGATGGCAGTGCTACTTGTTTCAGGTAAGCAAACACATCCTAGGTAACTCAAAGTCAAGACACAAATAAACAAGGAGGTTTGTCCAACAAAGGCTCTAGCGGGGGAAAGGTCCTCCATGCCACAAGTCAAGGAGTAGGTTGGGTTAAAACATAACTGGAAGGTAATGGATGGGTGGAGACAGTGCAAGATGAAACCAACACTAGCAAGCCAAAAATGGTGGGAATGACTACCTCTATTTTCCCTAAGGAGGGTAAAACCAATGTGTATAGATCGAGAACTTCCAAGTTTGAGTAGGGACATCAAATACATAATATAGATACATCCAAGTCCACATATTTATATGACCGCCAGATCATGACACTAAGTGCTAATACATGTCACAAAAATGAGTATAAGAGCAATGATAACCATAACACAATATATAAGCTGAGTCATAACCATGCCAATAATCCATCTAAACCATCATCTGTCCAATGAGAAAATACTGATACAAATCTGGGCATCACAAACTGCTCTGCAAATGACTAAATGACTACATCAGTCCTCAAATTTGAGTGTCCTAAAACTCAATCCTGGCATGGGAGAGTACAATAGTCCACTAGTAATATAATGATCCATCACAACTGCTCATCTCAGCATCTCATATGTAGGAGATCTGGCTGAAAAAATGTATTGAATCTGAAAAATAGAATATGATATCCCGGCTACTATATATGTGATAACAGGGTGAATTCTTCACCAATGCTATCTTGACTGATTCTTCAAGTGTTAATTTTTGTAATTGAGAATGGAACATCAATTTTGTAGACAAACGATATTGGTAGTCCTGTTAACATGAAAAATCTTGATATATGTACTACTGTCGATGTTTTAGTTTATGCGACAGAGACCCTTGTATATGAATTTTGACTTTTGCAACAGCGACTTTTGATAGACTCTTGAGAATATGTATTCTTGTTCTTGCAACAACACCTCAATTGAATATAATACGAATTCGAGTCTTTTAATGAATGTAGACGTATTCTTGTATGGCAGTTTACAAATGTTTTATGACTACAACTCTTCTTTGTCATTATTGTTCTGCATATTTTGTCCTTGAATGCATGATCCTAAATAGATTTTTGAACTCAAGGACCCTTATACGTAATTCTGGCGTTCAACAAGATATGCCGCAATTTCTTGCCGCTTGAGAGCTATTGTTTTTTACTTCGTCGAAATGTAATTGTGGAACTTTTCGTACCCAATTTTTGGAGTGTGCATGCCTTTGAAGCGGTACAATGTCACCTTTCTTCATCCATGCCTTGTTAGTTTTGCTTACCACATTATATGGGATATTTATTTCTGGTTGTCCTTTTGATCTTTGACATTTTGTGCTGTGTCCAAAACCATCATAGACATAGCATCTTATGGTATGACAATATTTTGCAATATGTCCTTAATATTTGCATCTTAAGCATTTCACTGTATTGTTGGACCTCTTTCTATAATGATTTTCACATTCCAATTCTTTGTGCCCAAATTTATTACAGGAAAAAACAATAACCAAAAAAGGGATTTTGTACCTAATTATATGTTGCCTCCTCCTGTCGTTACTTCTGTCAATCCTTGGGTAATTATGCTTTTCTCCCCTGCTATAGTCTTCTGTGCAAGTTGTGTTAACTTCAACCTTCTTCTCATATGAATTGGAGCTTTCTTTCAAAATGTTATGATTGTTGTTAAACCCAAGACCAGCCTTGTCATGAGGCAATCTTTGACAACTAAGGATGTTATTTAAGATCATGGTGCCTTTATCAAATTTTGACTTTGTCTCCAACTAGGAAACTGTCTTATCTGACTCTTCCTTTGGTGAAAGGATCTCAAGCTCTTGCTTTTGACAAATATCCTTCTTCTCTTGAAGTTGACATATCAGACTTTCTTCAATTTTTTTTGCTTCTTTCACTTGAATTCTTACACTAACAATAGTTTCTTCATACTCTTCATGCTTTTTCTTTTTTGATTCCTCTAGTGGATCTGCTAGCAATGCATTTTTCTTTTTGAGCTTCTTGACTTCATCTAGGGCACAAACTAGTTGTCCCTCAAGATTAACTTCATCCTTGTCTTTTGATTCTTGAGGAGTTTTATTTCCATTTTCTGAGAGATCTTTTGTGTCTAAAGAAAAATGGACCTTTTGTGATTGTTTGATGGTTTCTCTATCCTTTTGTTGAGATTGAGTTCTTCTCCAGAATGTTTATTTAGCCTATCTTGATTGTCACTTGTTTCCTTGGAAGTTGTTTCCTCTTTTAATTGCTCATCATTTTCATTGTCTTCGTCATCTTTATCTGTGATTACAAGGAGAGATCCCTTTGTGTGAATATTCTGCACTTGTTGCAGAGCTCTTTGGCTGACTCACATTTTTCCACTCTGTTCCTCTCAAAATCTTATAACCCACTTAAAATTGTATTCATTACCTATACATTGTCCTTTTGTAACTTTATTGAAACTTCCTCCATTGATGGGGTCCTTGGAATTTCATACCCACCTTCGACTGCATGCCAAACATCAATTCTAAGTGACTACAAATAGGCTTCCATTCTTATACTCCATAACAAATAGTTTGTTCCAATGAATAAAGGGGCTATGTTTGTGCTTAAACCAAATTCTTCATAGGCCATACCTGCACAATGATCTGCCTTCCAGTTGTTAGACTGTATCTGAAGGAACCCACTCTGATACCAATTGTTACAAACTTTATACAGTTTTTCACTTTATGGACCACACACCAATCTCCAATGGTGTGAGCACCTACTCACAGAATTTGCAGACACTAATCTGACAGGGACACCAATCCCTTGTGCAAGCACAAACTTGTTTACAAGCACCAACCTATGAGGACATCAATCCTCTTATGAATGCCAACTCATAATCAGCAAGCACCAACTTGTGTAGTCAAGCACCAACTTGTCTGATAGATGAGAACACCAATTCTCTGAGCACCAACTCAAATTTGCAGGCACCAACCTATAGGAGACTTCAAACACCTTTTCTTGCCCCTTCCTAACTCCCTTAAATAGATATGACTGTAACTATGTTATTCTGTACTTCCTGATCTGTATACTTTGTTCTTGTGCAACCTCTTCAGCACAACTTCCGTGCACACTGCTTCCCAAATTTTGTTGTATTATGTTCTTGTGCAAATGCTCCTTGTACTCTGCTATTTGAATATCTACCACGTACTATGGTGAACTTGTACGCCTGACTGTGTCCTTTGCCTTTCAATTTGTGCGCCTGACCACGTACTCTACTTTCCCTTTATTCTTCGCGCTCAACTTTGTACAACTGCAACTTCGTATATAATCCACTTATGTACTATCGCGCACTTCTACCAATCAACAAGTCATTGATTTCTCTTCCACCCAAGAGTATTCTTCTACCTTCCACACACAAAACACGTCAATCCTTTGGTCATTTATAATCATCTAGCATCAATCTTATTCAATTGATATTGTTCATAAGTGGGGACTTCTCTAAATTGACGACAACCCTTCTTCCTTTCTTCATGGTCAAGTTTACCAAACATTCAACTTGAATCAAACTGTTGCCGCCTAAAGCACACTTGGACGCAGGTAAGTCTCCTAACCACTATGTGTGTTCCTAAGGGCAACTTATGAGTTGAGAACCCACTGTCACCTTGGTCCTAAACTCCTCCGTTTAGACCACAACTCCTAAAGGTCAAGGGGGGTAGTCCCTACTTACTAAGTTCTTTTTGAAGAATGTTTTTTGGGAGTTGTAAATTACAAAAATGACAATCAGTGTGCAGTGATGCAAATATTTCAATGTCAAGCAAGCCCTTTAACAATCAACCATTAATGTATGAAAGAGAGAAACAATCAAATAATCAAAATGATCAGTGCCATCTCTACTCGGGCTATGGAGTCACAATAATCAACTTCAAATAATTTGCCTAAAGCATCAACTCATTTACTTTAACAAATATTCAAGAACATCATTAATTCCAATAAATGAGTAAGTTAAAATAAAGTGATTGCAAAGTAGAGAAATGTAAATGATTGTAACAATGTTATGCAAGTGGTCCTGTAAGTTTTAGTAAATTTTATGTCTCTCTTTGACTTAGGGAATTAAGGCGTTTGTTGCAAAGAAATGAACTATTCTAAATGTCTACCCCAAGAGACTATCTCCTTCGATTAGAGAGAGAATGTCGGGTGCTCAACATGGGAACACAAGGTTCCCACCTAGCTCCACGGGTCAAACTCGAAACTTGTTGGGTGCTCAACTAGAGGACACAAAGTGCCACGAAGCCCCCTACGGCCTCTACCCCACTAGATCCACAGGTCAAGCCTCTTTTTCTCCTTTCTAATGAAGATACTTATCTAGGTGCCTATTAAACTAGCCAACACAAATCTTTGCCCCTTCTCGTCACCCTAGATCGGTCGAACCGACGAGGGGAGAGAATACGGGGCAAAAACAGGGCTTGTGGTAAATTTTATCCTTAAAGAAAAAATAAACAAAACAAGCCAAGCGCAATATCACAACGGAGGCAGAACCTACTCGATTGTGAGGTGCGAGCAAAAGGAAATAAACAAATACTTTAAATAAAAATGCTAGCCAATGCAATATTGCAAGGATGGCAAAGCCAAATCACTTACAAGGTGTGGGCAAAAAATAAAAAATAAAATGAAACTCTAACTAATCTAAAACCCGCACCAATCAACAATTGCTTATGCAAAGGTGGGCAAACCCAACTTCTATTGCTAGCAATGGATGGCAAATAACTGAGACTTGATTAATTTGAAAATGCAAAGCAAGAAATGTCCAAGAGACTCTCTTGGACTTGTTACAAAGGCTGAAATTTCAAGATAAAGAAAGAGGTAAAAGGAGTGAGAAAAACCATGTTTTTTCCCTTCTTGAAATGTCCTTGAAGCTCTTCCTTTGGGGTGGCTTTAAAACTCTTCTATGGCTGAAATTTGATAGATTTTTTCCTTGTTTTGTCACTAACCTACTAAAAACCAGCAAACAGAAAATGATAAAATGTGCCCAAAATCACTTTGGAAAAGTTAGTATGTTAGTGCAATATATATACAAAATTTACACAAAGTTGCCAAATGAATAATTTTGTAAGAACTTGAGAATAAAAGGGTTAAAACCAGATTTGAAACACTCCACAAACTAAAATTAAAATGTAGAAATTTGCATGTAAAGAAAAAGAAAAATGGTCCTTTGTTCTTCACGAAGTGAAGCAATGGGGCATCCAATCGAGAATCTCACTCTTCAACCCAAACAACCTACAACTTATAAAATTTTCACTACACAACTACTAGAAGGTGAGAATCAAATAATGAGCAAAGAAATCATAAACTTCAAACTAGAAAATATATGAACTTATTTTGCTACAAGAATGAAAACTCACCAAATTTATGGAATACAAATACCATAAATCTTACCAAAGCAAATTAGTATGCTTCCTTGGCCAACCAAACTTGTGTAGCTCCTTAAGCATGGAAGCAAATCATCAATGAGAACAATGGACACAAGATTCCTCCAAAGATTTTGATTACCAAAGCCAAATGGCTGAAAATTACAATGGCTCGAGCAAGAGCAAGGGAAAGAATGAGAGCATGAGCAAGAGAGTGGGTGTTAGTGTGTTTTTGTGTAACCTAAATGAGGAGGGGAAGCCTCCTTAAATAGGAAAAATGAAAGAGAGAGGCTCTTTGCATGCTAGACAAGTGTCACAAGGGAGAGAGGGGGCCCAAGAGAGGGGGGGGCGAATTTGCTCAAGGAGGGCAAAACCAAGGTTTGAGATCTCAAATATGGGGAGAGAAACCCCCAATTTAATGCTTCCAACCTTATTGTTATGTCAAATGGGGAAGAAACCACCATAGTGGGGCCCTTTCCATTGACTTTAGCTCACCCAACCAATCAAAGAGAGAAGGGGGCACCCCCTAGATTTGGCAACTCAAAACTTGTTATATGCTTACTTGGGGGCCCTCGTTTGGGTCTTAAATTTGTCTTAGGAACATAATATAAACATTAGAACCTTTACTTGGCCACCCCAAGTGACTATAGTCACTTTTCCAAAATTTGGCTCTCTAATTAAATGCCCAATTTCCTAATTTCCATGACTGACCTGGGCAAAGGTGACCAAAACCATAGTGATACTTGTGCGAATGACTTCAAACTTGGCCTAAGGGTGTAGGGGTGCTGATGCCATTTGTTTTGAGTACCCATACCCCTATACAACATTAAAAGGGACCAAGTAACCCTCTTTTACATTACAACAAATTGTCCTGAGTGACAATTTTTAATGACCAAAAATTAAAAAAACCTATGCAAAACTTAATGAAATTCCGCAAGTCTCTGGATAACGTCTAGCATGGTAATATAGAACATTCCTAGGCCCCAATCACCCCATGGACTCTATCACTAGAACACCTTTCACCACTTTGGAGGTAATTTTGAGTGAAAAACTCAAATAATTAAAATCTCTAAAAAGAAATCTTAATTATTTAAGTGAAAAAACACTCGATGAAAGGAATTCCCTAATGACTAAGTCTTAGGTGATCAAGTTACAAAAAACTACAGGGATGGTAGGTGCGGGAGGGATCCTTTTGGATCCTAAAGGAAAAATTGAACAAACCTTTGCCTGGGGATTAGGCTACAGGACCAATAATGAGGATAAATGGATGGCTCTTCTTCAGGGATTGACGATCCTCACCGACACTGATCTCTTTAGGGTTGCGATATTTGGAGACTCTAGACATGTCATATATAAAACGCTCAATGGATACACCACTGGCTCGATAAAATGTCATCGGTTGTATGACAAAATTACCCCTCTTCTATCTACACACTATGAATTCTACCATATCCTTCGCTCAAATAATGTAGCTGCCGATGACTTAGCAAATGTGGGGGCCCCCTACCACAAGGGCATTTTCAACTTAATGGGTTAGATACCCCCCCCAAACCTATACTTTAATGAACTTTGGTTTAAAGGATTTAATCCTCTTTGCATTGATCACAGTGCCATGGTTATATGTGAAGACTCCAGCGCATTATCTGATTGCCCTACTGTCTCCCATGCCAATGCCGCGTGTGCTCCTGCTCTCCTCAATCCCCGACGTCTTTAACTCCTATCTACTCCAGTGTAAATGTTGTTCCAGTTCGCACACACCAAGTCCTGTCATCCCTCGCAATATGGCTTCCTCTAGACTCCGTTCTCACCCCCCAACTTCTTCGAACAGTGGTCTGATCCTTGCTCGTTTTGCATTCTCGCCGGAGAGGATTCTGCTGGATGTAATTTCAGGCATAGACGAGGGAGTTTTGCAGGAGATTCTGTGGGAGTCTCTGCCGCTTTGTAGGGTGTTCGTTTTTGGTCTCGCTGCCTTCTTCTCCTGTCATTGCTCTCCCCATGTCGACGGTCCTCTGTGGTGTTTGAGTTCTAGTCTCGGGCTCAGTCTTCCTGTTGGTGAGTTTTTTACAGCAGGCAGTAATACGATACTTGGTTGTAACTGCTCCGGGTGGAAGGAAGGAGCAGTAGGCACTCTTTCCTGTAGAAGTAAGAAAGACTGCGATTCTCTTCTGCGAGAAGTTAGCATCCTCAACTCGGTTCTCGGTGAGTTTTACTGTGGAACTCAGGCCCAAGATTTGGAAGGTGCAATTCAGAATCTCCATCTCAGTTTCTCAAGTATAGCTCTTGACACTTACATACCTAAGCAAGGCATTATGAACCCAGCGAATGAGAATGCAGGGATCGCAGACCTGAAGAAAAACCTCAGGCGTTTGTATGAAATGATGGCCATTGGTATCATGGATAATAAGGAAATTGCTCAAGAGGTAAAGAATATGGGTGAGGTGGTCAGCTATACCTCCTACCAAATAAGCAACCACAACTCTAGGATCGATGACACAGAGATGAACCTCAAGGAAATGATGGGCAAAGTGGACAGAATCCAAGAAGACCTTCAGCGTTTGGTCAGCATAAATCAAGCCAGTCAGGCCCACGAAGCCCCTGTTGCAGTCCAGCCCATGGAGGAGGAGTCGGTAGTTCAGCCAATGAAGCCCCCAAACTAATTTTAAATGGTTTTCTTAGTTTATGTTTTTCTGTTTGTTCCTTAACCAACAGTTTATTAGGGTATATACTACCACAGTCCATAGAATATATGTAAAAACTTTGTGTGGAGTTCTTTGGTCTCCCCTCTAGACCAATTTTGTTTTTTTCTTTTTTGAACAGCAAGAACTCTCAATTATCGCATATTATGTAATGTATGGCTGTGCACATCCTGTTTAATACTACCCTCTTTCACTGTTTCTATTAAAAAAAAAGTTACAAAAAACTAGACCTTCATGCTGACATATCCTTACAAAATCCCCTGCAGGGGGCGAAAATTTCATAGAGAGAAGAAGAGAAGAAGAGCTGCCTCGCTTGATATAATCATTAAGTACTTCATTCTTATCTTCAAGGCACATCCAACAGTGCATGGTACATCGTTGTCCACCTAGTTGGTTTTGGTGGTCAACACAACCAAATCTCTTATTCTTTTGTAGGCTTGTACACTTGATATGCTTACCCACTGTGCAGTATTTGTGCGACAGGCACGTCTTGATGGGACTTGCGCACATATTCTCTTTGACAGTTATTTCTCATATATTTCTTCAAACTAGCTTCTATACTTTATACTTCTCATTTTCCATCAATGACAACACTAAGTTCAACAAAAATGATTAGAGTTGCAAATGAGAGGGGGTGGGGAACCCCTATTATACCCAAAATATGGAAAATATTATATCTTAAAGATTAAGTTACTAATAAAAGTGATAGGGCTCTTATTTCATAAAAATGGCATTTTACAAATATTACAATATGACACTCTAAAGGCCGAGGAGAAGAACATTATTGAAAAATCATGAGCTTAGATATAAACTAGCTCATGCACATAGAATCTAATGCACAATAAAGATGTTGTGCAAAAGCTTTGACCTCAAAGCTGAAAAATCAAACAACAATAGCCAGTTTTGTAAAAAATACTAGAAACTGGAATAACTGAAAAAATGCAAAACATGCCTCTAGATCTAGAGGAAGTATCCGTTTTCAAGTAACGCGTGCAAAGAAGAGATAGGTACACTTTTTTATTAAGTCACTTAAATAATAGAGAGCAAGATTTGAACCTCAAACCACTTTATTCCAAAAAGTACTATGTCAGTCAATTATACTAATTTCTAAAGATATTAGTATGTTTCAATTATGAAAAGAGAGGAGTTTTGTTTTTTTGTCAATGTCTATCCAAGTGGCTGTTACCCTGCAACATCTATGAATTTGGGTATTCCTGCAAAAATGCTTCTGGCTCCCAAGAGGATTCCTCTTCTATGAGACCCCTCCATTTGACTTGCACTCTATGATTGGCCTTTTACAGAGGTTCTTCACATTCACCTCAAGGATGCCCTCAGGTTCCAGTATTAGCGTTCCCTCTTCCTCTGGGAGGGATCTCTGTTTAGTCACTATGTCACTGCCCAACTTCTTTTTCAAAGAGGTGACATGGAAAACAGCATGCAGTCTTCCCTTGTTGGGAATCTAGTGCATATGCCACCTCACCCACTTTTGCTCACACTATATGGCCCATAGAACTTAAGTTGAAGCTTTTTCTTACCCTGTTGCAGGACAGTTGTTTGTTTGTACAGTTGCAACTGGACAAAGAACCTGGATGCATCCTCAATCTATTATAATGCATGTTTCATGTCCATCAATATTTTCTCTTAGCAAGAATACTTTAGGTGGTTTGAAACTTTGAAATACTCAAAGTGGTTTGTTGCTTACTGACTTTGGGGCTGCCCTTCATTGTAGCTGTTTCTTTGCTAACCATAATTAGTACTTTTGGACCCAAACAGATGTATTTTTTTCTCGATTATTATCAGTTTTATATGCAATTCGATAAAAAAAACTAATCCACGAAATGAGCTAAGGAAGGTTTAGAAGCATACGAGGAGAACACTGTATCAATGTGAGAAGAAACTAGAATAGCATTATTTTCTGCCTCTGAAGAATACTTGGGTGTGATTCTCATAACCACATGCTTCAGACTACCATAAGTCATTGTTCTCCCCTTGAACAAGCCTTCTCTGAGACGATTTGCACCTGGCTTAGAGTGAAAATAATCTATTTCAACCTCGACATCCCAATGAGCCATTGCCTCAATCCTTTGGGCTTCTGATAAAACATACTGCAATATGCAAATGCAGTCAGTACTCATCCATCCATATCACCTGTTAAAAGAGCATAAGAATTAAAGCCCATGCAATAAAATTGGTTCTCAGATTTCATTTAGATATGCAGAAAAACTGCACTTCCAGCTTCAATCATACATAGATCTAATGAATGCTATTTAGTATTTACTTTTAGAAAAGGAATTCGAATATGCCCTCCAATGACCAAAAGTAATCAATGTAACTGAGGTAAATCAGCAACACCAGCATGCAGGGCACAACCTGTGGGGAAGTACCTGAAAAGTTTGCTAACAATACTATATATAAGCTGGAAATTATTATCAAACATATTTAAAAAAGATGGAAAGTAAACTAAAGTATATTTCTACGACAACAAAGGCAAACAGAGAGTTGTATGTTTCTTGACATCACAAACAGTTTAAGGTAAGTGTTACCTACAGGTACAGCCTGCAATATTGGTGAATAATATGGAAGTACATACATACCATAAAAAGAAAACATTAAGATCTATTTTGATTAATAATGCCAATATAGACTTGGATAGCAAGACAGCACTAAACAAGCCAGCATGTTTCTCCTAAAACTCTATGAAGCAAAGTCATCACAACTTTAACCAGAAAAGCCAAAAGTCCCAAGCCAAACCAAAACTGGCAATAAAACCGAGATGAAGAACCAGTTGACTACAAAATACAAAAATTATGCAAATTTTAGAGTTATATATATACTCATGTACATCAAGCACAGGAGGTTAGTTCAATCAGTTGTTGCCAATGTTGTGGGTGTTTGGGTATTTCCATGCTAGCAGGTGACCAGTTGGAACCCCCTTAAGGCAAGGTTCATAGAGAATTTCCTCAAAGTATGGCCACCTTCACGTATGGTAATTTCCTATATGCTAATGCCAAGATCATAGATAATTTCCCACCAAAGCGATAGAAATTGTCGTTGGGAAATTTATTAGTTAAGTAACTTTTTTAAATTCCCCTAAGGAAACATTTTACACCGCCTATAGGCATCTAAGCAGCCAGTGAGATGCAAGCTATACGAGCTGTAGAGACAACTAACTTATGGGTTAAATCACTTGTTTTATGTTAATGCTCCAAATGACCATTTTTGCCAGCAATAATTACCTGTGTTTCGACCTGCTTTCAAACTACATATCTGGGAGAGGAAAAACAGTCTGATTGGCCATTCACCAGTAAGAACAATATGCTTTGCCTAAGGGAATGCTTGCAGCAGCTGCTATCAGTATCTAATTGCTACATTATCACTACATTGCTTACCTACCAAGTGCATGTACCTAACCACCTAACAAGATTTAAGAAGTTCATGGTATCATCACAAGCATCTTGCTTAAGTGATCCACAACGACCATAAGATAGTCAATACCCTTGCTGTTTGTCGGTAGACCTCCAAGAAAATCCATTCATACAGACTCCCATTGCCCAATCTCCAATTTACTGGCTTGGATATGCTATGTAGTATAGAGAGTGCAACTCACAAACTTTGGCACCATCTGTGCCATCTTTGGCCAGAAGAAATACCTCCGCAAATTGATTATCACCTTCTTTATTCCAAAATGCCTGATATTTTGAAATGATGTCCCTCGCACAACTAGTGTAGTTTGTGAACTCCAACAGCCACATAAATAATTCTTAACTTGTACATAATCCCATCCTTCAATTGATAATTGCGGAACTCATCTAACAGGAACTGCATTGAGTTCTGCAGCACTGCATGGACATGCGCAAAGTCTAGACAATGCGAATAGACTTCTCTAAAAGCAATAAAACCAAACTACTGAGATTGTGCAAACACAGTCAATCTGACTGTGAGAAGTCAAGAAAGGAAATCTACAACTTTCATTGTTCTCCCTTTCAAGTGCTTAATCACAATGTTAAATATTTCTAAATATGTAATCCACTTCATGTGGCATATGTTCACAATCTGGCTCTGCATCTAGAGGAACTGAAGAGGCTTGGGGTCGCTATGGATGACAATTTCTTTTCCAAGCAAACTCTGTCTCCATTTTCTAACACTTGTACCAATGCAATCTCATAATTGTATGTGGAATATTGCAACATTACACCTGAAAAATATTTGAAGTGGTATGCAATAGGTCTTCTCTGCTACATCTATATTGCACTCATGCCATCTCAAAGGCGTCCACCTCGATCTCGAAGGCTTGTTGAATGTCAAGCAAGGCAAGCACTAGAGCAATCACAAACTCACAACTCTTTGCTTCATCTCTTTGAACTCCTGTCGATGTGTTGTGCCCTAGCTAAATAAGACAAGATAAAATAATTATATTAATGTCCTACAAATGACCACAAAAGTAGGTCAATGTTACCAAAAGAGACATCCAGTGTGAATACAATGTGGGAATGCAGGAGCAGCTCCTAATGTAATGTTGAAAGTAATATAAAGAAAACCAAAGAAAAAGTGCAACCTAGATAAGCGTCTAACTGAAATAATCACTAGGTCAAGCTAAAACCAAACCCAAAAGACATAATAGTGTCATAGGTGTAGTGATACAAAGTGAGAGTCTGAGAGTGGACATCTCGGGGTTGATAAAGAAGAGAAAGAAATGAGGATGGTGTCGAAGCCTCCTAGTCCTACATTCTAATGACCGAGGGTGAAGGGGGCAACCACTAAAGAAAAAACTAGCATAAGCATCATAATTTCTCACAAATGCATTATGTCAAATACTTTGAATGTCTAGGGTTTTAATTAAAATTTGCTCATAAACTTTAAAATTAAAACCACAAATTCAAAGACACTTCTCAAACACTGAAGATGAAGCAAACACATTGTACACAGATGTTTTGGTCAAATGACCAGGAAAAACCCCTACTTGAGGAAAAACCCTGAAGAAGAATTTCTCATTAAGAAGAGTACTCAGAAAATTTTTCAACATGAGAAAATTATTTCTTCAACCCTCATGGACAAAATTCCAAACATTAAATAACAGCAGCAAACTACCTCGTTTTCCATGCAAACTGTCAGTTGTACAGCCCCCACACATGTTGTACTTCCTGTACGTTCTGCCTCGAAAACTGCACCCACACGTGCCTGCAATTAATGCTGTATAGACTGTACAGCCAGCATTTAATGCACAGAAATTTTTCTTAGGAATCGTGCCCTCACATGTGTGACTACTTGCTGTACGGATGCAATGAATGCTACAGGCTGCCTTGGGAAATGTGCTGCTGCTCTTCTCTTGGAAATCGTGCCACTGCTGCTAGGGTACCTCTTCTATCTTCTTCACATTCTTCTTCTTCCCTTTCTGATGGTGAGTGTGTCCTTCAATGTCCTTTTGCTTTGTCTTATACTTCAATTTTGTAACTGCCATCCCTAACTACCCTATTCTAGGGTTGAGAATTAATTACTAGATCAAGGGTCATTATTACATTCACTTTTAATAATTAATGAACATTCATAATTATATTCATTAATTATTAAATACATCATTAAAATGACCCACTTTATGAAGTACAGAACAAAAATCACCTTATTTATATAAAAGACACGTTTTACATAAATATACAAAGTAAAAAGCCTTTACAAGTCCTTCTCATCACATTCACACCAAAAATATGAGAAAGGACCTTCACAGTTATCATTTTCCAACAACCACGATGTTGGATTGTTGGAGTCACTGGGCACCATAGTGGGATCTGGTTGAATGATCATAGGGGAAACATAGCAGCAAGAGAGCCCTACAGTCCTATTATCCAAGGTCTAAGGAAAGAATCTCTAGATAGAACTCTAGCTACTTTATTGAAGCTAAAAGATAGTTCAATGGGTGAGAGGCCCCCTGCTCTAGCCCTACTCTAGATCCATCTAGTGTTGGTCTGTCTGTCGCTATGATGATGTGCAGTTGGAGGTTTGGTCTGGCACCTACGAACTAGTCTCAAGGATATCAGTCGACTGACCCCTGTCTCTTAGTGCCCCTATCTAGCAATACAACATGAAAATATGAGGCGATCCTCCTACTAGTCTCATGGCAAGCAAGGCATGAAAGAACTGGGATATGTGTCAGAGTATCTCCTTGATGAAGAGGGCTAGGCATCTTTGATTGTGATGTCAAAAGAAAGTAAAAAGGGAGCTCCCTAAGCCCCTATAGAGGTAATGGTATCACCCTATGATCTCATAGTATAAGGAACACATAAAAATGAGGTGCATTTCTATCTCTAGCTCCTAAAGGTGGCACATCTAGCAGATCTGTCTAGCCTAGGAATATGGTCATCAGTGTCCACCAGGTATCTGTGAGAACCAACCCAAAGCTAGCCTAGAGGGATCTTAAGTGAATCTTTACACGTGTATGGGTGATGGACGACAATGCCATCCTGAAACTCCAAGAAATGCTCTAGATAGAAAGACATCTTCAAGCCCAGATTCTTCGAAGGTGAGGTCCAAGTAACCTAGATATATAATATGTTTATGTCCTCTCTAATGGCCCAATTTAGTTCCTATCTAGTCAGTAAAAGATGGCTTGGTGCATCTAGCGAGTACCTGAAGGGGGGGAGGCACTCAAGCGAGATTGTCATCAATTGAAGAAGCTAAGAGGCTTATAAAAACCAACCTCATGCAAGACCTGTGGGGAAATCTAAGGCAAGGACCTTTGAGGAGGAGAGTGCAAGGTAGGTGCACCTCTCTATCCCAAATGAAAAGTCACAGAAGGTATTAACTCCATATAAGAAAGAGATTTGATGAAAGATGACCCCAAGGCGAAAGGGTTGGACTCCAAACATCGCCTAAATAATGGGATAGGGAACTGTGATTTTGCATCAAATGATGAGCCTAAGGAGCAAAGTCTAAACTCTCTCCATTTGGACCTAGTCTATTTGTAGCAAGTTAATCCCAAGATCTCTGAACCATAGAGTAGCTTGGGTCTCATAGTCTCGTCCAGGAGATAAAATTTGGACAAAATGTCCTAAAACTTATTCTAGAAACAATGCCCCTCGATGAGGACTTGAGAGTTGTACCCTTTGTTGATTCAAGGCTAAAGAGCCTGTTGCATGCTAAAGCAAGGCCCCGTGAAAGGACCCCCAGGTAGGTGTAAGTTGTTGTGATGTCCATCTCTGCCCCTCAGAAATAAAAATGTAGGTTGGACAGAAAGCTCTGTTATCACATATATAGTAGCCAGGCTACCATATTCTATTTTTCAGACACAGTACTTTTTTCAGCCAGATCTCTTACATATGAAATGCTAAGATGAGCAATTTTGATGGATCATTATTATATTAGTGGACTATTGTACTCTCCCATGTCAGGACTGAGTCTCAGGACACTCAGATTTGAGGACCGATGTAGCCATTTATGTCATTTTCAGAGCAGTCATTGATGCCTAGTTTTATGTCAGTTCTTTCTCATTGGACAAATGGTGTCTTAGATGGATTATATTGCATGATTATGACTCAACATTTTATATTGTGTTATGGTTATTATTGCTCTTATACTGATTTTTGTGACATAAACTTGTGGTATCATGATCTGGCGGTCATAATTATATGGACTTGGTTGTATCTTGTACTATGCATTGATGTCCTTACTTAGACTTGGAAGTTCTTGATCTATACTCGTTGGTTTTACCCTCCTTAGCGAGAATACAAGTAGTCATTCCCACCATTGTTTTGGCTTGCTAGTGTTGGCTCCATCATTCATTGTCTTCAACCATCCATTACCTTCCATTTTAGTTTTCAACCCGACTGACTTCTTGACTTCTGGCATGGAGGACCTTTTTCCCCGCTGGAACTTTTGTTGGACAAGCCTCCCTATTTATATTGTGTCTCGGCTCTGAGTTGGTGACAAAACTTGCCTTTGGTAAGTTGGATAGTATGCCTAAATCATTCTGGTCAGTTGTCCCGATGTTTGGCACTGTGCAAAACTCCCCCTAGTCACTTGAGATGTTGTTGGCTAAAACTAAAAACTCATGTACTACCTATATTGAAAATATTTAATATACGCCCCGGTGAAAAATGAAAATTATAAAACTGTGTTTCTTAACATATGTAAAAAGGGCAAGAGCAATGAAATGCTAAAATACTCCTTGAAGAGTATAAGAAAAGGTCCAAAAAAGCAATGGTTAAAAATATGCTATATCCAAAAATTGCTGACTTTGTTAAAATAAATATGTCCCGGATGAAAGCTGCGATTAGCTGTGCTTTTAAGCACTGGTGAAGTCCCAAAAGGGTCATATAGGCCAAAAAGGCCATGGAATAAAATGATGATCCTAATGAACTTGGATCAAGCTTGATGTGGACATGATGCCTAAGTTGAATAAGCACTCTCTAAACAACTCACCCATTTGTGAGGCACTGCCATTCCTTGTGTTGTTGTTTGTCTGACATTGGTTATAGTGAGTATTCTCTTTCCTTGTCCAAAGTGTCATTATGTTGAGTAGGAATTCATCCTTTGCCTTAGCCTTGTCATTTCCACCCTTCACCCTTCACTAGCAAATTGGCTACAGCTATGAAGTGAGTATAGTCTTGAAAGTCTAAGTCTGAGTAATAATAAATAAAGCCTTATATATGTATCGGTTGATGCTACTTGTTGTGATTGTTACTTGAATGAGTTGTAGAGCATGTCTTAACCTTTTAACATTTGCAGCGGATGAATATAGTTTGAGTTATTATTGGTGTCTGATTATTCACAGATGGTTATATTGTTTATTGGATATGATTGATGATCAGATAGAGACCTATGAGGGGTATGAGTATACACCTTAGATGGATTTGGACTCTCTGAGTCTAATGAGACAGTTTATTTCCAGTTTTAGGCACTTACAGATGTGATCAGGCTCATTCTGCCTTTCTGATGCAGTTTTTCTTCACAAATTGATATTTTTGAGTAGGGAGATGTTTCAATTGGATCTCCTAGGGCATTGTATGGGCATAGGGGGGTGCAGCCACTTGTTTGTACCATAGTACCCCCATCCTAGAGAGCTTGGTGGGCTCAGTTTCACAACGCAGGCACCCTAGAAGACTGTTTTGGCTGGATCACATTTCCCGAGGCAGATTAAAAAATGATTAAATGGCTATTGAAGACGATTTGGGCTACTGAGGCAAGGAAATGACATGGGATGAGTCATGATGATGAGAGTGATGTCCTCCACACCTTCTCCAGCAGTTGCAGTTCCTGATTAGGCCCACATCTATTTCTAGGCATTTTTATATTATTTTCTGGAGCTCTTTTGGGAGGCTCACGATTTCCTCAAGGAGGCACAATAGTCAAAGAATTAAATTATTATATTATTTTATTGTGCCATGGGTACACCCAAAGGGAGTTAGTCAAACACTCCTTGGACCCACCATGTGCTTTCATTTATTTCTTATTGAGTGGGTTACCTTTTTTGGGTGGGTTAGTCCACTTTGATAAATTATGGTTATATTGATCCATGTATTGTATGTTGAGCTCATCTCAACCATTGATTAGAACATTTCATCTTTTAATCTTAGCCACTCGTTTTGAAAGTGGTTAAGATTCGGTTATGATTGAGGTTCTCCCGTTTCTATTTAAAGGTGAGAGCTTCTCATTTGTAAGGGGTCTTTGGCTCTTGGATCTGAATAATAGAAAGACTTTTTTGTGGAAATTTTCTGGATCTGCTTTGCATCTGATGTTCTCAAATGGTGATTGGAAAATCTTCAGCTTCCTAGCATTGTGGAAATTCTTGTGAGATCTATATTTTTTTGCTATCATTGTTTTGTCTACAGAAAGGTGTTTTGGCTGGAGCGTTTTTGTAGGGACCTCAACTCGCTCGGGTTTTTTCGTCTTGGATCAGGGGGTTTTCATTAGTTTCATTGTGATCTATGATTACTTCGTTTTACTTTCTTGTAACATTCAGTTTCTTTATCTTGTATTAGCAAATATGATATGGTTGACGTTTGTTCATGCAGAGTAGGGGGGGCACTGGTGGCTTGGAGCTTGCATATGCCATAGAAATCACGAGGATCTTCCAGAATTGATCGGGATAGCTAAAATCATCACTGTTAAAGACTTCTACAAGCTTTTCCAGGTAAGATCTAACAGGTAAGTCTCTTCTTTTCAGATCTTATTCCATTGTACCTTGCTTTACTTCAAATTTTTCTGAGAACTCCTAAAATACTAAAAACCCTAAAAAGCAATGAATCTGGGAATCGTCCGATCTTTGGCCAGACCATTTCTGGCTTTCATAGATCGGGCCTCCCCTTCACCAAATCAACTACAACGCTGGTCAAACTCCTGCTGGTTTAACCTAGATCTGATTTTTTGCCAGAAAACTGCATAACCCCCCACTGAAAATTTGACCTGCTAGGGTTTTGATTTTTTTTGAATTCTGACTTCACAGACAGATAGATCGAGTCCCACACAGTCCAAATCAACCCCAACGTTGTCCAAATGCTTGGTTGTTTGACCTAGATCTGATTTTTTGACTAAAAGGCCCTAGCGCCCTCACTAAAAATTGGACTTTTCCAGAAGTGACTTTTTCTGAAATCTGACAAGATAGGCTGATAGATCAGGGCTTAAGCATTCGAGAACACCCCCAACGCTGAGCTAGTTCCTTCCGGTTTGCCCTAGATCTGAAAAATTGGTTTTCATCCCCCCTAGCCCCCTCATCAAATTTTGACTTCGTCTGGATCTGATTTTTCTACTGATTTTATGATTTGGGCTTGTAGATCAGGTCACCCTAACCTCATTTCTCCTTCAACGCTGAGTTATTAGCCTCCAAGTGACCCTAGAACTGCAAATTTGTCCTTCCAAGCCCTAGCGCTAGCCTTCCATTGAGCTGGTTTTTTTTGTACCTTAGCTTCTCCGGACCAACTATTTTCTGGGTTCATAGATCAAGGTGTATCCCAAGTGGGTTCACTGAAACGTTGGGTTGTTGCTGACTCCATTGCCCAATACACATAAGGCACTGATTTCCTAGCTAGCGCTAGTCCCATCCTTAAGATCTCCTCCCATTCCCTTTGCCAACACTCATTGATAACTCAAGTCAACTATCTTTCACTAAGTCTATCTCCTTGGTACTAGACAGTCCCAACTCTGTTCTTGCTCACCCTATCATAGTTACGTTTCCCAAGACAGTGGTCATCTTCACCGGTTGCTAGTACCTAAACCCTAGAGCTAGGGTTTCCATTCGCCTTGCACCTTGAGTATCCTGAAGCCCCATCTGATCTTTTTCTGGTGTCTAGGTCTGATCTCTCCTGTCGGGAGCAGATCTAGGTCTCCCCCATTGTTATCTTGGACTAGGATAACATAAAGTGAAAGCTGCCTTGATTGGCGTGACAACCATCCATTTGGGAGTCTAGGCAATCATGGTTCCACCCCTTAGTTGCTTGCCCCTCTACCATCCATCCTGGATCCACCTCACACAGGCAACTACAAGGCGGGTGATAACAAGCTCTTCAATGCATTGAAGATATGACCTTGGTTTTACCCAAGTTGACTGTCAACCGTTGAAGGTAAACCTAGCCAAGGCATCAATTTGCCTTTGGAAGCCCTCAAGAGTGGAGGCCAACAAGATCAAGTCGTCAATGAAAAGGAGGAGGGAAATCAACACCTAATGTAAAAGGCAATCATCTCCAACCTAGATGTGCTCATGGAGGGAAGATTCCAGCTCGTTAATGTAGATCCCAAGGAGGATTGGTGAGAGGGGGCACCCTTGCTTCACCCCAATGATACTCTGGATGAAGTCAAAAAAGGTGTGTGCCATTCGACGACGACCCAAAACCGACTCGTACAATCTGATGATGACAAATAGGAGGGTCTCAAAGATGCCAATGTCATGAAGCCTCTATAATAAGGATTCTCTCATGATTCTATAAAGCTTTTCAAAATTCTATAAAGCAATAATAATTTTTTGAAAAGAAATGTCGAACCTCCTCAATAATGGCTCTAAGTGTGAAGATGTGATCAACAATCTGGTACTCCAGGTGAAAACCAACATGCCCTCTCACCTTGAGGTGTCGAGTCGCTAACTTTGCTAAAAGCCACTGATGCGAGATTGTGGCATAAATCTTGGAGAATGTGTGTCCAACCATGATAGTCTGGTAATTGTTCAGATCAAAACTACTCAATTTGTGGATCAAGTGAATGATGTGTCTAGACCGGGAGTGGGGAAAGCTAGAGCATGCAACATGGTTAAATAAACCAACAACGTATGAGTCAAAAGATCTGTTGAAAATTAGGGTTAGGTTAGGGTTTGACATAAGGAAATTGAAAAAAATTGTATACTTTAATGCATAAACCAAAACTAAACAAAGCTAGATCCAGAACAGTGCTGCTATAATAAAAATGAAACATAATTTTCATCTCTTTCAACTTTAACACTCCAATGGTCTTTGTGTTAAGGTTGGTCCTTGAGATACAATTCATCAAATGCAATGTACTGAAAATAAACAAAACTACTCAATTTGCTAAAAGCCACTGATGCGAGATTGTGGCATAAATCTTGGAGAATGTGTGTCCAACCATGATAGTCTGGTAATTGTTCAGATCAAAACTACTCAATTTGTGGATCAAGTGAATGATGTGTCTAGACCAGGAGTGGGGAAAGCTAGAGCATGCAACATGGTTAAATAAACCAACAACGTATGAGTCGAAAGATCTGTTGAAAATTAGGGTTAGGTTAGGGTTTGACACTAAGTTGCACTGAAACGGATACGGGAACGGATACAGATACGGGGAGGGAAACAGATACCACAAATTTTGAAAAATGTGGGATACGATACGGCAAGGAAACGGCAGCAGCCTTATATATATATATATAAAAGGCCATGACATACATACTTTAGACTACCATTCATCAATTAGATTTAAAAGTAGTTGTTTCATTTATAACAATTAAAATCAACAAACTCAAATATTGTCTTAAACAATATTCTTCTATCTCAAGTGCCATAGATAAGTCACCCGCTGGCAAGCATTTAAATAGGAACATGTCAACTACTTCTAAACATCGATTTCAAACCCTAAAATTACTTGATGGATGTATCCAAATGTTACCATCTAACCAATATTACGTTGTTTACACCTCTAGAAAAGTGTTAAAATTTGTGATTAAACACAATTTTTTATGTAAGACAGACTCAACTATGTTGTATTTAGATTGGTCCACTCATTGACGAGACAATCAACTAGGCAAATGAGAGTCAATTGACCAACCAACTGGTTCCAAAAGTGACTAACTAATTGGCTCTTAAAGGACCTAAATTCATAGGATTGTCTATGATTTGCAACCGACTTGGATATTCAAATTTGACATAATCAACCATGTTTTAAGGGGATTAATTAAGCACACAAGTATAAATAAGTGATCTCATGTTTTAGTGCAACTTAGGTGTGAGTGTGATAACATGCAATATTGCACTCTATGCAATAATACTATCTCTAGACACCAATGAGTTTCCTTGGATATGTTGTTTATGTTTTATGGTTTATACTAACAAAAATGCTTGAAATAAGACTAAAATATCACATGCACATCTTATGGAGAACTGGCTAAACGACGCACCATCATGATTCTCTCCACAACACAACGATAGGGATATGAGTGTACTAGCAATGGAGTAAATAAGGCCATAGGTCAAGGGTTCATACTAATTCAAAAAGGAAAAGAAGAAAACTGAAGTTTGTTGGAAGATTATTGGAAATATGTGTTGGTTTATGTAACCCTTCATAAATGTAGTACGCTATTTTGTATGGGTAAAGCTGCCATTGTATCAATTTTGATATGCAAGTTGATTTATCACATATGCAAGTCATTGGGGTTTATTTAAAAGGAAGTTGTGAGGAATTGGCAAAAAAACTGAAAAGAAAAAAAAATGTCATTGTACTTCTACACTAGGCTGTGAAACTATCACTATAGTAGACAAGCATTTGATACAATAAAATGTCCATAGATCAATGATTTTTTGAACCAACGGTAGGCCTCTATCAATTTTGGAAAATTACAATGAAACACAATCAGTGAGACATAAGATGTCAAATTACCATTCAGCAATTTAGGATTAAGGTTTTGCTCTTGATTTATAAGCTTTAAGGCTTTATATCTATGTTTTGAGGTTCAATTTAGGATTATGATTTTATAGTTTTCCTTTGGGGTTATTTATTTGTTTATTTTCATGTCAAAAAATCAATATTTCAAGTCAAAAACTTACCCTGTAACAGCTGAAACGTTTCAGAAAACCAAGAAACTGCTGGAAACGTTTAAGGAAACGGCTGGAAACTCTGGAAACGTTTCAAGAAACTGTTGGAAACGGAATGGAAACGTTTCTAATTTTTAGATACGGCTTGGAAACATTTCAGTGGCGTTTCCAAGCCATATCCCCTCCGTTTAAGTTTCCGAAACGAGGAACGAAGTTTCCCCTCCCCTTCCTAGAAGTTTCCGGTAACTTAGGTTTGACATAAGGAAATTGAAAAAAATTGTATACTTTAATGCATAAACCAAAACTAAACAAAGCTAGATCCAGAACAGTGCTGCTATAATAAAAATGAAACATAATTTTCATCTCTTTCAACTTTAACACTCCAATGGTCCCTGTGTTAAGGTTGGTCCTTGAGATACAATTCATCAAATGCAATGTACAAAAAATAAACAATAACAATAGCAGTAGTACCATGCAAAACAAACTAATGAACAGCAACTAAAGAGCAGTAATAATGAACTGTAACAATGTTGGTTTGGATCTGGTTTGGATCTGCCTTATACTCATATACTTTTAGGGTCAGATCTTGTCATTGAAAGGACAAGTCACCAAAGAAACAGATGACATACCTTGTGAGAGAGAGAAAAGTTAGAGTGTTGTAGGTTAAGGTTAGGCACATACAGTAGCATTCAATAAGACCCACTCACAAAGAGTGAAAACCCCAACAATGATACTCAGCCCCAAACACAATTAGGCACCAGCAGGATCACAACCAGTTCAAGAAGATCAACACAAGTCACAGATCAGATCTTAGCAACCCAACAAGGTCAAGTCTGAGTCCTAACAGCCCACAAGAATCATAGCTCTTTCCAAATCCCACAGCCCACAGAGATCACAACTCTATCCAAACACCCCATAGAGGTCACAGCTCAAGTTCAATGAGTACACACAAGGTCACAGCCCAACACAGGAGGCATCCAAGAGTCATAGATCAGGTCTGAACAACCACACAAGGGTCACTGCCCACTTTAATAAACAGCAGAAGGGTCACATCCCAAGTCTGGGCAGCCAACAGTGGTCACAACCCAATCTAATAAGTCACAAAACAATCACGACCTGTTTAGGAGGGCTCAAAACAGTCACCAATAGTCACGGCCTGCTAGAGAAGGCACCAACAGTCCACGGTTTAGTTAAGGAAAGGTCAAACAATCCACGGCCCAGCCAAGAGCATCCAATCAGATCACGACTCAATTCTAAGGCAGCCAAATAGGTGTCGGCCTAGCTCAACAGCCCGTACAAGGTCACCACCTAACAACGAGAAAGGTCATGGTTCATCAGCAAAGGGGTTCCACAATCCACGACCCAGCCAAGAGGCTGTCACAAGGTTACAACTTACAGATTAACTCAAAAAGTCACCATCAGTCACGGTTTAAGCAGCAACAAATAGTAGCCCTTTTCATTACTCTGGAAACCCAAATAAAAAATGCAGCAAAACCCTAGCAGTAGCAAATAGTCCTTGACGTCAACCATAGGTGAAACATATCCAACTGAAGTCTTATAGACAATGAAAGATAAGACTTGTATTTATAACTTGAAAGGACAGGTCTTTCTTCAACCCTAGCTATTAGGAGAGTTACATAAAATAAAAATAAGTTGACTTATCAAAGGTCAAGTGGTTACACAAAAAAAATAATAAAGTTGAGTCAACATAGCAAAAGGGTCAAGGTACCACAACCAAGATGGGCCCTAGGACCAATAGGGAAACATAAGACCATAAGTCAACTAAAGGGTCACAACAAGGTGGTAAGGCAACCCCCATACCCACAAGACCAAGGTGTACCATAAAGGTGGGGAAACAACCCCTTTTACCCACAGGACCAACAATACCAAGTACTTTAATCTTTTCTCTCTCAAGGTATATTGTCACGTGGGTTGCATATATGTTTATCATCATTGTATAAGGAAGAATCCAAACTAGATGATGTGATCCTTTGGTCCTCAATACTACTCCTAAGGGTTAAGTGCTAGTGACATCATCAAGGGGTGGCCAGTCTCTTGAGAAACAACCTAGCAATAACCGTTTAGAAGGACATCAAACATCATCATCTTGGTCCATGATCCACCTAGTTAACTGACCAGGATTGTGTTGATTTTTCCTGAGCAACATCGAGAGCCATTCTCTTAGGAGAATGGAGACATCTGGTCCAAGACCAAGATGTTGAACCAGTCCAGCACTAGGGGACTCAACCTTGAGTTAAGTGATCATTATGTTGAATGGAGACATCTGGTCCTGGACCAGGATGTGGAACCAGTCCAGCACTGGGGGACTCAACCTTGAGTTGAATGGAGACATCTAGTCCGGGACCAGGAAGTGGAACCAGTCTAACACTGGGGGACTCATCCTAGAGCTGAGTGGTCATTCTTTAAATGGAGGCACCTGGTCAGTTACCAAGAATTTAACCTAGTCCAGGACTAGGGACTCAGCTCGGGGCTGAGGGCCATTCTCTGGGAGAATGGAAGCGCTTGGTCTATTACCAAGTATTTGACCTTGGGTCAAATTATGCAGCCTATGGCTGAGGCACCTGGTCTGTTACCAGGATAACACTATAAGCCCTAGACCAGTTCTGGGCATGTGTGACACTCCTCCCTCGATCTGTGGGCTTTCTGATCTTCTCCAAGGATTAGCTACCCCTGGTTAAGACACCTTAGTACCCAATCTTGGTGGCACATGGAGTGTGAGATAAAAGCATTAGTAATTCTCTATGTTTATGATGATGTACTTTGAGTGGGGATGAAGGTCACCTTGACCACTTGTTTTGACCACAGGGCACCTGAAGAAGGTTAAAGTAAAAGTCTAAAATACATAAGGACCCTTAGTACCAGTAAGGAGTCAAAGTGAAAGTGAAAAAAGACCTTTCATACCACTAAAGATGAAAGTCAAAGTAATAAAAGAATAAAATAATATTATTTTGTTCTTTTGAGTTTTGGTCCACTTACAGGTGATTCAAAGGCTATAAAAGAAGATCATTCCATTTCATTATTACACACACTTTTCTCTTGCACTTACAGCTGCTCAAGGAGGATTTTCGCTAGAGTTGAGAAGAAGGCAATTCGTTGTGGTTGTGGCTTAGCATGGAGGATTCTAGCTAGGGCATCCACACTTGTTCACCAAACCCTAATCTAGGGTTCATTATGATCTCTTACAACAACTTTTTATCTTCTTCTCCAACTAGGGTTTAACCATAGACATCATCCTCCTCACGGGCAGCTTCAGATCGGTCACGAGAAGGGTTTTACTCTTCACAAGCAGGCTGCAAATTACCTTCGGGCTACTCTCCTCATCCTCGGGTAGCAGCACACATCCACGACCAGCCTCTCTCCATCTTGACAGCTCTCGGGTTGTCCCAGATCTTTCACGGGCAACCTCAAGCCGCCCAGATCTCTCTCGGGCTACCTTCTTGTGGCTGCTATAGGCCCGGGCAGTAGCAGCAAGCTGTCGGGAAGCAACAGCAGGCTGTAGGGCAGCAACAGCAAACTGTCGGACTGCAGCAGCAGACCCGGGCAGCATCAGCAAACTGTCGAGCAGTTGTAGTGGGCTGCCGGACAGGAGCAACAAACACTCCGGGCAGCAGAGCAGGCTTAGGCAAGGCAGACAAGGCTCGAGCAGATTAGACAGAGGCCTGGGCAGCTTGAATAGAATTCCGGGCAAGGCAAAGAAAGCTCTGGGCAGCTCGGGTTGACTCCGGGCAGGAAGGAACAGACTCCAAGCAACCTCACTGAGATTTCGGGCAGCCTCACTGAGATTCTGGGCAACACAGATGATTAGGGCAGAAAGCCCTAATTTGGTCTTGATGTAAAATTTAACACTTGTGAATTTTTTATCAGTAATGTTCTGGAAGAATTATTGAAGAAAACATTCATCTCAGAATTCTGAGATTGAAGAACTCAATCATCTCATTTACGAGATGAATTACTAATGCTTTTGGGGTTTTTTTCCTATAAAGGTTTTCCAATGAAAAACTCTTGCGTTCAGTGTTTTGATGTGTTGATGTTTTTACTGCACTTCTCATTTGTTATCTGATAGTTTGCAAATTTTAAACTATTCATGCTAATGCCAAAATTTAACAGATTGTACCTGAAGGAACTACTTGGTTCCAAACCAAGAATCTGCCTGGTCCCAAAATAGGAAGTCTTTGCCTCAACCTGCAGGATTTGCTTGGTCCTAGACCAAGAAACTGCCTAGTCCCAGACCCGGAACCCTAGAAGCATATAGGGGCCCTAACCACATGTTAGGGACTTTGCCATGGCATCAATCCTACTTGGTCCCAGACCAAGATCCCCAGGAGACTACTAGGGGCCATGTTACCAGCTAAGTTGTACTTAGTTGGGTTTCAAGTGAGCCGGTAATGTTGAACAAGGATACTTGTTCATGATCAGAGTTCAGAAGTCCATCACGCCTTCTTGGCCCTATTTTATTTTTTGTCCCGCATGTTCATACCCCCTTGGGGGAGTTGTAAAAAATGTCATTTAATTTTTTATAAAAAGCTCGGCTTAAGCATCAAGCCAACTAGCCCAGAGTGTTTTTTCTCTCGGTTATTATTGGTTGTTGAACAAACAACTAATAATTTTTGAGTTTTTCACTCACACCTCCAAAGTTGCGATAGTTGTCTTAATGTTTCAGCCTTAGGAGGTTATTAGAGCCTTCGTGTCAATGTTTTTCAACATGCTACGCATTGAATTTGAGTCGTATGGACATGTACTAAGTCCCCCTAGAGTTTTCTCTGATTCCGAGAAGAAATAATTTTTTTTCCGTTTTTTAAGCCGTTTTTTAATGGTTTAATTAAATTTTTTCAAAGTGTAATAAAAGTCAGAAACGGAACCCGTTTCTGACGTGGAGACACTCGTTTTCACACCCGGCGCATCCACTTTATCCCAGGGACCACTTTCCACATCAATCGAGCAGCCGAAACACCCCGTGGAGCATTATTTAGCTAAAGATGCATCAGAAGAGCATTTTAATGCTAAATTACATCAAATTAGCACCAAAGTCAATGTTTGAAAAGTCAAAAATTAAGTCAAAAGGAGAGTTGGGTGACATGGCAAATGGGTCCCCATGGTTAGCGACTTCACTAAAACTTAAAAGGTGACTTGAATTATGGATAAGGTAATGAGTTTAATATTATTTGGAGACTCCACCACAAATTCCTAAGTCACCTTCACGTGAATAATTCTAACCTCTCTTGAATTCGCATGGTATGTGATGTAACATGGCTTCTTGTCTCCTTTAAAGGGCTACCTCATCCAATGTTAAGGGCGTCACATTTAAATATTTTTTGGAGGCTAGCAAACCAATCCATATTTACAATATGCGCCTTCCTCTTCATTGTTGGCGACTTGGTTACTTGGCATATGGTGATTGGATTGTGATGACTACCTCCAATCCGCTCTTCTTTAACTTAAAGCAGATCTCTCAACATTTCGTGAACTCAAAGCTCACGCTTTGTAATCTCTAAAATTAAGGGTGTGCATCTCCATATGAGCTCACGGCTAAGGTAAGGTGGCATTTATTGGATGGATTGGTGGGGATCAAATTGAGAGGTGGCACCTACCTCTTCACTTAAACTAAAGCTCAATTCCATGAAGTGGACTTCAACTCCACTCTTCTGTCAGTTGGTGATCCATCCCCCCTGGGTCATTTTTGCTATTTAAGCAGGGCTCCTTTACTCATTTTGGCATGGTCAGAGGACCGAAGGAATGCTATTGCTTGTATTATATCGTTTACCATTTGGAATAAAGAAGGCTTTGGAGGAAAGATCTATGGTGTAATGCTTTTCATGTGTGGATGGTGATTGTCAAGTGCTTATGAGGTATAATATGTATTATTGGTCTTTGCTTTTTGTTGGTTAATTGTGGGCCTTGAAGGGGAGCTCCCTCCCGGTAGGGTAAGAGATTATTCTAGTTTGATTTATGCTCTTACTGTTCGTTTGTTTCAGATCTCTTGGAGTTGCATGTATTTTAAGTTTAGTTGCATGCTTTCTAATTGTCTTTTTCCAGCAACACCTATGTTTTAACCCTCTGTTTGTGCAAGGACTTCTAAGCTGCAGGTGATATCAATTGTAGAAGGGGTTGAGCTAGTTTGAATTTTTCTCATCTTCAAGATCTTTTTGAGGACATAGTCCCTCGATGTTCCACCAAAGCAGACTCCATGTCCCAACATCCCCAGGCTTCCAGCACTCTTTCTATCTCTCTTTCCTTCATTTTTTAAAGAAAAATTAAATCTTTCTCGGTTACAATTACTCACATGCTTAAGTAGTTTAATTTCTCTTTCAAGCAATATCTAAAGGCTGATCTATTTAAACATGTATCTAGATCTAGAAACATAAAGTAATATTTTCAAAGTAGATCTAGTTTTTATTAAGTACTTATGCATATTTCCAATTTTTCAGTACTTAATATTTTTATGTTCTTAATGCTTTATTTGGCACATTTGGTGCATTAGAGGTGGCTGGTTTTTCACTTTTATTGCCAAGACAAGGAGAGGTGCTGCCGAAAAATCAAAGATCTAAGTTGTTCAAAGACCTCCCGGAGCACCACTCTTGATCTTGTCTTACTCATAAAACCTGTAAGCCTTTGGATCCAGATCTGTAGGGACCATTGGCATCCACCTCAAGCATTGTAAATACCGTAATAAAAGACTTTGAATAGGCTCTTCAGAGCCCACTCCCCATCCCCCCTAGGGGGATTTGTGTCGGTGTCTCTTTTTTTATGATTTTCTAGTTTTAGTTAGTTTTATCTTTATTTTCGATTTAGTTGTTTATTTGATCAAGGAAGTAAAAGAAATACTTACCCCACGCTCTCTCAAGTACCCCGAAAAGGTGAAAGAGATTCGTGGTAGGATTAATTAGAAAATATTTCTTTTATTTATTTGTTCTTAATTTTTTAAATCAATCCAACCATTGCTTTCCCGAGTACCGAAAAGGTGAAAGAGACTCTTCATTCGTCATCTAAACAACTCATTGTTACGTCTCTAATAAAATAAACCAAGACTCCTTCCCCGTATGCTCTACACCACTGCAGCTTGTCTGATCAATTGGTTGTATCAGAAAGGGATACGAGTTACTAGATTTAATAGGAAAATCCACACAAGTGATTTTCTCGAGAACTCGGGAGGTTGCAAAGGGTAACTACTACAAAGTCAAGGGGCTACTCCAAGCAGGTTCATCCTCGCCCCATTGGACGCTTGGTGTTACCGCTTTAGCACTCAGTTCAAAGGGACTTGATTTGTTGGGCCAAACCCACAATTAACCCATGCCCTTAGTTACTCATTAATAATTTTAAAATTGACCAATGAGACAACTGCAATACTTACACGACACAACAGCACTCCACTTTTACAAGCACTCCATATTCATCGGCACTGGTCGGTTTTACTTTCAATGCTTAAATCAATTATTGAAAAATGTCGTGAATGGTGCTTACATTGTCATATGTCGTTGATGTGATCTCTTTCTTGCAATAGTCCGTTGTGTTTTTTTTATCCATTTCATATTAACTCCTAGATTTAGTCTTTTCTTTCGTAGACTAAAAACCATAGATTTTCTTCTAATAGAGACCACCCCCCTTGGCTTCGCTAGGAGTTGGCCTAGACGGAGGAGTTGAGTGTTGAGTGATAGTATCTCAACTCAAGACTTGCCCCCAAGGACGCACCCAGTGGCTTGAACATTTCTGCCACGCCCAAAACCCTCCGAGGTGCGTGAAAGGCGACAACAAGCCCTAGGGTACCTTCTAGGGTCTTACTCTGCCCTAGTTAACTGACTAGGGTACCGTCCTCCCTGAGAATGGGTCTCGCAGTTGCACTATCTTTAACAAAATCAAATACCATGAATCTAAATTGGTCCATGTCCAATGAATTGAATGGATGTGGAACATGGGAAAACTACAAAACGAATTTCCTTATGTAGTTGGCCATCCCCATGAAGCTTCTTGCTTCATGAATGCTCTTCAACAATGCTCAATCGACAATGGCTGAAATCTTCACCAAATCAATGTCGAGTACATCTTGGTTCACTTGGAATCCAAGATAGACAAGCTATGGCTGTCCAAAAGTGTTTTTTTCAAGTTCACAAATAATTTATCCTTGCATGATGCTACAAATATTTGTCCTAAGTGTTGCAAGTCAATGGATTTACAAAATGAATCTGAATCATTACAAATTTACATAAATTTCAATTAGGTACTTTGTTTTCTTTATATTATATATAACAAATTTTATGTGTACCCCTAACGTACCTGTTGAGGCCCTCTACAGACCTAGACCCTAGTGGCCAAGAATCCTGAAATATTTTTTGAATTACACTGATCATATCCCACAATTCTCGTGACTTAAGCTTCTGATGTGATCCAAGATCCCAGTGGATTTCAATTTGCTTGATCGGTTTTCATCATTGATTGTATTTACCTAAATGGTGCTTGAATGTGTATGACCAAACAGTTGTTTGATCTTTGCTTTGAGTTTGGTTGGATGACTACCCAGTTTGATGAAGTATGAATCATGCATTGACAAGTATAATACGTTCAAGATCCTCTTGCTCTCAAGTACCTTCCCAAAGTTCCTTTGTTTACTGTGGTAGCTTGATTTTGGTGTTTTCCTTTGTACATTATGGTTGATCCATGACTTGTTTCTCTCAATGGCATGTTAAATGTGTGCATGAAGTTGTGAGAGTATCCATGCTTAAGATGTCATGTCCCCAATTTTGGCCTAAGGAAAATTAGCCAAGGTCACCTAGGCAAAATTCATAAAAATTAAAATGGTGGCTAAAATAATTAAAAGGCCCAAGTAAAATTATCCCAAGGTTTTAAACAAATAATTATAATGGGATAATTTGGCCAGATGAGACCCCTAATTCGAATTTGCATGAAAAAATAGCTAAAGGAGATTAATTGAAGAAGGTTTGCCCACTTAATTAAGTTAAAGAGGTAATTATGAAGGTAATGGGGCATTTAATGAGTAAATGAGATCAAAGGGTGCTCAAGGAAATGGTCAAAGAGGTTAGAGGGCGCACTTATGGAGGCAGTGGAACAATTACGGACCACTAATCACTCAATGCATGGTTTTGAAGTGTTCCATGGTATTGGCTAAAGGTGATTTTGGAACATGGTTTTCATTGACCCATGGTATTGTCCCATGGTATTGGAGACTTCTCAAATATAAAAGGAGGGAAAGGCAAATGGAAAGAAGAGTATTTGGAGATTTGTTCTTGAGACCGTCTAGGGGTCAGCCTAGAGTTTTTGTTTGGGGTTGGCAAACTCCATCCATCCATTCTGGTCTAGTTTCGGTGGTACGACAGATCCACCCTAGCTGGACAAGGGGAAGGATCCATTCAGGGTCTTCATTGGAGCTTCATAATGCAAGTTGGCATCACTTCCAGGTTCTTCTTGAATGTATCTTGGTAGCTGCTATCACAGCCATAGTTATTGTACTGTTTACTCTTTGTTAGTCATAATAAAGGTGCCAACATTATCTCTCCATCGCGATGTGTTCTAGAATGTCTCTAAAGTGTCTGACGAAATGTTTATGAGAATACATACTACTTGTGAAAGTTATAAATCAATGTAAAATTAATTAATGTTTGATAAATTCATATATTTTGTGACCATCCCAGATTGGGGACATCACATAAGATCAAATGCATAGTAATCAAACCATATCTAATAAACATGCATTAGAATCAAAGGTGTTGTCTCGGCTATATTGTATAAGTATTTGTTAATCATGTCATTGTTAAGTGCTTCACCATCGTTGGTTGATGCGTGTTTCATTAGATTGACGTAATTACTGCTTGTGTAATGAAAACAATTAATGCGTAGCTTCCACTAATGTACACTCGTACCTAATATTGATAAAGATGTTTATTTTATGTGATAGCAAAAAGAATAGCGGACAACGAACAAGTCATGAATATGGAGATCCGAGTAGTAAAGATGTATGGTCTTTTATTTCGACTACTTACTATGCACCGTGCTAAATGTGTTGTTAGTTCTTAAAATAAAACATACATTTACACAAAGTGGATAGAGAAGTAAAAAGACTCTTTTGCCCTTTCTGAAGCAAGCAAGATAACCTGGATTATTATGTTGCTCTTGCAACAACACAAAACTCTCTAAGGTAAGTCATATACAATCTTAATAAATGCAAATTACAATCATGATCAAATGGATCTCAGTTACTTTACTCATCACCTCTTCTTACAAGGTCTATGTTTGTATTTGCAAGCAAATGGTATAGGTAGGGAAAGAGACTTCCAAAGGTTAAACAAAGATTCGTTGAATAACTTCTCCGACAATTAAAAACCAGTCATAATGCCAACTACACATTTAAACAATCGCATTCTGTCCAAGAAGCTCTTAAGCAATGAATGAATCAATGGTTCACCCTCGGGCAGCCACGAGCTCACATGAAGGCACTAAATTTGTGTAAGGCTTCCACGCAACACCGAAGAGCATCACTAAATAAGCAAAGATGGAGTGGACTACTAAGAACTAAATTTGCATCACAGGGGCCACATTTGAAGGTTTAGAAAAGAAGCATCAAAGACTCAAGCAGAGGATCGAACTCATAACACAACATCTTGTTGAATAGTGGATCAGTCATAATGACAAATAGAGCCTTCGACAAAGGCATTTTCATCTAGAAAGCCTCCAGTGAAGCAAACAAGCACCAAGAATCCCGAGATAAATCTTGTTGATGACAAATATTCTAGAGTAATGAATTGCTTCTCCAATCCTCCACGCAATGTTTTACTTCAATGAACATTAGCTTCGCCAATGATGCATTTTGCCAGTAGACACTTTGCAACAATGGAACACACACTGGCAAGACTAAACACACTCGATGAAGGGATGCAACAGCAAGCCAAAGCAAGCAGGGATGCATTTGCCATGAAGGTTAAAACACATAGGTGAGAAAACAATAGTGGTGAAGCAAGTAAGTGGTGTGTTTTTCTCATAGAAGATTTGTTGGAACTCGATGAGGGTAAAAAATGCACTACGAATCCAAATACATCATGAAGATAGTTGCATTGTTGCTTCAAAGCATCAAGTTATGTGTTTTGCTCATAGAGGCTCCATTGTACCCTAAACAAAGTTAAAAATTGCATTAGTAGGTAAAACACAATAACGAAGAGGTTGCAACGTTGGCCCAAAGTATCAAATGATGTGTTTTAACCATAGAGGCTTCACTAGACCCCATCAAGGGTTGAAAACACATAGGGAGGCAACACCATTGACAAAGAGGTTGCAACATTGGGCCTAGAACATCAAGTTATGCATTTTAGCCTTAGGTCTCTACCAAACCCAACCAAAAGTTAAAAGAAAGCACAAGGAGGTAAAACGCATCATAGAAGGAGTTGCAGTAGAAAAACAAGTGAGAATATGATGTGATTTTCCCTTTGAGGCTTTGTCAAACCCCCACCAAAAGCTACAAACACAACAGTTGAACAGCTGAGGAAGCAAACCAAAGAAGCAAGTGTTGTGTTTTTCCCTTTGGGGCTTTGTCAAGCTCCACTGAAGGTTGAAAAATACATAAGGAAGCAAAACACGCTAGTTAGGAAGTTGCAGCAATGGAAAAAGTGGGCCAATGATGCATTTTTCACTTTGGGACACTGTCCAACCCCACCAAAAGCCAAAAAATGCACTAGTTGGGCAACTAGGTAAGCGAATGATGTATTTTTCCATATGGCAACCCCATCAGGCCCTAAGCAAGCTAAAAAATGCAATAGAGTTGAAAATGCAGCTACAACAACAAAGAAAGAAAAAAACAAATGCATTTTTTGTGTTTGAGGGACATAGTCTAACTTGCTAGTACAACATTTTTTTCCTCCCAAGGCAAGCTTGGGTACCAAGATCCTACCCATAGGTGTTAACCTAAGAAACCGGATTCGTCCTCTAGCCCCCCGTGTCCCGTGGGGAACGAATCGGACACGATTCGTGTCCGACACGAGCCCGATTCGACTTTCAGTCGAATCCTAAAACCGGACACGAGAATCCATCGAATCGGACACGAAAATAAATCGTGTCCCGAAAACTGGACATGAATCCCGAAAACAGGACACGTGACCGACGGAAAAAGACAGTGTTGTTTGCTTAAATTCAATTTTTTGTCTTTTATTGTCATTTGAAAGGAAGCAATTGATTGAGAGTGAGTTTTATGTGCAGGTGAAGGAGTTTTGAAGGAGATTTGAAGGCTATCCATTGTTTCCAAGCGGTTCCAAGTGCATTCCGGTGGATTTGTGGAGAGGATTGCAAGCCCAACCATCACACAAGAAAAGGAATGTCTCAATCAGCTAGGGCAGGAGGTAGGGGTCAAAGGAAAGGGAGAAATGCACCATCTAGGGCTCCCCTCCTATTCCACCAAGCACAACCGGTTCTCCTCCTCCGTCAAGTGCTCCATCGGCTGCTAGTGGAGCTCATGCTCCATATAACCCTGTTTTAGCAAGACAACAAGCCCAAGAAAAAAAATACCCTTTGTGGAAGTATGTGACAAGGAAAGATGGGCCCGGGGCAAAGCTTGGTGGGGGAGGCAATGTGTCTTGGAGATGCAATTTTTGCAACCATGAGTTCATGAGCACATATTTCCGGGTTAAGGGCCATTTGTTGGCCCTTCCTTCTTGTGGGATTTCTTCATGCAAAGCGGTGACTGCTAACCAAAGGAGGGATATGGAAAGAGAGGATAATGTTGGCTTAGGGAAGGTGGCAGCAGCAAGCAAGATAAAAGAGGATGATCCTCTTCCATTTTTGAGGAAGTCCTCTAGCACCAAGACTCCATTTCCACCTAGCATTCATGGGCGTGGAGATACTTATCAAACAAGAAAGAGGCAATCTACAGGTGGTCCAATGGATAGGATTTTCCAACAAGAGGTGCGAGAAGAGGTAGACCTTACCATTGCATTTTTCTTCTACCTCAACTTCATCTCATTCAATGTTGCACGGTCACCATTGTATTTTGAGATGGTTCGAACTATCTTGGAACGAGCTCCAAGTGGTTATGTGCCTCCTGGTTCAAAGAAGCTTAGAACCACATTGTTGGTTAAAGCAAAGAAGGAGGTAGATAAAATCCTTGAGCCAATTAGAGCAACATGGCCCTCATCTGGAGTGAGTATTGTTTCTGATGGATGGACGGATCCCACATGCCATCCACTCATCAATTTCATGGTATCTTCCCAAAATGGACCGTTGTTCTTGAAAGCGGTGGATGCTCTTGGGAAATACAAGG